>OX104131.1:35982619-36311807 GCA_944470555.2 Heterobilharzia americana
CATTCTGTTGTTGTAGTATCACCAGGTCCCAGGATGGCTGGGACATGTGTTACGCATCCCAAGTCGCCGTCTGCCTTATCGCACAATGTTAACTGAAGTAGGTTCGGGCCAGAAAAAGGGTTAGAAACAGTCAAACTGAAGAACGGCATTTCTGCATAAAGTCTTTGGCTGTTGATCTGAGCCATGTAAAAAAAAAATCTAAACTACCCGATGGTGGTTCGTGTGACAACATAAACCAGTGGTATGAGACTCTTGTTGATATGGCTCAGAATCGATGTCACAGGCGCAGACGTATCTAAACGTCTTAATCTTCATACTTAGTTCCAGAATCCCATATTTCTTCTGGCAGCCTCTTGAAGACCTTCAACCACGTTTGACTTCTTTCTTCCTTATTTCTTTATCTTTCTTGTCATTGATTGGACCGAATTGATTGGTCCCTATTTGCATATAAACTCCCGCGTGGATGCCTCGATATTACCTGCGTTCTAACTTTATATTAATGTTGGATAGTGGTTAGAAGTGAAATCCAGGACATACGTTCCGCCCTGTTTGGGACTCGTCAGCTAGATGTACCTGCTCCGCAGTGAGAGATGTTTTTCCCACCAATACTCGAACCCGTGATAGATCACTTCAAACGCAGGATCATCCGACTGACAAGTCCCGAACAAGATGAGACTTGCGTCCTGTATTATACTGCTAACCGCTACCCATCATTAATATTCGCACATCCTCGTTTAATTTGCTGACATGAGATACAGTAACCGAGACCACTACGCAGTAGTACTAGGTCCAATGCAGATATTTTCTATCTTGATAATAGGAATGCCAGTCAGATTGAAGAATAGTCACCATTTAAAAGAACTATCTTTCAGTAAAAATGTTATACAAGCTCCTTTGCGGGTATTTCCACTGGTCATATGCCTAGGAAAAAAGAGATCCTAAGTCTGCAAATGATTGATTCTTTTTCAACAGTCTTTGGACAGAACACGATCTCAATTTACAAGTTAGGTGATGAGTCATGAAAAGACATCAGCTACAGAACTTCTAAAAACTAGGATTTACCATCAGAGGGTGGTCACTCCAGTTTCAGACTCGTAAACAGTAGATATCCAAGAACTCATTTAGGGGTTGAACTCAGGAGCAAACAACCTTCATGTTGAACACCTTACTGTTCATTCACCGGGTTTAGAAATGTGTTGATATGGTAGATCGTCCATTCAATTTCAACAGGGGGCATCCATCTTCATTCCTAAGTTGGTTGATCTTACACGGCCTGACTTCTTATCGAGACTTGAGAAAGTACATCTCAGAACTGATTGATAATGAGTACTCAACTGTTATTCAATTAGAACTTATATGGCAAATTAGCAGATTTCAAGAGTTTTCACTGTGGGACTCGACAGCGATGTGTTGGATTCGACATGAGGTCATGGGTGCATATTGTTGAGACGTATCAAAGTAGAATGAAATGTCTACCCAATGCCCTCCGGTTGTCAGTCATTCTCTGACTGGTACCAGTCCCGATGAACACTTTCTAATCAGTCATTTCCTCCCAAACCTATGTGAGGTATTTCACTTTATTTTGTCCTATTGATCAAGTCTGCATCATGATCACGAAAAGTGGGGGAACTGATGATGCTTGTTCCATCCTGCTTGACATTCAGAATTTGGAGTTATTCAACAAGAAATTGTGCTTGAGTTCACGGCTTGTTGGGACTGCCTGACAAGATTTAAACCCTAGACCACCAACTACACTACCAACTACAATAAAAGCTGTCTCTAGCTCAGCAGGTACTCATAATGGCAGGCTTTAGAAAATTCTTGTTGTGGATAATTTTCAGGGTTGCCCTGATCAGTTAGTGGCAGTAACTAGCAATCGGATCACATTTTTTTATCTGTTCATTGTGTATGCGTACATCCGTAAAGGTGTGCTTATAGGATCTGCAACCTAACGCTTATCACCAGCGACATTAAAGTTTCATAAGCAACGCACCTCTTTTCGGATTAACTAACTCAGAGGGTTGGTTTGTTCAAATCATCCCTAAACTAGTTATTCCAAATAGTGACACTTAGGATCATAGAAAGTAACTGCAAGGTTATCAGCCGACATTGAGGAGTAACAAACTAAATGTACCTCACCTGAACCATTCCGCCTTGAATTCCCATGGAAATGGAACTATTAAAACTTTAAAATTATGACCTGGTTAACGTTTATACTGGGTGTATTTTGAGGTCATTATGGATTTTTCTTCAAGACAATATTTATCACGGACTGAAATCAAGTGGAGAACCATCGAAAACCAGGAACCAGTGGACAGTTGTTTCGTCCCAATATGAGTCTCTCCAGTAGTATGTGCCCATGACCTTACCATTTATACTGGAGTCATGGAATCAAGTAGAATTGTGAGACAATTTATACTGACTGAAGACAGAACCACACATTTAGGCTACGGATGGTTGCACTTTTCGTCTTATAAGATGAGAGTCTTCAAAAAATTTAGAGGTTAGGAGGTGAAGATCTTAGGTAGGAGAAGTAAGTCAGTTAGTGAGCTAGTATAATCTCCTACGACCACGCTATGTTAACCGAATCGCGTTTACGCTGTAAAAAGTCTAACAGTGGCCAGACTGAAACAAAGTACCAGTTTATTCAGTCTTCATCTGTTGGCCTAGGTAGTGTAGAGGAATGCAGATCACTTGGTTTCGGCCCATGTGACAACCAAAATCAGTGGTAGGAGACATAAGGCGATATAGATCAAAACTGATTTCAATGGTACACTTACATTCACATATTATCTTCATTTTAACTGTCATATCAAGTTTTTTTTATTCTTGTCTGATGGCTGTAATCTATCATTGCTATACTTGGTCAAATTGCTCAACCTCTGTTAGCAGATCACCTTGTAAGAGGAGGCCCTGTTTCGACCTGGTTACTCATTATTATGTAGTCTGTTTGATGGTTAGCAGTGGAACCCATAACACGTGTTTGATCCCACTTTGGACCCATCAGCTGGATGCACCCTAGTGAGTGATGATATTCCTGCTGAGACTCTTAGCCAGTGCCCACCACTTCAAATACAAAAGCGTTATCCAATAGGCCCCAGTGGACTAATGAATTCGTTATTCTTCTTGATATATAAAACTCTGATAGTAAATCTTGAACTTTATGGACAACAAAGTCAAGGAAATAAGATGACAGATCCTATCATATACTACTGATATTCATATCAGTAGATGGAGACAATTAACGCCGATTACCACTTGTTCACCAGACAGAGTTAAGAAGCCGAAACCTTGAAATGTTTCATAATTCTACAGATCCAGCCTAAAAAGTAAAAGTCACTAGATTTAAGCCAGTTTTTCCACTGAATAAGCAGTTTTTGTGATCGAGGCGAGCAGTGACAAGATTGAGTATTTTTAAAAAGAGAATAACTACAACTTGCAATGTGTAACGTAAGCGCTCGCCTTCAATCAACTCACGGTAACTGTGGTTTATAGGTGTCGGTCGGTCTTAGAATGATTGTCTCCACAAATGGACGTCAGCTAGAGGAGCATAAGAAACCCACAAGCACTGGACAGCTATTTACTACATTATACCTTAAGACTTCTAAGAAATGTGTACAACGGATCAAGCTTAGGATAACCATGTCTTGTAAAGGGAATGGTAGTTTCTAAATACTTTGTCACAATCAGATGGCTTCCCTTTTCCAACACCTATTAATTCACGACATAGCGTGACCAGCACTCCGCACCACTAGTTGGCATCGGTCCTCATGCCGGAGTTGGCTGACCTATCATCAAGATTTCAAGAAATCCGTCTCAATGTAGGTCTCTAATAAGAACCCGACAATGATTTAATTGACTGTTTGTAGAAATTTATTGGTCTTAAGATAGTTTACTGGGGAACAAAGCAAACGTCATCAATCTTAGCTTTAGCCCTAATCAAACCTTATCAAGATTCTACTACTGGCGGTTCCAAGAGATTCATACAAGCAGCGTGTTAACCAATTGACTAATCTTAGTTGGCTACAGGTAATCACCAGCGAATCCTGCTTCACCTAGGTTTCACACTTATCAGCACCTGTCAGGGTGTCATGCCTGTGATTTCAACGGAAACGATGCTCCACCTGGACTCGAACACATGTCATTCAGTGTTGAAGTCAGCAATATTGTGACTCAGCTATCTGGAGCATGATTCGCCTCCTGTGATTAAATATATTGGACCAGTCACTGATTCTGAAGATCAGATGGCCAGAAAGAATAAGCAACAAGGAACTCTCGCTGGGCAACGAAACAACCAAGAACCTATCACCCAACAAATATGCATTAGAAGGAAGTGGAGATGGATTGGGCATACACTGAGGAGGCCGACTGGGGACATCACGCGTCAGGCCAGTTGCTCTAGTGGAACCTCGATGGGAAGCGACGAGTTGAGCGTCCGAGGGTGACATGGAGGAGATCATGCGAGGAAGAAACGAGAAGTTGAAAAGACTGCAGAGAACAGAGTGCACTGGAGACGTGCTACTGAAGCCCTATGTTCCACCAGGAACCCAAGGGACAAGTAACAATAATGTCACCGAAGATCAACCAATTTTATATTATTTAGTCCTGAGCATAGATTGATTTCCACTTCAATAACATATCGGTTAATTTAGATAAATTTACCCACCATTGCTAAAACGACTTCACCAGCATATTTCATTGAATAATAATACACCAAAAAAAAGAGAAAAAATTTTCTCTTTAACCAAAATTCATTCCATGAATCAGTTGATTTACAGTATTACATCGGATGATATCATGTATGGATTTATGCTAAGTTGACTACCTGTTAAAACTATTGAATTGTAGTATGCAATTCATAAAAACATTAAATGATAAATAGTAGAATTTAACTCTTGTCCTGCCTTCTTTTTTGAATGAAAAACTTAAAATTTGAAATTGTATTTAGTTGGTTTGTGTAGCCTGGATTTAACATTTAGGAATAAAATGTTAGGCTGACAATTAATAGTCGATTGAAGATGAATTTAGAAGTGTAGAAATGTGTTCAAATTGGTTTTATTGGATTGATATTCATCAAGGATTGACATCAGTTGAAGGACCACTAGAAAAAATGGAGGCACTGGAGAGCTGTTTTCTCAACAGTGCGCACTCATGACCCTGCAGAGATCTGACCCGACACTTTCAGGCTACATAGAGAGCAAATTACTACTGAGCCAATGGGTTGGTATCCAATGGTCCAATAGTCAACCTGAAATCAATAAATAAGTCCCCATAAATGAACATTTTCACTAGTCAAGTCTGTAGTAAGGTTGCTAGGATTGGTGGTGGAATACTGCAGTAGACTGTTCTCACGATGTTAAATGTTGACAGCTAGTCAACTGAAGGATCTATATAACCTAGATTTTGATGGTAATTGGTACTGATTAACTAAAAGGTTGAATCTTAGACCTGAAGGAAACTTCTGTCTTGTAATTCCCTGTTGTTATAGAAGATTGAATTGATCGACTTCTGTTGGCGTATGGGCTCCTATACAGATCTCTTCATACTGCCTGGATATTCATCGTTTTGTAGTTTACTTACTGTTGCTAGCGGTGAAATCCACGAAGTATGTTTCCTCTCATTTGGGACTCATCACCTTGATGTACCTGTACCCTGGTGAGTGTTGTTCCAAGTGGGGCTCAGACCCAGTACTTATCGCTTCAAAAGCCGGAGCATTACCCACTAGGCCACCAGGGGAAGACAGATACCTCTTTTGAGACGGTTGTCAGTTATTAACATTATTATTTATTGATACTTGTAATTTCCGTTTGTTCTGCTGGATGGAACTGGCATATAGGCCCCTATGTGGATGCTTTGATATTGTCTAAAAATTCGTTATAATTCAGATTGTTTTGTGGTGGCTACCAGGGGAATCTAAGATTCGATGCGATAACACCTGATATCCGTTGAACATCAGGAGGATCTCATGTCTCAGTGATATAGTTCACAACCTTCTAGTGTTTGAAGCGATGGATGCTGAGTTCGCGTCTCACTAGGGCCATCATCACTCGCTGAGATGCCACTCACACCTGGCTGACGAGTCCTAAATAGGATGAAACGCGCCTCCGGACTCTACTGCTACCCACCACCAAGTATATTATACCATAATGAAACTCATTTCTCCCCATAGATTTAAACTTATATCACTAATTATTTAAGTCAGATAGTGAACGCTGAGTTATTCAAATCTCAACTAACTTGTAATATAGCTGATTTGAGTATAAAAAGCTGTTCATTCTATGGTAACCAACTTCTATAACTATCAGGTTCTTGGTACTGATTGTAATCTATCGACAAGTTGGACAATATGACTAGCTTGCTAACCGCAAAGCAGTCTGGTGCATTTTATCTCCGCACAGTAACCAATCCTGAGTGTTTACTAGTAGCCATCACCTGAGAAGTATCTTAACCTTAAGCAGTCATGTGTCTTTCAGCTACTTCCTTCACTATATCACAAGCCAAAACCAGCACAGTGTTCATTGAAAACTGAGGGACACATCCATTTCCTGTTGACCTATAACACACTATTAGCAGACGTGATTGACCCTCTTTGTGACATCGTACCCAAAACCAGCCTCTTGCGCTCAAACGCAGATAAATAAAAACCTGGTAACTAAGAAAAATTTATGAAATTACAGGTCAGATTTAAGCATTATTGCTGTGTCTCTTGACAGAACACATCAGATCTTCAGATTACCTCATCGAGTAATGAACAGTATGTTTGAATAGTAATCAGTTACAAAGTCACTAAAGCAGATATTGTTTTATGCCATTCAACACTGAAACGAAAACAACTTTCACTCTAAAATATTCTAGATTATAAACTGAAGACATCTGGAGAACCACTGGGAACATGGGAGCACTGTTTCATCCTGGTTCAAAACTCCTCAGCAATGGGCATTCAACACCCTGACAAGAATCAAAGCGAGGAGCTGAATTGAAAGACACTTGATGCTTACAGTCAGAAGTTCTGCCATTAGGTATCCACAATAATGACAAAATCCATAACCCCTTGTCTATGCCAAACTTTATCCATCAACGCTACGGGTAAAGATGTAACGACTGAAGTACTGAACATTTTACACTGATGTGTTTTATGAGTGAATTTAAAGGCCATCCTAGCAGCCGCTGAAATAACCAGTCAAGTTTCAGTGTTTTCGCGGTAGCTTGTTTTCAAAATGGAGAAACGTGATCAGTTATCACTCCAGTTTTTTAAGTGGCCTTTAAAGTCACTTTGTTTTACAAATGACCGAATCAATTTTTACACCTTCTGAAGGTCATCTGTAATATTGCAGGGAATCATTGAACAAACAAATAGATAATATGACTACTTCAACTTTCAATGCTTTCAAATCATTAATATCAAGCGAAAAAGGTTACAAGATAGAAAATCTGAGACAAGAAATTAAACATATCAAGAATATCTTAGTTTCCAATAACTAACCATCTATATTTATCAAAAATTTCACCATAAATCTCAACAAAAATTTGAGTAGTAGTAGTAACACAGGTATTATTACTAATAATCCAACTACGACAGTTTACTTGGCTGTGGCTAGCAGAGGAGTCCAGAACGCGTGTCTTATCCTACTTGGGACTCGTAAGTTGGATATGCCTGAACCCCAGTGAGTGATGGTGTCCCCGCTTGGGTTCGAATCTCGTACCCATCCTTCCAAACGCCAAATGTATTATCCAATAAGCCATTATAGTGACCTCTTGTACAACGAGTATTAGTTATGACTTTGTTGAGATGCTTGTAATTCTCCAATGTTTTACTAGAGGTCGAACAATAATAATAAATAATTCTACTGCTACTATTAATAGTGACAGTAATGATGGCAACAGGGTTGAGAGAGAATTCAAAGCCTTTACCATTCAGAGAAGGCATCTAAGTAGTATTAAAAAGAAATCTCAATCAGACTACGATTACAGTGGCATTTAAACTGTCAGACTGGCTTAGAAACAAGCTTTGTAGGTTAAACGATCTTGTCGATCCAGTTGGGCAGGATAATTTGGTTTACCAAATCCCTTGCAATGATTGAGAGGTTAAATACATAGGTCAAAGTAGTTGACCAGGGTCAGTTAGAATAAGGGAGCACAAAAACTTAGCTAAATCAAGATTAGTAGGTCCCAATAAGATAAGAAATCTAGAGAAAAGCTTGGTTATAGCTCAGCACGCAAGTACACACAATCACACAGTAGAGTGGGACATAGAGACAGCGTTAAAAACTAACCTAGTTGGGTAGAGGGAGAGAGAGAGCGAGAGATAACCGAATCAAATGAACACCATATATATATATATATATATATATATATATATATATATATATATATATATATATATATATATATATATATATATATATATATATATATATATATATGACAGAAACGATTCTGAACGCGTCCCAGATTATATGGAAAATTCCACTACCCTTGTCGTCACAAAGAGGAAAAAAAATTTGGACTACATAAACTGTCTCAAAGTTGTACAGTTACTTGGTATGACTCTGGATTATAAATTTTGTCCGAAAGGTCATCCAGTAAATAATTAATACTGTTTCCCTATGTGACACATCTGATAAACAGACTAAATGAAGTTTCTTTGGGGTTAATGGAAATTTTATTTTAGGTCACTATTCATCAAGGACTGACGTCAATTTTTGAACTATTGAAAATCTGGGGACACTGAACAGCTGTTTTGTCCTAGTATGGGACTCCCTAGAAGTGCATATCCAGAACCTGGTTTGTGGTTGGACTTAAGACCTACAGGTTTCATGACTCACGCGTTGACCACTTAGGCACTGAGTCTAGTCCAGTAGTCCACAGTTCTACTTCTGTCATTTCGTGATACAACACGGTAACCCCCCTATAGTCATCAGCTGACTGTATAAGTCCTGTTGAAGTGATAGATACGTTTCACTAACAACTGACAGCAACCGTAAAGCCTACGTTGAAGTCTTCGTATCGAATACCTTACTTATTTTAGTTGCTTCATGCTGCGATAAGATATGTGTATAGCTGACTTCTTGATTTAATTGAAGCTGTTTACCTCTTAAACCGCCATAGTAACCACATTAAAATTAAGTCACTACCATTTGTATCAAGCTTAGTTGATGACAACAACTTTAAAAGTATGCTTGAAATTTTTATTTGTACATTTCGAGTGAGAAGATGGATCGATCAGCTCCTTATCCCCTTTGGCTCTTCACTAAATACTTGAGTTTAACAATCAATCAAATGGTCACGTGTTAATAGGCACTGATTACGAATTTTAGGTTACTCATGATGATAATAGTTGGAGAACTCAACATGTAAATATAGTGATGGAGAAGTTAGTTACACAAGGTAGAACAATAATCCAAGTCATCTTAGTCAGTAGCTACCGAAGTAGTTTCCGTCAAACGCGTCGAAATCAACTAGTCAACCAATGACTAGTTCCTTCATCCTATCCTTAGACACATCAGCCACGCAAACCCATGACTCACTGCGATGTCGTTTCTTGTGACCAATCCAGTCGTTCACTACTTATTACTTCTGTCTATTTGTGGGATAGTTCCACCGTCATCTAGTCCCCTAGGGGAGCATTCACCTTCACTCCCAACTTATTTGACTTAATAGGTGATCCCATCTCACAAGACTTTGGTTTTTATTTGATAAATTGCGTAATAAATGATAAGAATTAACACAAGTGAGAAATAACAGGTCCTACCATTGAACATGCCAGCTAAGAGAAATGATGTTACTAGACTCGACCCCTTACAAGATCACATCTGCGCAGTGCTAAGGATTCCTACACCAGGACGAAACACACCTGTCCACTCCTCTCAAATCGTTAGTGTTTTTTAAACTGATATCAACTCGTCATAAAAATTGTATTGAAGTCAGTCTAACTTCACAAATCACTGAATGATTTACATGACAAAATGCTGACCCTACGTAAAAGTTGCACTGTGTATCAATCACCCTAAAAATGTTTGCTGTTTCTAAAAACCTTATCATTGTCAGTCAGTTTCTGTTCAAAATGCTTTGATCACAAATAATAACAAATAACCTTGTCAATTAAAACAAATTTACTCACCTTTATTTTCTGTTCAATGATCAAATCTTATGACCTTGGCACTTTGTGCCAATATATCTTCCTAGGTATGTTCAAAGTTAACCATAAAGTTTCAATATGAACGAAACATTAAAATATTTTACTTCTGATTATTTGACAATTAAAATAAAATGAATAATAATCAACATTTATTTAAGGTATTTTTCAAAACCTTAAGGTTGAAAACCTGTACGAAAGCAAATAAATCTCTATTTCCTTTTATTTTTCTACATCAACACAAAATCAACCAATAAGCTTGCAGTATCCAGCTGACCAATCAGCACTCAGAGTAGTTATGTGTGGGTGGATATATGTAATCATTACTATCAGTAGTATTACTATGCGGTAATTGTCAGACAAAGCGTTCATTAAGCACTAGTTAATTGATTTCTGTTGTGCAGCTTTACAACAAAAAACAGATATTAAAAATAGAGAGGAGAAAATGTGGATTTTTCTCAACAAATGCCACTAATATTTTAAAATGAGAAACAAAAAAGAGACGAGAAAGAGAAGTAAGGTTAAATCTATTCTGAATAAATGATCTCGTCAAATCTATATATATGCGTGTACCTATCTGCACAAATACAAAGCAAATTAGCGAAAGAAAGCAACAACCACGAAACATTCCTTTGGTTTGAAGAAAAGGAATCATCATTACTGTGTGCATGGAATCAAAGGGAATGATGAATAGATGAATAAAATGGGCAAAATATATTGTGATTGAGAAAGTGGTGATTTTAAAAATTAAAATAACCGCTTCATGGAATGGTATTCAAAGACCGGTGGAAAATTGATTTTGCAAACACGTAGACATATACATGTATGCCTGCGAGTCAATATTCAGTCATACACAGATTTGAGCATTGGACAACTGTTTCTTCCCGGTGTGAGACTCTTCAGTAGTGCTCTGTCACAACCTCACCAAGGATAGAACAGAAGACCAAGAGGGTGTTGTGATGAGAACGCTACCATTCAACCACTTCTGTGGAATCCAGTGCTCCATATTTCTTCACATCTGCCAACATGTGACATAACGTCACTATCAACCAATGCCATTGTTGAATACTTGTCATCACACTTGAATTGGTTAGCCCCACAAATCACAGCTCCTCATTAATGCTTCAGAAGATCCATCTCAAAGCACGTCACTAATGAGAAATTGACAGTTATTCACTTAAGAGGTTATTGGGACTGAATGATTCCAATGGATTTCCACTTGATGCCAGTTTATGATGAACAATCCCTCGAAGTCAATCAAATCTCCAATTAGCCTCTAAACTGAATTACTATCCAATTTCCACTAGTGACAGGATGAAACTTCCTGAAGTTCCCATAAGAAAGTGCGATCTGTGGGGCATAACAAGTCGGATGTGAGAATAAATACTCAACGATGGCATTGGATGATAGCTGCGTATTATATCACGAATAGACAGAATTAGGAAACTGTGAACCATTTGATGTCAACCCAGCAGCTGAATAGTTGTGAGCTCATAGCAATACCTAAAGGTCCTGGGTTCGACCAGCGATAGATACATACTTCTGAGGAGTTCCATACTAGGACGAAAGAGCCGTCCAGTGTTTTCAGGTTCTTAACGGCTCTCCACTTGATGTCAGTTCATCGTGAATACTAATCAATCCACTTGCATAGATCGCCAAACTAAATTATGTTTAAACTGAATGACTATAGTTCAATCCAGCAGGACACGAACCTGTGAATAGTGAGATATAGATCGCTTCATTCGACTGGTTGAATTGCTTCTCGAATATATGTGAAAACGTATACGACAAATGGATCAAATTTGCAGATATCAACGAGACGAACGTCCATTGGAAGTCTAAAATATTCTTACAACTTATACAGAAAGTCAACGGATTCTTTTTGCATCAGCTGACTGATTGATAGAAATCGATAGAAAGTTTGCAAACACCCAGGAACAAGGGATATTCTCAATGTCATGATTTCATAATATATTCTGTCAGGTTCTGAGATTTATTTTTCAGATTTTTGTCCAAGTTCTTCTTCCAAACAACGAATATCAATTACCTTGTGGATAATTCCTTAAGATTAGTAATTACATCGTCAAATTGAATGAGTAGAATTCAAATGAACCCTATGAATAGGATTAGAACTTTGAGTTCGTTATAACTTTATCTGGTTGTAATTTTCTTAAGCATGTGATTCCGTTAATTCAATCTGAACGCTGACCTTGCACGCGATTGGTCGATTAAATACCTACCCAGTCTGATATATTCAGTCCACCTACAATGTGAGTCATACAATTCGATCCACATTTGCAACGTCGTACAATAGAATACAAGGTCTGATAATTATTGCCTGTTCACGTTTTAGGTGATGTGACTCAATAGCCTATGATATATAACTAAATTACTTGACCACAACGCGCCATCATTTATGGGAACGTAACAACCAATTAATTCCAACCGCAAAATATGATGGATTCCACTCAACAACAATGAGTTGTAGAGAAGTGGATCAGAGTTAATCGAGAGCTCTTGAACCGATTGAGATATGCAGTAGTGTTACCAATGAAGTCATAAGTAAATTAGCCTTTAAGACAAATAAAATGATACAACCAACAACACTTATCTGAGATTCATGTTTCCCACTTTTCGTCGGTATAAAAAACTTTAGAAGTAGGTACAAAGTCTGTACGTCTGTATGTCTGCCATGGTTAGGTGACTGATGTGTATTGATGAAGATTATAAGTAGAGTGGAAATGAAACATGAGTTATGAAAGGATTCGAATCAACAGCACCTAAGTTGGCCTGTTGATCAAATATTAACAGTAACAATGTAAATAGGATTGCCACAGTATCCCCTAGACTCCTCATACAAGCCTAGAGTTCCCTGGAAAACCTTCACAGTCAATCATGGCACGCAAAACGTTCGTGAAAAATGACGTGATCAAACATTTGAGTCTCAGATTGGCTAAAAACTTACACAAAAAAGTCTAGAACACATCAAACCATCAAAAATGTATGTAAACCTTTACCTTTTATGCATCTTAGACTCGACAATAAACCTTTTATCGGCTTTGTCGCTTCTTTTTATTTCCCGGCACCTAGTGACCCTCAAAAGATGGACACTCAGATTACTTTTCAAGAGTCCACCCACACACAGTTATATATATCTATATAAGGATATATCATGTATTTATAAAGATGGCAAGTCGAATGAAAAGGGAACATGAGTGGCGCCAGGATTCAAATCAGCAGCCTCTGAAGTGACCTTCAGTAAAATATTGATGGTAACAATGTAAATGCGATAATGAGATCATACTTACCATTAAAACGAAATAAGTAATATGGATAATAAACAATCTTATATAAACATTGAAGCTTGAATCTTGTTTAAATTGGTTAAAGCCACTCAATGATACTTTTTTGAATGGAGTATGTGACTAGCTGAGTATGTTCAACTGCTTATGAACACCTTGAAAGGACTTAATTAAAAGTAGTACCCTTAAATAACGGCGAAAAAAGTACTCAATGAATGCATACTGATATATATATATATATATATATATATATATATATATATATATATATATATATATATATATATATATATATATATATATACGAAGATGAAGACGCTGAATTGCAGGCCGTGGAGATAAACGTTGCTGAATAAAAACACAGCGGCTAGTGGATGACAAGAAACATTAATTCTCCAGAACACGATGAAATGTCATTTACTGTATATAAAAAGGGACTCGTGCATCAGATTTTCCATCTCAGGAAATAAGCTCCAATCCGCTGGTAAAGATTTTATGTCCTCGTCATCAACACCACCAAAAAAGTCACTTAAGACGAATTAGTCGAATTGGTTTCTACTCCAAAGTAAAGGTTTTTATAAATAGTTCATGAAGTGCTTGGCTGTTGGACTGAGCCGTGTACAGGAATGCAGACTTCTTAACACGAGTTTGCTCACGATGGGAATCAGTGGTCGGAGACTTTGAAGATATATCTCGGAAAATGTCTCAGTGGTTTAGATACATTCACACTTTTATCATCTAAATCGTCCTACTGGATTCAATAGTTTCTCATTCTTCCTTGTTCTTTTGTCACAACCTTCAATCACTTTGACTACTTTCCTCTTTATTTCTTGGTTTTTCATTTTAGTGCATTCTCACTGATTTGGTGGCGTGAGATGTGGCAAACAAAACTACTAGGCAGTGATTCCCAGTCTTACGTTGACTATGTCCTTCATCGTATCTTCGTATAAGAAGTTGTAGTTAAGTTTCTATTAGGAGAGTCAAATAGGTTCCCACTCTCTCTCCCTCACTCTTCGTTGCTTTCTTTATGGTGTTCGCCTTTGATAAAACCCTCACTGATAAATATGATTATGTGTTGAAATATATTCAAGTTACAAAGGCAACACTATCACTTACAGGGACACAGGCTTACTCAGCTGAAGAGTCGAAAATAAGACGAAACAACCGTTCCAAATTCCAGTGATGGCCACCAGTAAGTCAATTATAGCATAATAAATCTTCGGTCAACCTCATATGAGTCTGTATCTTAACAGAGATCGATCATTTCAGTCCCGTACATAAAAGGGAATTATAAGTATCAGTAAACAGAATAATGCATTTTAGAAACAAGACAGAATGAAATAACTGGAATCTGTCTAGTCGATTGCTTTTTAGTCTGCATACAGCTGTGTTTCACATACATCTATCTCTTACACATATAGGCGTGTGCGTCCACACGCACAAACGTACAAGCTCGTGTGTTTTACTCGTTCAAGTACATCTTTCGTGGATATACATATCTTTTCATTTGAACACCGCATCACAAGTGTTTCTGATAAGATGTGTAAAGCAGATGCTGGGTTTTATCTCTTTGATCGTTCCTTCCTGCCTCCTGCCCCCTCTCTTTCCCTTCCATAGATACATATTTGTATATGTTAGGGAGACCACTGCACCCAACAACAGTATATCGAAAACTAAGGTCTAATAGAAAACGCGAAACTATGGCCCATAAATATTTGGCCTGTATTTTGCATGAAATAAATTGGTTAGTTAGAATATGAAGAAAATATTATATACCTAAAGAGGATCAGTATACGCCTATCAAATCATACGCCAAAATATTTAGCGGAAATATTTATACTACTTACAGTAGTTGAGCTTCAAAAAGTAAATTTTGTGAAAGTGACCTCTACAACAGTCTAAACCCCAATGATATCCGTTTTCCATAGGTGTTTCGGTCAGTACAGATACGACAGATCCTACTATACAGATATTTTATCAGACCTTGGTTGTATTGGACCGAAAAAGCTCTGAAAAACAAGATGTTGACCTGCCCATGTAGGTCTTCCATAGACTGAGCGTCTTATTGAACCATATTCTCGTTGACTAAGAGAACATCTAAGAATACCAGATGATTATTATTCTCTTTATTACAAGTCAGAAAGACATGATTTTTAAGATGTTAAGTGTTTTACGTAGACGAACCTTATCTTCATGCCTCTCACAAATCATTATGATATCACAGCATTTCAAATCTGTAAAAGAATTATGGATAGATCTGTTATAAACATTCTCAAATCCGATAAGGGATCAGGTATCGTTGTGATATATAAATCTGACTATAAAATAAAATTTTATCCATCCTCAGTCATGAAAGTGAATTCATAAGTGATATCTCATCAGAAGATATTACAAAAGTTTGAGCGTAAGTAATCACTAATTTAGTAAAACTTTTGAGTATGAATACCATTAGCAAATAGGAATTTAATTCATTGAAACCTATGGATATGAATTTCCAAATGTATATGGATTACCTCAGATTCACAAAAGTAATAATCCTTTACCTTTATCTTGTCCATTGTCGTTCCCTCACATATAAACTGCTTAAATGTTTGGCAAAAATATTTAAACTATTTCGGAACGAATTCTATAAGTTTTCATTGAAAGATACTTTTCAACTTACTGACTGTCTTAGCAACATGAATGTTAAAAACAAGACTATGTGCTCTTTCGATGAAAACTTCTCTCTTTCTCTAGGACAGTTAACAATCTCCATGACTATGGATCCTCTGCAAGCCTCTCATTCCTTATTACTCAAACTGTACTGAGGGAACTATTATTGCTGTCTACCGACGAAGTTCATTTCACATTTGAAACTGAACACTTTCGACAAGTTGACGTTGTACCTATGAGTACTCCTTAGGACCATTACTAGCTGATATTTGTACGTCAGATGTTGAAAATCTGGATGGTGATCTCATTGCCAAAATTTCTCTTTCACATAGATATATCGAATCCCTTTATTGGTGTACATGTGTTGGGAGTGAGAAACTAGGAGGGTGTCGTTTGCTTGCTTTGTATAGTGATCAGATAGGCTAATCCATCAATTAAACCAGTGTCAATGTGCTTAAAAACAGCCACACTATGTCAGTAATTAATCAACGAATACCTTGCTTATGTTACTTGCAACTATATGCATCGATTTATATTTAGCTTCCAAGGCGGGTGAAAAGATGATCTGAATGTGTTGTGAATATGGAGCCACTGCCTACCTCAATGTCTCATCTCAAGCTAGGTAGGACTCGGTTGTAAGACACGACGACTGCATCAAAAAACAAACACACACTCACACACATATATCTCTCCTTAACCAGGTTACTATCTGGCAGGGAAGAGATCAACGCAGACGAAACCAATAAAAGATGACGGAAATTTAATTACGAAAGAAGAGAAACAAAGGAAACAATGGGCCGACCACTTCAAGAAGCTCTTGAATCGACCATCACCACCACCTGCACTTCGTCCAGAAATACCACCTGCAGCCGCTGAATTACAAGTGAACATAAATCCCCCAACGAAAATGGAAGTCCTGAATGCCATAAAGCTACTGAAATGCGGGAAAGCAGAAGGACCAGATGGAATACCGCCAGAAGCACTGAGAACAGATGCAGAGACAACAGCGGACATGCTCACACCACTATTGCAGAAGGTGTGGAAGGAAGAGAAGGTACCTGCCTACTGATTGGAAGAAGGGTTACCTTGTCAAACTGCCAAAGAAGGGAGACCCCAGTGTTTGCAAGAACCGGCGCGGAATCACTCTCCTGTCCACCCACAGCAAGCAAAATATTAAGCCGCATCATCCTGGAGAGGCTAAAGGATGCACTGGATTCAAAACTACGATAGGAACAGGCTGGCTGGATTCAGGAAGTACAAATCATGTGCAGACCAAACTACAACGCTTCGCATCATCATACAACAGAGTATAGAATGGCAGTCAACTCTACACCTCAACTTTATCAACTTTGAGAAGGCCTTTGACAGCGTCGACCGAGAAGTAATTTGGAAACTGCTTCATTACTACGGAGTACCACAAACCTTTATCCGCCTCATTCAACAACTATATGAGGACGCCACATGCCAAATAATTCACAATGGGAAGCTGAGTGATGCTTTTGAAGTGAAGACAGGAGTGAAACAAGGTTGCCTACTATCCCCCATGATATTCCTGATTGTGGTCGACTGGACTGGATCATGCAGCAAACAGTGGGGAGCTGTGAGAAGAGGGGGATACACTGGCTGGACTGTGGTAAAGAACCTAGAAGATCTGGACTTCGCCAGTGATGACTTGTGCCTGATGTCAGATAAACTTGAAGATCTACAGGCGAAAACTAACAAGTTGACAGAAAAGGCAGGGCAGCGAAGACGTGACTTCAGGTGAATATAGAGAAGACAGAGGTGATGAAGATACCGCACCACCACCACCACCACAACAACAACAACAAACTCCAATCACCGTCAACGGGAGAAACTTAAAGGAAGTAACCTCCTTCACTTATCTAGGAAGCACTGTTTCAACTACAGGCATCACAGGCACAGACGAGGATGTCAAATCCAGTCAGAATCGGAAAAGCAAGACAGGCCTTCATTAGCCTGAAACCAGTGTGGACATCTTCTGCACTGCACTCAGCATAAAGCGTGAACAACATCCGGATTTTCAACACCAACTTCAGTCAAGTCAGTGCTTCTGTATGGTTGAGAGACTTGGCGCGTCACGAAAGGGATTTCCAATAAACTACAGACATTCATCAACAACTGCTTACGCTGGCTCGCTACTGAAGATCAGATGGCCAGAAAATAATAAGAAGCAACAAGGAACTCTGGCGTGGCAGCAAACCAACCGAGAAGCTATCGCTCAACAAATATGCAGAAGGAAGTGGAAATGGATTGGGCATACACTGAGAAAGCCGACTGGGGACATCACGCATCAGGCCCTCGAGTGGAATCCCCATGGGAAGCAACGAGTTGGACGTCCGAGATGAGGGTGACATGGAGGAGATCGTGCGAGGAGGAAATGAGAGCTTCTGGGCTGTCGTGGAGCCAGGTTCAAAAGATCTCAGAGAACAGAGTTCACTGGAGACGTGCTACTGAAGCCCTATGTTCCATTAGGAACCCAAGGGACTAATAAATAATAAAATAATAAATAAGTGGTGTGTGACAGAGCTGAGGATGCATTTTCGTTCTCCCCTCTCCAGTCAGGTTGGGTAGTATTCACTAGCGCCTTGTATAAGCTGGTGCATGCTACATCTGATGTATTCGGCTCCATTGGAGCAAATAAACTGATATTGGCGGCAAAGAATGTTTTTTCCATGGGTCTTGATAGTATTTTCCTACGGATATCCGCCACATTATCTCCCTAATTAAAATGGAGAGCCATTAGATTTTATAGATGAAAATCTAAAGCAGAAAAACGCTACAGTATACATGCATACTGCTCTGAAAAAGATTTTACTGTTGAATCTCGAATACAAGGGAGATAATGTGGGAAATATCCTTAGGGAGAGACTATTAAAATCCATAGATGGAATATTCTTTGCCACCAATCTAAGAATCATATTCACCTGTCAGCAACTCATTCATCAGTACGCTAAGGATAAGCTGGAGCATTAAGCCCCATCAGTATGTGTATATCACTTTATTTGGTCCAGTGGAGCCAAGTACATCGGCTGTACCATGCAACAGTTTATGCGACCAGCTTGCAAACCCTACTCAACCTGATTATAAACATCCAGGTCATAGTTTTTACGAATGTCCTGAAAGAAGTTGAGCTCTGAGTCAGGTTAATTCATTATATAGGTAAGTTTTGATATAATCCCAGCGTGTTTAGAAAATCGAAAACAAGATTTTTCTGGACGTTTCAGTGTGTATGTCACAGTTTCTTCAGCAGAATATTCAGACTTCTATTTAGCTTACGTATATAATGGACTGCTCAACCTGGTTGACAAAGGGTGAATGGAAATGTATCTTCAACTCTTTAACAGAACAGTTAGTAATCTCACGACATTTGGTTCCTTTTGATAAGTTTTTCAAAACTATGTATAAAGTATAACCAAGCCACCCGAAAGGATTGAGGCTAAAATATCTGGACATAGCTGAAGCATTAACTATTCAAGAGTTCAAACCATCAATATACATTCAAAAGAAGTATGTACAACCTCCTTCTTTTCCATGGCCATCTTAAATTATCAATCACTCTAAATGACCCACAAATGACGTAACAATCACTGTGATGCAGATACATACAGCTGACAAGTCCTAAATAGGAAGAAACGCGAGTCTCGCATTCCTCTGCTAGTCATCAAGATCAATATAACACCATGAATATCTGACAGCACCGAAACATCTCCATAGGATAAAAGTAACCATTTTGTGATGTAATGTACTATCCTTTTTACTATAAATTCATGAATGTACAGATGAGAGAAGGATTTCGTCGAAAAGAAAGGTTTCTTCCCCCTGCAATTGTGTTAATTGTGTTATTTAACAGTAGTAGTTGGTTGGAGGCATTTGGCAGGAAGTGATGAATAATCTACTTTTCAAGCATGTCGGTACTTTTCATTAACGCCTATCTGCAACCTCAAATGAGTTGATTCCTCTCTGAGGTTCGAATCCATGTCACCCAGTGAAATCAGCAACTGAATGAAATTTGGTAAGCACTCAGGATTCGACAAAATAAGTTTGGTTGCTCTCCAGTGACCAGTCAATGTATCTAATCCAGTCCCACAGGGAGAGAGTCACAGCTCAAATAACTCAGTGCTAACATCGCTGATTGGAACACTGGGTGACAACCTGATCGCCTCTAACCAACTATCATCTATCTCAGTGAACTGAGATATTCAGCTTCCTAGTTTTAAGTGACGTTGCGAAAATGATCGATAGAATTCGGTCAGGACTCTACACAAGACAACATGAAATAGGCTGCTGTCTAGTGATCAATCAATTTTGCTTAGAAAAATTCTCCTTTCCACTTTCTACAGATTCTGTGTGCTTTTCATATTTCTGTTACTTTCTCAATATTAAGATGAGTGATTTCTGAACAAGTGATTGATTCCATAGGCATCTTTAATCGCTGACAGATTTCAACAACATATCTCTGAAAATCAGAAAGTACTGAACACTTGTTTCGACCTAGTTTAAGTCTCATCAGTCGAATGAATATAGAGTCTGTTTCGGGGATCAAACGTAAGACTATCAAGTGTATTAATAAAGCAGTAACCATTCAACCGATGAGCGGATTTTTTCATTGCTAACTTTGTTCTATAATCGACTCCATATGTCTTGCTTACCTAAAGAATACTGTGTTTCCTCTGAATGGATAAATGTAACTATCAACGCTGTATAATAGGACTTTATTATGGACAATACTTGTCGTATATTATGAAATAAAATGTATATGAGATTTCATAATGACACTTGTAATTTCTCGTTGCTATACCGGGCCGCATTGCTCGACCTCTATCGGCAGATAGGCTCCTATGCGAATGCCTCGATACTGCCGGATATTCATGATGTCATAGTGATCTTGGTGACTAACAGAAATGGGAACAACATCAATCACTGGGGTGCAGGTACATCCAGCTAACGAGTCACAAATAGGACAAAACGCGCGTCCAGGATTCCTCGGCTAGTCACCAAGATCAATATAACACCATGTCAGCCCATCTGCCAGAAGACGTCGAGCAATTCAGCCCTGTATAGCAACGGGAAATCACAAGTATCATTACAACAACTGACACCCGTTGCACACGAGTGGCTATCTTCCCCCCCCCCCCCATGACTCAGTTGGTAACGCACTTGGCATTTGAAAAGAGGGGTACTGGGTTCGAGCCCCGATAGGGACGATATCACTTGGTGGGGTTCAGCTTTTTCCGACTGACAAGTCCTAAATAGGACGAGGCGCCCATCCTGGATTCCACTGCCAGTCACCAAGAACAACATCACATATATGAGGATTCTTTATCTTCATGCTGCTGCATTGTTTCCCTTTGAAATGTTTTTTACGGTTTCATTAAATCTGTTTTTTGACTTTGATGCCCGTCTATTGCTTCACTTATGAAAAGAAAACCCTGATAACGCTGATCAACTCACAGTAAGTGGATAGACGAAGAGTGATATCGATGCTGACAAAGCTATGTGAGAGAATAAAAATTTTGAAGATAAAGCTTAGGGCAATTGTTCAAGCTTTGGAAGACGTCAAATGGTGAATACATTTGCACATCTTCAACCGATTTTCAGCTACATCACCAAGAGACTTCATCCTGAGATTCTTATCGTCTTGAGGACCCCAGCAAGGTAGCCTACACGCTGCATACGGATAAGACCAACAGTCTGGCCACTCTAAACTGTCTTGCAACCTAATCCACCTCGACCTAACATGACACGTCGAGGTAGTTGGTGACTCGGTATGCCCAATACATGCATGTCCAAGCTATTTCAGTCGATGAAGGTTTACAGCCTCATCAACCAACATCGCTTACATTGTGATTCCACCGAACAAGAGCAATGTTACGAATGCACCTGTGTTCAAAAGTCTGTGGCAACTTCGTTCCATTTGACTGCAACAGCTATATCTGACAGTTGCGTTACAGGACAGAAAGGAATGCAGCACAATATACTCGTCTTTGATAGATCGTTGAATATCATACCAGTCGGCGCCACAAATAACGCAAGTTGGCAAATGGCAAACGGACCTTCTATATCCAATCTCGGATTCCGTCAGCAACCAATCTGTTCAGGCTCATGTAACTCCTCAATTGAATGAAGTCTTTGACACATTCCACCACTTTACTCTCTATCATTAAAATTTGAAGTGTTTGCAGCGGACCAGTGCCAGAACGTTATCTTACATTTGTCAGGTTCAAAATACATGCTAATCATACTCAGATTTCTGCTCAACGCGTTCAAAAGACCCTGCATTTTTTTCAGCGTCTTCACTAAGCAGAACAATATCGTTTATACAGTCCAAACCAATCTGATGGCCTCCAGAGAGTGGATTGATCCCCATAAAGTCAGACATACCAATCAATACACAAATGATGGAATTGATGTTTGCGTTGATTAGGGGAGAAGATTAAGATCACTTTAAATGGACAGCCCCCCGTAGAGAGTCGTTGAAAAAGGATGAAACATGGGTCAAGTGCTTTTAAAAAGGTGTAATATGTTGGAAACAATGATAATCAAAGTGAAATAAAACTAACAAATCAGGTATTGTTATGGTAAAGGTAGACGAAGAGGTTTCACAGAACACTTTTCAATGTAGAGTTAAAGCTTTTGAACATGCATAGGTAGCGATTCAGCTATGCACAGTTGGCTGAAGTATAGACTTTTGAAGTAGTTCAGCTAAACTTTGTGAATTAACTGAAAAGATGAATGATGACAAATTGAATGAACTGACTCCATTAGGTATTCACATTCGAACGAAGTCATTGTTCTCTCCTTACCTTTGAATAACTAAGCGGGGTAACTAGATATTGCCAGCAATATGATTATGTCAATGATGGGTTGCGGCTATCAGTGGGACTCAGGATGCGCATTTCGTCCCATTTGAGACTCACCAGCTGGATACGCCTGGTTTCAGGTGGGTGTTGTCCCCACCGGGATTTAGACTCGGGAGCGACCGTTCCAAACGACAAAGCGTAATCCACTACGCCACTGAAACACGGTAGCCATTTCTTGTGCGACGGGTATAGTTTTTAGTATAAGGGTTGATTGGACTGAATTGATCGGTCTCTATTAGCTCGCGAGTCCGAATCCCAGTGGGAACAACACTCACTGGGAAGCAGGTACATCCAGCTGACGAGTCCCAAATAGGACGAAATGCGAATCATGGATTCCACCGCTAGCCATGATCCATCATTAACATAAATGGGGTAACATTTCTAGAGGGTCTCCTAACGGAACTCAATCTAACCACCTCTACAACAGAATGTGACTAAGTAGATACACACAGATGTGAAAAATAAACGACAAATTGTCTATTACACATTTTCAAATCAAACAAGATCTCAAGAATATCATCTACAGGCTAGCAAAGTAGAAAATGTATCCGATATACTACGACAGTCAGATCTCCAATCCTATGAATGTCAAAATTCAGCACTGTGTAGAACATAATCCCATATCTGATTTGTTTATTTGATATACTAGACAGTATTAATAACTTGATGACGTTTCAAGCATAAATTATTGTTCATAATCATATCAATGTAATTATACTACTTTCGACATTTGGTTTTTATAAGTTATGTCACAACTTATGACTTACTCTTATTACTAGTAAAAATTCCTCTGGTATAAGTGTCATGTCATTTTTATTACGCTTTGGGTTGAGTGATGATTCGATGAACGAAGAAAGATGCAGTAACCAATCTCTCTCTCTCCATTTAACTACCCAATTGTGTGGCTGTGTTAATGCATGCACTGCAGTAATCAACTTTTTTTTTAGATTACTGACCTTACTGGGGTCGATCACTCTATACTTGGCTAGATTCTTATGTTTTGATAATCTGACTGACCCTGGGCCAGCTAGATTGACCCATGCACTTGATCTCACAGTCATTATACAGAATTTAATAGATTAGATTAGTTTTGCTGAATTGGTTCCATCGGATCCTAAAGCCGACAAAGATTATCTCTGAGTGAGTTTGTAGGTCTAAATGCCACTCAAATTTCAGCTTTGTTGAGGATCCTAAGTAAAGTTTCTGATGTACCTTCCTTATAGGGTAACACAATAGAGGCTTTGAACTCCTTTCTACTCGGCTTCTTGTTACTATTCATATTCATTTAACTGTTATTACATAATTTCTTATTAGTGTTTACAAATTTTGTAATGAATTCTAAAGGATAACAGTTAATTGATGGTGTCTCCTCTTGCATGTTTCCATCTTCTGTTTCGGTTCTTTGACTCCATGATGTTGATATTCACGTGGCATTCAAACCCAGAAATTCACTCGACAATAAACTTTGTCTGCTTAAAAATCTTGTTGTCACGATTAAACAAAATAGTTGGATCTTCTAAATACCGTTTAGTGACTATGAGGTCAAATAAATAGATCAGACCAATCGATCTCAATTAATTAGACTGTTAGAGTATAGGATCTTAAACAAAGTTAATCCACAATGGGATGACTTACAAAAATTATTTACGGAAATGAAGCCATTTAACTAGTTAATTTGAAGAATTGTACTAAATGTTCAATTTCCCATCTAGATTCCTGTTGAAAATGAAATACTTTAACTGTAAAATTGTGCCTCTCTATCCTTGATGTTTTCCTATCTGTAAGTAAACATTAATGGGAATGAAAGGTGTATAACACTGTCTGTATCATAATTATCGTTTTGACTTACGGACAAACTGAATATACTTCCTTCACTGAGCCTCGAACCAAACATCTATTGTATTCAAACGCCATAGTGTAGTCCACTGGGTTATCAGAAGATCCCATTGATCATTTTACTGATTCTGATAGGTTGATATTGGCTGGCACATAGTTTCCCTGCGCAGATCCCTCAATATTACCCTAAGGGTTATTTTGAAATCACTTGCTTAATGATAGCTAGTTGATGACAACACCAACTTTTTTTCATAAGGTGCAAGTAAACTAGGCTGATAATCTCGCCTGGTTAACTAGTTCACTAGTTACTAGCCGGTCCTAAGCCTGGGTAAAGAGGGACGGTTGGGCAAAGGGCTAGAAACCCTACCCCGGAAAACCAATCCAACCGCCACAAAAACTACAAAGCTCAAAGAAAATATAAAGAATAAAAATAAACTTATTTCTGGCTGGAATCGGAGAGGCGAAATGGCACCACTTGGTTAAAGCCTTCGGGAAGCCAGTCGGCCGATGTATCTTCTCTCCCTCGATCAAAGCTAAAGTAAGGATAGGGACATGGAATGCCTGCACCATGTAGGAACCTAGCAAGGCTGCCCAGATTGCGAAAGAGATGAGGAGATATGGCATGGAAGTGCTTGGAATCTGTGAAAGCAGGTGGAATGGAAGTGGACTCTCCAAACTGTCAACTGGAGAGTTAATAATCTACTCCAATATTGTCACCAAGACGACAACCAGAACACTGAGTTTTCGAGTGGCTATCATGATGTCCTCAACAGCATCATAGGCTCTCTCATGCAGTGGGAACCAATCTCTTCCCGCAGGATCATGACAGCAGGGTTCAACTCAAAAGGAAGGAAGGTCAAAATCATACAATGCTACACACCTACAAATAATGGGGATCAAGAGAAGAAAGAGGAATTCTACAGGCAACTGCAATCAGTAATGGACAAGACCTCAGTTGGCGACATCAAAATCCTAATGGGCGACATGAGGGCCAAGCTGCGAGCTGACAGCACAGGAGAGGAATTACCATGGGTCGAGAAGCACTCTGTGGAATGAATGAGAATGGGAAACTTTTGAAGAATTCTGTACATTCAATGATTTGGTGATTGGAGGCTGTGTGTACAAGCGAAAGGACATCCAAAAAGCGACATGGATTTCACCAGATGGACACACTACATTGAAAATCAGATCGACTTCATCTCAATCTGAAGAAAGTGGAGACAGCCTACTTGACACAAGTTCAAGAAGAGCAGCAGATGTAGGCTCACACCACTCACTATCTAGTGCAAGAAACCTGCCTTCCAAATCAAGTTGAAAGCCTTCAAACAGGCTGGTGATAGTTCAAGTTCAACATCCAGAATGGAAACTGAAGGACGAAACTAAAAAGGATATCTTCACGCCAGCTATCAGAACAAAATGGGAAACATAGAGCAACATCCCTAAACGAACTTGTATAGAAGAACACTGGAACTCTTTGAGAGAGATGTGGAAAGAGGCCTGCATAACCGTATTACTAAGAGAGAGGAAACAAGACAAGGAATGGATCTCGACGGACACATGGAACCTGATAATGCAGGGAGAGGAGGATGGTGAAGCAGAAGATAAACCAGTGCAAGGATGCATAATGACAAGAGGAACTGAGTACAATGTATAAAACACTGGACAAAGAAGTGCCACAAATCTTTATCAACCTCGTTCAACAGCTAAATGACGACACAACATGCCAAGTGATTCACAGTGGAAAGCTCAGCGATGCCCCTGCATTGAAGACAGGAGTAAGACAAGGCTGTCTACTATCATCCATGATCTTTCTAATTGTGGTGGACTGGATCATGCAGCAAATCGTGAGGAGAGAGAAGACGGGCATACGCTGTTTGACCAATGAGAAGACCACAGAAGAAAATTTGGATTTCACCGATGATGATCTATGTCTAATGTCTTGTCGCACAAACTCGAAGATCTACAGGCGGAAACTAACAAGTTGACAGAAGAAGTAGCGAAGATGGGACTTCAAGTGAGCGTAGAGAAGACAGAAGTGATGATGATACCCAGTCAACGCCACCACCACCACCAACAAGCTCCAATCAAAATTAAAGGGAGAAACTTAAGGGAAGTAGCCTCTTTCACCTACCTAGGCAGCATCGTTTCAAAAACAGAGGGAGGCACAGGCACATACGAGGATGTCAATACCAGGATCAGAAAGATAGCAAGACAGGCCTTCACTAATCTGAAATAATCAGTGAGAAGATCTACTGCACTCCCCTAAGGACAAGGAACACTATTCGGGATTTTTAACACCAATGTCAAGCCAGTGTTGCTATATGGTTCAGAAACTTGGCAGGTCAAGAAAAGCACTTCGAACAAACTCTTGACATTCATCAACAGATGCCGCCTGCGCCCACTCGATACTGACACTGAAGATCAGATGGCTACAATAGTAAGAATAAGCAACAAGGAACTGTGGCTTGGCAACCAACCAACCAACAACCTATTACCCAACAAATATGTAGAGGAAAGTGGAGATGAATTGGAATGGACATACACTGAGAAGACCATTTGGGGACATTACGCCCCAGGCCAGGTCCTGAAGTGGAATCGGAAGGGGAAACGAGTTGGGCATCCGTGGTGAGTGTAACATACAGGAGATGGTGTGAGGAAGAAGTGAAAGCTTGTGGACAGTCATGGAGGGAGGTTGAAAAGACTGCAGAGAAGAGAATGGAATGGAGACGTGCTGCTGAAGCCCTGTGTTCCACTAGGAACCTAAGGGAAAAATAATAAATAATGATAATAAATTAGGCTGATAAGTCCCGAATAGCATGAAACACATACAACAACGAAAAAAACTCACAGTAGTTTTGAAACATTCATACAAGCAGTTCATATGTTAATCGATATCAGATCAAGTGCACCTCAGCGAGTGGTACTATTACCATTAAAATTCGAACCAATAACCCATCGTTACAAACGTCACGGTTTCAGCGAGAACATAATCACGTACTGCAAAGCAGGTATATCCAGCTGACAAGTCCCAAATAGGACTGGATTCCAGTGCTAGACACCATCAAGTGAAATGCTTATCATCTGTTTACACAAGTGTATACACAATATAAAACAGTAGCATACAGATGACATGACTCAGATATGTAAGGTGCACGTAAGGCAGACAAACAAGTCATTATGTTCAGTTCTGATGAATCACACATTTGTATATATATATATATATATATATATATATATATATATATAATTCATTGTCGTTCATATGAAGTAATTAGTCATTCAAAACATCGGTATGACCATCGATTTACTCTCTTTTCCTCGCTCCAACCTCTCCCTCTCTCACTCTGACGTCTAGATAGTTTTATCCGACAGTGATAAGTGAACTGTAGGATCGATTTGACAGGATAGTTCTCTGTAAAGTTGAAATTTTGATAACCTAAAGTATTATTCAATGAATAAAGAGGAAATTATTGTCTTGCGTGATACATATTAATATACACCGCTACAGTCTATGCAAGCGAAAACGTTGAATACAGGATTGTACGCATTTTACATTTAGAGATGACAGTGAATAAGCTGAGAGAGACAAATTTGAAAATTTTTAGTCGACTAAAATCAATTGAAATAATATTTTCAATGTTTTAAACGAAATAACGGCGATTTAGACATACCAGGCTAATAATATTCTAAGGCTAGAATCAATAGGATTATGATGCTTCCTGCAATTGTTTGTAATTTCGTACCTACCATGACTCATCAGTCACTTGCTTGTATACGTGTATGGAGAGAAGGAGGAAGGTAGGCTAAATTGTATAGGGGGCAGTAAGTTGTCAATGATTAATCATTGGAAAACTATATTAACGGAAATAAAAATCATTTTATGTAGGAATAGTCATTAATTTCTATGGAAACTTTATCTATATATGTAAATTTCTTTCCAACAAATTTGAAACTTGAACGAACAAGCGGTTCTTCAAAAAATAAAACAAACACTTGAGTTCCGCGTAAAATTCAAAACACAGAATATATCTGAGGTACAGTATTGTATTAATAAACAATAATGACTGAAGGATTACAAACCTCAAATCGTAGGGTATCAATGGGCTTATCATCGACAAAAACACCATACAGTAAGTAATTCGACAGTATAAATAGCAAAGCTACGTTGAAAGCGAGTCAGAGGAAAGTATAAAAAATACGGTTTTCTGTGATCATGTGGCAGCAATAAGATGAACAAGTGTTCTTAGTGAAGTAAGGAGAGTATCGGGATGCCACAGAAGGGAGCCCAACACAATCTTGAACTGCGAAACATACTAATATTTAATGATGTTAAACTGATGAACAAGATATGATTGAACAAAATGAACAAATTTGAGGGTACAGCAATATTGTAGAAAAACATGATGATACTACTTAGAAATAGTAAGTAGTATAACATTTTAAGGGCATAAAAAGAATACGACGGTACTATAAAAGACTTGGCGAGAACTTGAGAAGCCAACAATACTTACCACAGTAACACAGTAATCTATTGAATATAGTAGTCTAGGAGGCTGGCAGTGGAAAAAATAGCTCATCAATATCGTCAAGGCTTGAAACATACTGTGACATCTGATGAGGCAGGAATTTCGTGATTTTATGGCCCCGCCTCGTTAAATAATGGCATATCAGCATGAAACTTAAGAAAAGATATCTTACCAATTAGCTTAGTGGTAACATTATTAATTACACCGCTAAAGATACTGTACAAAGCAACCTAAATAAAACAGGAAAAAGCCGTATTGAAATTCAAATCACCGTTTAAAGTGAAAGGTGTGCTGGCTGGTCACATTTCGATAGGTGCAGCGGGGTTCAAACCTGTGACCCTCTGCTTGATTTAACCACCAATAGAATTCTCCATATATATCAGGAATTGTTGTGTCATTCTTGTTCCTATTAGACTTCAGATCATTACATGAGGTGACGGTTCGAACAGGCTCCATCAGATGGTTCAACAACAAGACACGAAGACTGACTAGTAAGACAGAAGATCTGTGTGAGAAGGTGACGGGAACGATGAATGTATAATGGCTCAAGAAATACCCTCGTGATTTCATCCAACAAACACACAGGGAGAAGTAGGAAAAAGAACTGCTTAAAACATAATACAGATAAAGGCAGTGAGGATGATAAGATCTTGGAGAAATATTTCAAGACCGTCAAATTCTTATCATAAAAAGAAAAGACATCAGAAGTCTTGCGTAGGGTTTCCATTACCACCAGGTTACAGCAACATTCAGAAACTCATGTAGAGACAGTTTTTTCCATCTACATGATCCTATCGAAACTTCTCAACAAAACAAGTTGGTCTACAGAATTCGCAATATAACTATGATTTCAAACTAGTTAACCACAGTCTATTAAGTCAGCAGAATAAAGAAACCTGTGTAAACGTAGAATGGTTGACCTTGGTAAGATAATAAATTCAACTCTAATGCTAAAAATGCAGAATATTCATGTTACTACTGATTGTTATTAAGTAGCATAAATTTGCAAGCAAAAACGCCAGGGAGTAGGCAAGGATTTTCTACAGTTGGACAACTATCAGTTTGACCAAGTTAGACGTGGTTCAGCAGACTCGTATTATTGATATTGTGTAATCATTGAAAGTAAGTGAAGTAAAATTAAGATCTGGTCAGCTCCTGAGACTCGTAGTTCCTTTGGTAGAGTATCAGACCAGCGACGTGGAGACGTCTGGTTCAAGCATACTGCAACCCTTATTTTCACTTCATCTTCAATCATCATCCTACATCAATTGTACAATAGTAAATTGGTGTTTTAAGCTAGCGGTCTTTGTAAATTTGCAAACGATTTTGTCTAATGTAGTGAAAATAATGCAGAAGAATGAAGATTGTAGTTTTTTGGAACATAATATAAAATTTGGTCAGTATTATGAATGGTGAAAATTTCCAAGATGAAGTATGGCAAAACAAGGTGAGCAGACAGAATGAAGAATCTACTGAGTTGCTAAAAACTTATGAGAATGAAGAAAGCAATTTAATGATCAAAGCTGATATTTAAAACAATCTGTTGGAAACAAGACTAATACATTTCGTGTGGTCTTCGAAAGTGCATTTCAAGTTATGAAAGTATCATCTGTAAACCTTTTTTCCATCTTGTGAATGACTCTGAATAATGAGTGCATTGTGATTCTACCACAATCGTTGAACAGATGTTCAGCAAATGGACTTTTGTAGTATATCCTGACATATAATGGCTGCTATATAAGATATTATTCTTCAGCGTGTTTTGAAAGTATTCACATCGAACAAATAATTTATCTGTTTCCACAAACTGTCAGGTACATACTTACACAGATGTGAAGTTTATTTTTCGTACAAAATATTATACAACTGAAAAAAATTACTGTCAGAGCAGGTATCAACAATAACTTCTTACTTTTGAGTTCCTTGCAAACCTTCATAGCATTAATTGGATGTTGTAGAATTATCACTTTAATAACATAGACGTTAGGCGTACAGTACTAGACAAGAAGTATATTAGTTGATCAGCTTCATTAATTGAGCTTTCTTGGACATGTATGACACATGCCCAGTCAACGTCTATCCTATCATATAGTGTTGGCTAAAGTAGGAAGTAGGTTAGAAAAAAATTGGGAGCCAGCTAGAATAAAACACGTCACCATTTCGTATGCTTCGTGTAGCGTAATAAAGACTATCTGGTTGACGTCAATATGGAAACCGAAATCGGAGATAAGAATCTGTAGGTGATAAGGCTTAAAACTGACACCAGTAGTGCAGATGTATGTATACGTTATCTTCATTCTAACTGTCATATCACATATTAGTTTTTGTATTGCTCCCTCTTCCTTTCTTTGATTAACTTTCGAGGATTTCTGGTTGCATCCTTTTCGCCTATTTCTGTACCTTCCGTCTTATTGGCTGGTATCCTGATGTTATGATGTAATAAAAAGTCACATTTGAAGACTGACTTGCTGACTGCATAACACATAGATAAAAAGTGGCTTAAATCGAAGGGAAAATCCTAGGTCACAAGCCGCTAAGAGAAACGTTTTGCATTTCAATCTTGTTTCATCCTACTGTGTAGGCAGGAAACACCGTATTCGACAGTTTTGTCCAACAGCTGACCAATTAAAATAAGTCTCCACATTCTGACCTAGGGGCTTTATAGGCTGAGCAAACTGTATATAAATGAAGTATTTTTGCCGAATAAAGACACCTCTTAACAGTCACAGGCCGGTTTTGTCTTCTGATTTTTGCAGCTTGGTAAAAAATCCGATCTAAGGGAGAACAGTACTATTCATATCAAGTCCGAGTACTTCACTGTGTTAGTAGTGCTCTCAAATTTTGTGCCATTCTGTCAATCACTTCAACTGGGGACGGGGACGTACTCATGGAAAAGGGATCTACTCATCATGATGGCTAGTGGGCTCTACAACTAAACTATGATTTCTACAGCATGAATAGTATATCATTTTGACTATCTGAGATAGCCGTGCTTTGGAAGACTAGTATTTATACTGGGTGATGATTTAAGGTGAAATGAAAATTTGAACTGCGGCCGGATTCGAACCAGCGACCACCACGTAGCTCAGTTGGTAGGGCATCTGGTCGGAAATCCGGTGGTTGCTGATTAGCATATGTTTAGTACATGCCCAGATAAACATTCTTCAATCATTTATGCAGTGAACTGTAAACAATGAGTAGTTATGATAAAATGCCTCATAATTTCTTGTCGTTGATTGGACCAAAATGACTGATCATTAATAGCATCCGAGTAGGAACCCATATGGCAGTAGTGCCCATTAATTCGGTCCAATCAATCAAGGAGGGTTACAAATAATTATATCGAAGCTGTGACAGTAGTATAAAGAGTGGTAGTCATGACTCAATGGTCTCGTGGACAACAACACCACTTACTAAAAGGCAGGTACATCCAGCTGACGATTTCCAAATGAGACGAAACGTGCGTCCTGGATTCCACTGCCAGCTAATATTCATTATTACCACTAAAGTGAGCGGTTATGGTTCAAATACAGCTCTATCACAACTCAAGAACTAGTAAATAAGAATTTTTAATATATGATATTTAGATTCACTTCATAGGGATCTGATTCACTAATCAAAAGTCTTGATTTTAGTCTGAGAACCACTTAATACCTAGTAAATAATTCAACTCTACACGAGAGCAATAGTTACCTGAGTACATCTCTGAATTCAGGTATGAATGAACTTGGTTAAAATCTTTAAGGGAACATAGCTTGTCGGCTGTTTTGCGTTCTCTGAGATGGGTGGTTTAATCATGGAGCTTTCGTCATCTTTCGAACTGAAATAAGTCTACCAAATTCCCGACATCCTGGATACATAAGTCTTTTGAAGATCGTACGAAAAAGGCTGAAAGTGATTCTAGAAAACAATTAGTTTCTTCTTGATAAGGAATATTTACAATTCGGAATGTTAGCTTCATAACTACGACCATTCAACTGAAGCTACAGTAATTACCAGTAGGAAATTAGATGACTTCACCTAGTTCGAGCTGAAAGTAGAGTACGATTGCTTCCTTCTGAATGAACAACTTCGTGGCTCACTGGTCTAAGGAGTTGACTATGAACCAATGGGTCACGTGTCCCAGCAACACTCTGCCTACCGAGGTTTAGGCAACCAGGTAGTATCACAAGCCCTCACACAACACAGGAGGTTCACTGCCTACTACACACATGTGTAGGAAGTTGCTGAGCTAATTTTCATTTCGATTTGACACAAGTTTGTTAGTTAATAAATTTCATTGTTCTTGACACCTAAACAATCTGAATGGAAATTTTGAAATAAGGCAAGTTTGTGACCTTGCTTAAAGTGTAAAACTCCCTGAATGCTTCAGCCTCAGATATAAGGTATACATTTATTGCTTTCTATGTAGCAGTGTGAAATGGCCAGTAAGTTTCAAATCGATCCTATATCTTCGAAGTGGGATAGATTGCTCACATTATTCATATGAATACTGAGCCTACTGATGCACAAATTAAGTAGTATAAATTTTAAGATGAATGTCTACTCTGATAGTCGTTTCCACCCAAATTGCATTTTTTTAACTGTGAAGTGACTGATCATTGCAGAGACTGTAGAATGCCCATCTGGTCATAATTCAAAGTTCTGTTTCTATTCATCCCACAATCTATAATGTTTTCCCAATGAAAAGGATTTATGGTTCTGTAGAAAGGTTCATCTACAGAAAGTCATCATGGACAGAACAGTAAACATACTTCGAAAGTTTTGTTTTGATTCAAAACAAAAGAAATCAAGTTTTAAACAATGTTTGATAGAGAGAATACGATTTTTCTCATAGCACGATTTAATATAGGATGGGATTTAGCTCAAAAATGGATTTCTTACATGTAACATCAGGTAGGCCAGAAATATGTAGAAGAAAAACGGACTGTCTTTACATCTCCAAAAAAATCTGTACATATCAATCGGCATTAGAAGAACCTACTATGCTTTAAAACTAATATTCCTATGCACTATGAAAAAGGCCCTACAAGAGTCTGGAGAGCATAACAAGCGTTTCTTCGAAACTTTTCATTGTGTATATCAACTCAAATGTGTTTTCCATACCACATACCATAGTAGTACGCAGAGATAACTGCCTAGCAAGATGGTTGAGCACTTATCCAAGTGGTAAACACACTGTTTAAAAATTGCTGTTCGTCACAAACTGACATTAGTTGAAGAAATATTGAAAACCCATGGAACACTCTAAAACTGTTTCACCCTAGTACAGGACTCTTCAACAGTGCTACCTAAGCAGGGATTGAACCCAAGACCACCAGGTTCTGCGACAGCTTGAAGAGGAACGAAACTGTCGGAAACAATTGTTCACTCTAATTATTCCTTTTCTGAGCTCGTGCATACTGTTCGTCTAAAGAGGATTTCTTTATAAACAATTATGGAAAACGCATCCAATGAGATGATGGAAAAAATTTGTAGCTCAGGTGAGTGATCTTGGTTGTGTTCTTTCAGCTAGGTGGTTTAATCGTAAACCTCTTATCGTCTTTCTACACAACACCATTAGTAAGAATTTCAATAGGAAGTGGGTTACCAGTAGCTAACCTTGACGAAGTGGTGTGTGATTGGTAGTTCCCTTTGATTATTATATCATTCACTGTATAGATTATTCCATTGGCCATTTCTCTGCCCAACCTCTGACCTTGTAGTTGGTTATCACTTTTCTTATTGGTTGATAGAAAATGATAAGCAGTGTGATCACGAAGCTACGGGACTCGCCGTCGCAATGCAATTTATTTGATGTTAGATAGTTAGAGGCAATCGGGTCGAGTCCAACACTATCCGGTGTAAAGCTGGGAAGAAGCAGATTATTGATTTTTTTTCTTTTACTCTAGCACGATAATGAATCTTTAACATACAAATTTTTCATCAGTTTCATCCAGTCACCTATGCTGCATATCACTGCAAAACGGACTAGTATGTACTCCTTTGACAAAACAAATGAAAATAATTCAATCTGGAGGTTTGCTGGGATTTAGTTATTGATTTCAGGTTGGTATTCGTCATAAACTGACATCAGTTGGGGAAACGTTGGGAACCTGGGAGCACTGAATAGCTGTTTCATTCAAGTATAGGACTCCTCCATAGTGCGCACCGATGACCCCACCCTACGGGGATCGAAATCAGGAATTTCAGATACTATGGCCAACATGTTACCATTGAGCTACTGGGCAGCAGTTCAATGGTATACATTTCCCTACTTCTATCATTTCGTGATATACCGATAATAAGGTGAATTTTATTTATCATTGCACACCAAACCAACATGATAACTTAACAAAGTATTGGGAATTGATGGCGAGATGACGTAATAACCAGTTTGGATCAGTTTTTAGTGTAAGTTCAAAGTGACAAGTGAATTGCTTTAGTAAAATCAACTGAAATATCAAAGATTCAGCCAATCAAAGTTGTATTCTCACCTAAATTTCCAAGATGCTGATATTGGTCTCCAATTTGGATCAGCATCAGAAGTTGACGAAAGATACATTTGCTCCAAAGGTCAAAGGATATAACACAGTTGTGTTGTTACTCTCTCATTTCATTCATCTTCCTAGGTTATGAGTGTGTGACTTTGAAAAGAGTATCGAGCAAGTATATAATGCTTATCAAAGCTCCCTAATCAAACTCATGCAGCCGTGTAAGGGCTGATGGAGAGTTGTCATTTGAATTGACGACAACAACTGGTGTTTGCCAGCGTTTTCCACTGTCACCGTTTCTATTTAACTTCGTCATAGATATACTAATGGACATCACCTAAGGTATGTCTGACCTCACAGGCACAAATCTACCATCTCGAGGCCATCTGGTTGACATTGAATATGCAGACAACACTATTTTCTAAGACGAAGGAGCTGATAAAATGCAGGGTTTCTTAAATGCATTGAGCATAAATCTGAGTATGTTTGACATACGTTTTGCTGACACTTTTAAAATTCAAAATGATACTCCAGGACTGGTCAGGTACATCTACTCCCAGTTTTATGATAGGTAAATTGGTTGGATAATCGACTATCTGCCTAGATATGCCATGCTTGATGAAGCTGGATTAGACTGGAACAGGATTCAGGGTGACTAGATCAAGATGTGACATTAGTCGATACAGTCTCTGACTGTTTGTATGAATCCTGTGGTTGGGAGATGTACACTGCCTGGTTGGAGTTTTTGAGACGATAGGAATGAGTGACTGAGAAGTCTTGGTGATATGACTGAAAATCGATTACAATGGTGCAGATGTATTCACTCCTTAGCATCTTCTAAGTCTTGAATATTTCCACTAACGTCTGTCTTCAAAATGTTTACCCTTCTACATAACTTTCTCTACTTTCATATAAGTCTCTTTCTATCCACCTGTGTTTTTATGCTACTATGAAGTGTGACAACTTGTGGGGATGTACTTGTATTCGAGGTTCTAAGTTGGTTTTTTCTATCTTTCAGAATGGACCTGCGTGTTGGCAGAGAATGGCTGAAGGCTATATTCTCGAACACCTATGACTGTTTATACAATTCTTCCTTTTCCTGACTAGGCAACTAGTTTATGAACAAGAGACAGTAACGCGTAACGAGTTAATATGGAAGTCAGGAAAAATTCATGATGGTTGAAGTGAAATAAAACTCTGGTCAGAATAAGGGTTTCGTAACTCAGCTGGTAGAACCCCAGGCTGGAAACTCGGTGGTCCTTGATTCAAGTCCTGCTGCAGGCCAAATTTTCATTTCACGATCAATCACAACCCAGCATCAACAGTACGTTTGTAAATACACAGAAATTAGAGAAATATTCTAGAGCGGAATTTTGATTAGATAGGAAGACGACTGTATACAGCAATTCGCGCATACGTGACGCAGCACATACATTGTAAGCGCAGAAAGAAAGCATTTTGATAGCATATATCAGTGTATTCCAAGAAATTTGTGATTAAGAGATGGAAAAGTCTTTAACAGAGCCATTATTCTTCACCCTGTTGATGCCAAGCATGAAATTTATAATCGTAGAGAGGCCAAAAAATGCTCTGCATCTAAACCAGGACCGGAACAGGCTGGCTGGCTTTAGGAAAAATTAATCATGTGCGGATCAAATTACAACACTACTCTACGAAACATCATAGAACAGAGCAGAGAATGACAGCCAACTCCATCTTTACCTCCACTTCATCGACTTTGAAAAGGCCTTCAACAGCATCGAAGCTTTTAGTGTCACAAACCATTATCAACCTCATACAACAGCTGTGTGAAAACGCCACATGCTAACTGATTCACAATGCAAAGCTCACTCATGCCTTCGAAGTGAAGACAAAGTAAGACAAGATTACCGCCTACTATCACCAATCATCTTCCCGATTGTGGTCAACTAGGTCATACAACAAAAAACTGTGAGGAGCTGTGAAAAGACGGACATACGCTTTTTGACAGATGAAAAGACCACACACAAAAATTTACATTTCGTCCATCATCATTTATGTCTCTCTAATGTCGCACAAAATACAAGATCTACAAGCGAAAAGTAACAAATTGGCACAACAGACGAGGGGAGGCAACAAACAAGGAACTTCCTTCAGGTGAACGTAGAGAAGACACACATGATGAACATAACCAACCAACAACATCAACAACAAGCACCAATCACCATCGACGGGAGAAGCCTAAAGCGAGTGGCCTCACTCATCCACCTACATAGGCAACGCAGCATCGTCTCAACTGCAGGCGGCAGCACAGATGAGGATGTCAAAACCACGATTGGAAACACAGCAAGACACGCTTTCGTTAATCTGAAATCACTGTGGAGATCGACTGCACTCAGCACAAACCGTGAACAACATCCACATTTTCAACACCAATTCAGTCAAGTCAGTGCTTCTATGTGATGGCTGACAGACGTGGCGTGTCACGAAAAGCATTTCCAACAAACTACAGACATACATCAACAGTTGCCACCTACACTCACTCGATACTCACACTGAAGATTAGATGGCCAGAATAGGAAGAATAAGCAACAAGGAACTATGGCCTTCCAACGAACCAACCAAGAACCTATCACCCAACAAATATGCAGTATAAGAAAGTGGAGATGGATTGGGCAAACACTGAGAAGACCATTCGAGGACATCATGCGTCAGGTCCTCGAGTGGAACCCGAAGGGAAACCGACGAGTTGGGCGTCCGAGTCAAACGTAATGTGGAAGAGATCGTGTGAGGAAGAGATGAAAGCTTCTGGGCAATGGTGGAGTGAGGTTCAAAAGACTGCAGAGAAGAGAGTGGAATGGAGACGTTCTACTGAAGCCCCATGTTTCACTAGGAACGTAAATGACAAATAATAACAATAGAATTGATATCCAGAGGTCATTCAAAATAATTATTACGCTGCTGAATTCGAATTTGTCGCGTTTCACTATTAAACGATTTAGACTTTAAGAGTGAATTCGACTCATTTTATTTTCTTATTTGACGTAAATCCTGTGACCCTTTTATGCATGACCAAATATATTCATCTCCATCTTATCCAACGTTCGTTGTAGAATATTTGTCTAATCCTCCTTCACATTAATAAACTTACTATTAATTATCATTTGACTATCTGAGATAGCTGTAGTTTGGCAGCCTAATATTTATACTGGGGTGATGATTGACGGTGAAATGAATATTTTGAACCGCGGACGGATTCGAACCAGCGACCACAGGGTTTTCGGCTCGATGTTCTACCAACTTACTAATAGTTCTTGTATATTTATTCACTCAATTCATATGTCTTCAATTATGTCATATCAATATTATCTTTTTTATTGTCAAAGCGGAAATTTTCTATCAAACATCTTGTACAAATTCATGTTCAAATTGTTTTAGATTGTAAATACCTAATGAGAAATACACCAAAATAAAATACATTCATACTATTCTCCGATTAAATCTGTTCTTTTCCTCTATTCAAATTTATCAAAGGGGAAGAATTGCTTTGCACTTGTTTCATTACATATAACAGAAACACTTGAAATTAACCATACAGTCTCAAAATTGTGTTCCGAAAATAGTGGATGTCGATGTAGAATCATTAGATAATGATAGTTTTCTTTACTTCATATAACTGCAAATGTTGATAAATAATTTATCATTGTTAATCATGTTAGTTGTTATGCGATTGTAGAAAAACTATGAAATAGTATCATTCTGCTTTACTTATTTTATGAATGCCTTATTGATATGAATACAAGAGACTAGCTAGCTATAATAAACCTACCAATACAACTAAATTCCAATTATTTAGTTTGAGGTCTAGGAGCATCCTATTTTTTAAGGTAGTATACATCACGGACTAACATCATTTAGAGGAACTGGAAAGCTTTGTCGTCACAGTATGCGATTACACATCAGCTGGCATCAACAACCTCGCTAGTAATCAAACTCAGGACCTTCAGGTTTCATGGCGTACGCACTAGCTACGCCAATTACAATCAGTCCATGAGGAATATTACCTCATTATTATTTGTCAACACTTGTACTTTCCCCCTTTTTCTACTGCAACGAATTGATCATATGGCTTCTTGTGTGAATACTGCGATATTACCTTATTATTCATTATTATAATTCACTCAGTAGATAACGCTTTGGCGTTTGAAGCGATGTGTACTCGGTTCGAGTTTCAGTGGGAAGAACATCACTGACTGGGATGCAAATATATCTAGTTGACGAGTTCCAAATAGGACGAAACGCAAGTCCTAGATTCCACCACCAAGGAAATAATAATATGATTAAGAATAAACAGAAGAAATTTACTTATTTAAATTACAATAGATTCTTGTTTTTCAAACAATAAATGAAGTAAACTAAGCATGCTATCCGACTTGGTAGCGGAACGTTCACCACAAACATGAGCCAGTGAAGTGGACATACATGACAAATACATACATACATACACAAACTGAATTGACTTTCCAAAATCTTCATGTGTGATTATTATAGCGAAAACAAAGGCGACAGAAGTTGTTTATTACAGCAAACAAAATTCACACTTCAAACATTTTATATCATATTCTCAATTTCAGGGGACAAAAAACTGGTTAGTAAACAAAAGTGTATGAAGGTCAGTAAATTTTGTAATTGGCATTGAATCCACTGTAACCTTGTTGATCTCTTGTAAGTGATAACCGAGAGGGAGAGAAAGACAAAACTCTAAGCGTACAATCCAGATTTACACATACGCACACAATGTGAAGGAGTAGAGTTCATTTTCCTTCAATTAAAAAAATATGAAGGGGGGAAAGAGACAGATGAGAAAATAACTTTTAAAGATAGTGAATACTGAGAAATACTTCAGAATGAAAAATCATCCTGGCATTCATCAGTATCAAGATAGAAAGTTGAACGAAAATGAACGGTTGATGCTATGAGAGATTCAATTTCATGCATATTATGAATTAAAATGACCACCAATCATCATCAGTGAAGGGATGAAACTCACCAGAAATTACACTTAGCAATACTGCTAGCGTCACTACTCTCTCTCTCTCTCTCTCTGCATGCAGATTACTCAGACAGTAGCTTGGTATATGAAGAGCTTGAACCTGCGACCCACTGAATACTAAATGTACACAATTAATGGGTTAGAGGCTCTTCGAAGTGTATATGTCATGCTTAGACTCTGAAGTAAAATAGGCAAGTCAGCTAATGTGACTGTGAGCAATAATTGGCTGAGAAATGTGCTATGCATGCTTAGTCAACGTGTACCCAATATTAGCAAGAGTATGTTTAGGCTGAAAAACAGTCAGAGATGACAAGAATAAAACCTGGCATCAGTCTACAAAGTCTACGACTGAGGATCCACATGACAACCAGAAGAGGTGATTGAAGTCTCCAGATGATATGGATCGAAATATATCACAGTGGCGTAGAGGCATCTGTCGAATAGACAGATGAAACCAACATAGAGCCTCGAACACAAATGGATCGGTTCAAGTAACCACATTCCGCAGTAGCATATGAAGTAAAAGGTGGATAGAAAATGACTGATATCGATAAAAAGGTCAGTGTATAGAAAACCTACATGGACTGGACAGTACCTTGACTTTCATAGTTTCTGTTGAATACAGTACAGACGAGGTTTAGTAAAATGCTTATTCAAAAGAACCCAACATATCACATATCAATCAGATTAAAAGAAGTGTTATGCAAAATGAAGAATATCATAAGCATAACTGTATCAACAATCCATAATTCATATCAGTATGAAAAAGGGTGTATACATTCTCCCCACTGTGAACAATTTTAAACCAAACTAACAACAATCTCCAATCACCGATATCTATCATCTGCATACAAGGCTCGAATGAACAGTTAAAGACTCCTTGAACCGGTATCAAACATAGGTCTAGTCAATACCGTTTCCGGTAACACTGCATATCGACGTAGGTGGAGTCTCAGTATTTGCAACACGTGTCTATGCCATCTCATGCACTGACAGTTTACAACCTTCATCGCCTAGTATCCTACAGCTAACCTCAATCCTACTTATACGGCAACTTTACAACGCTCTAGCAATGCTACGAAGATACCTGTGGTCAAAACCTGTAATCTCTTTATATCTTCTACTTTTAACGACCCCATCTCACAGCCCTATAATGGGAGAGAATGAACATATTTAAGATACAGCACGAACTGTATCGAGTTTGGCTTTATATTTATACACAAGTAATATTTACTTTTAGGCTATTACCCTCCGGAAACGATCGTCGACTCTAAAAAGTTCAGAGGTTTCAACCCCACTTCAGCCGTCGATGTTTGAACAACCAACTAGTACCGTTACCACTGATACAATAGATGTGCTGTTCACGATTCCCTATATAAATCTGCGCGTGTTTGCTTAGTTGCATTATATTTACAGTAGACAAACTAACGCGATTCATGAAATCATGATATTGTGATAATTTCTCAAGTTGATACAAAGGAATCGCAAAATATAAAATTTTCGTAGCAATCAAATTACCTAGAAGAACTTACCTAATCTCAACCATTTTGGTAGACTGCATGAATCGGAGACACGTTGTTCCGGCTCTCTTCGAGCAGACTGACGTCGTCCTGAAGAACTGGATGGCTCTGATAACCGTGATTTTAAATTTGTCATCCTATATGTAAACAGAAAAATGCATGAAAACGGTTGAAGTATATCCGTAAAAAAACAAACAATAACAATGAAGAGTTGGCATGATACTTTCACAAATACTTAAAGTCAGTCACTCAAGTTGGCACGCATCACACTGTAACATCAAGATAACAAGAGACAAGATGAAAGATACCGAAACAAATGGATATGATGGACTGTCGTAAAACGAACACCGAAAGAAATGTCAAATAACATTTGAGATAAAGATGAAAATCGGATGCAGCTGCACGAGTGAAATCATTTCTCACCCATACAATATAGTCTTCAGCCAACGGTTTCTGTCTGTTCTTACCAGAACCACAACCTGCAATTTTACACTTCCTTATAATGCTGAGACAAATAGTCAGATATCTGATTTTTCCCAACCTTTAACCAAACTTTAGGTAACATTTCGCCTTGGAGTACACACTGGCTAGACATGCATAATACATGAACAAGATATCATAATCGATGAAGGTTAAGAACCAGCTATCAAGTGACTTCCTTTCTTGGGCCGAATTCCTACGTCTAACCTCCACACTACACATATTGGCTTCGTGCAACGCGACTGACGCTAGGAAGGAAAAATGTCCGAACATCTGAAGTCTCCTTCTATCCTCCGTCTAAAACAACCAAGTTTCCTAGCTATAGAGCATGACAGACCGAATTGTCGCTCACGAAACTCAACCCTTAGCAAGTAATTGGATACCTCAACAACGAATCGAGCCATCTGTATTCGTGCAGGGATTCCATCAACTAGCAACCCATCAAGATTGATGCAGCTTCTCAAGTAAGTGAAATGGTCACCACGTCCAACTACTTCACTCCCTACTGTCAGACGAGATATCAAAGACAATTTATATTCACAAAGCGAGAAACGTATCCTAAACATTCTCATATTGGCGCTCAGTGTCCAGAAGACTTTCAATCTTTTCAACGTCTCCAACTAACAGGAATATGTCATATACGTACTGTAGGCTGATTACAAAGTCTTCTGCCATGAGATCTATCGCCCATCAATTCAGATGAAGATAGGGGCACCTGCGACAAGGTTGAATAAATGTGGATATAGTAGACATCCATGACACAAACACCACTCGAGGTAAACAATTCCTTTGATAACTCGCTGTAGTTGAACGAGGTCAATGAAGTCTTTAGGACTACTCAAAGGTTAACTATTTATACAGTGATAGAATGAATATTCTATGGGAGATAGCAGGAAATATATGTATAAATGGGAGGGGTGTATGCAAAATACTATTCAAGAATAGGTAAAAATGACATCACGGTAAAGTGTAATAAAAGGTTAACAAATTTTCATTATATTGACTATTGAGATGAATAACAACTCAAAAAGTAAGAATAGGTTGGGAGATAGAAAAATTGCGTGAAAAAATAGAGGGTTATGAGTCGATTTATAAGAAATGTCACACCATGAAACAGTTTCAGTGACTGGATAATGTTTTGGACACAGTTTATTGTTCATATTCATATTAGGTAACTCCAAAACTTTGAGACAGAGTTGATATAGCTTTTTGCAGATACACTTGTATCGCTCCGCTATTATACTGGATCAAATTGTTCGAATTTTGTTGGCATATGCGCTACTACGCGGATGCCTAGATATTACATTACCTGAATATTTAAGATGGTAGTTTACTTGATTGCGGCTAGCAGAAGAATCCAGGATGCGCGTTGCGTCCTAACTTTCTCTCCTTTTTTGTTACAAAGGTAATAAGGTTGAGAAAGAATTTAAAGCCTCTGCTGCGTTACCGTACAAGGAAGGCACATTAGAAGTATTAAAACCAACAAACTCGCTTAGAAACAAGCTTCGTAGGTTAAACGATCATGTTTATTCAACTAGGCAGAATAATCAGCTATACCGAATCCCTTGCAATGATTGTGAGGTTAAATATATAGGTCAAAGTAGTCGACCATGGTCAATCAGAATAAGAGAGCACAAAAACTTATCTAAATCAAGATTAGTAGATCCTAATAAGATAAGGAATTTACAGAAAATCTCAGCTACAGCTATGCATGCAGTTGTACCCAATTACTCATTAAAGTGGGATACATCGACAGAATAAGAAGTAACTTAGTTGGATGGGGGAGGGAGAGATTGATAACTGAATCTTTGTTCATCGAATCAACACGCAACACATGTAACAGGAATGATTCTACATCTGTCCCAGATATATAGAAAATTCTACTACCCATGTCATCACAAAGAAGGAGAGAAAATTAGGGATATATAAACTCTGTCTCAAAGTTGTGAAGTTACCTGATATGAATATGGACAGTAAATTGTTTCCGAAACTTTATCCAGTAAATGCCACTGTTTCACTGTATGATATCTCTAATAAACAGACTAAAATGGAATTACAACCTAACACAGTGCTCAAGTTTTACTCTTATAGAGGGGTCATAAAATTTTGTAGTTACAAATTTAGGTTATTAAAACTATCAAGGCAAAGCAAGACTGACAACAGTATCTTTCTAAATACATGGATCAGGTTTGATTATTTAAGTGCAACTACTTCAATGGGTGGATTTCAGCTGGCAACTGATCATTCTGAAGGACTTTATGTCCACTATAAGGTAAATCCTGAGCGCTGGCGCTATTGGAATCTTATAATCACAAATCCATGCTAATTCAGTTACTACTATTAATCCTGCTTTATTCAAATTCGTGAAAGGGGAAAAATGTATGAATAATCAAGGGTGTTCGAGAATACAGCCTTCAGCCATCCTCTGCCAACACACAGTTCAATTCTGAAAGACAGACAAAATCAACTTAGAACCTCGAACACAAGTGCATCACCACAAGTTGTCACACTTCATAGTAGCATACAAACACATGTGTATAGAAAAAGACTTATATGAAAGTAGAGAAAGTTATGTAGAAGGGTAAACATTTTGAAGACAGACGCCAATAAATAGCACCAGCAACGGCAGAGCTACCAGTGAACATATCCTGCAGTCCACCCCAAGCGAAATTATGCCGCATCATTCTGGAGAGACTAAAAGTTGCGCTGGATTCAAAATTGCCACCGGAACAGAAAGAACAAATCATGTCCGGATCAAATCGCAACACTACGCTACGAAACATCATAGAACAGAGCAGAGAATGGCAGCCAACTCCATCTTTACCTCTACTTCATCGACTTTGAAAAGGCCTTCAACAGCATCGAAGCTTTTAGTGTCACAAACCATTATCAACATCATTCAACAGATATGTGAAAACGCCACATGCTAACTGATTCACAATGCAAAGCTCACTCATGCCTTCGAAGTGAAGACAAAGTAAGACAAGATTACCGCCTACTATCACCAATCATCTTCCCGATTGTGGTCAACTAGATCATACAACAAAAGACGGACATACGCTGTTTGACAGATGAAAAGACCACACAAGAAAATTTACATTTCGTCCATCATCATTTATGTCTCTCTAATGTCACACAAAATACAAGATCTACAGGCGAAAAATAACAAGTTGGCACAACAGATGAGGGGAGGCAACAAACAAGGAACTTCCTTCAGGTGAACGTAGAGAAGACACACGTGATGAACATAACCAACCAACAACATCAACAACAAGCACCAATCACCATCGACGGGAGAAACCTAAAGCAAGTAGCCTCACTCATCCACCTACCTACCTAGGCAAGGCAACATCGTCTCAACTGTAGGCGGCAGCACGGATGAGGATGTCAAAACCACGATTGGAAACACAGCAAGACACGCTTTCATTAATCTGAAATCACTGTGGAGATCAACTGCACTCAGCATAAACCGTGAACAACATCCACATTCTCAACACCAATTCAGTCAAGTCAGTGCTTCTATGTGATGGCTGACAGACGTGGCGCATCACGAAAAACATTTCCAACAAACTAAAGACATACAGCAACAGCTGTCACCTATACTCACTCGATACTCACACTGAAGATTAGATGGCCAGAATAGGAAGAATAAGCAACAAGGACCTGTGGCTGGCTGGCAACGAACCAACCTAGGACCTATCAACCAACAAATATGCAGTATAAGAAAGTGGAGATGGATTGGACAAACACTGAGAAGACCATCCAGGGACATCACGCGCCAGGCCAGTCCCTCGAGTGGAATCCAAATGCGAAACAACAAGTCGAACATCTGAGGGTGACATGGAGGAAGAATTGGAAGCTAGTAGGGAGTGGTGGAGTGAGGTTCTAAAGACTATAGAGAAGAGAGTGGAATGGAGACGTGCTACTGGAGCCCTATGTTCCACTAGGAACCCGAGGGAAAAATAACAAGGGTAATATAAAGAGTGAATACATCTGCACCATTTTCAGTCATGTCACCAAGACTTCTCAATCACTCATTCCTATCGTCTCAAGAACTCCAACCTGGCAGTCTACATCTCCCAACCACAGGATTCATACAAACAGTCAGAGACTCTGTCGACTGATGTCACATCTTGATCTAGTACCCTGAATCTTGTTCAGTCTAATCCAGCTTCATCAAGCATGGCATGCCGAGGTAAGCGGTGAATCGGTATGCGTAGTATATATCCAAACCACCCAGTCAATTAAGGTTCACAACCTCATCAATTGACTTGCTTACCTTGCCTAGTACACTTGACCTCACTTAAACATTGGTCACATGGTGATTCCATTCCATAGTGGTTTTCTTCTAAACGCTATCAACTTTCTATTTGATTCCCTTATAGATTTTCTTGAGCTTTCTCCCTGAAATTATATTTGACATCATATTTCGATACATGATAACAAGAAAATCACTCTTATACATACCACTTGGAAACGATCGACTGAGCTTTCGCAAAATTCCCTTCAGTGATTTTCTCCAATACATCTGGTAGAAGTACTACAGGATGAACGCAAAGAAAATAACATTACTAAATGCTTGAAAGACTATCAAGACTATCGAGGACATGGCAAAATTCACAAATTAAAACAACAATATAATTATAATGATGGATAGTGGCTAGTAGTGGTGGAATCCAGAACAAATGTTTCATCCCAGCTAAGACTAGTCACCTGGATGTACCTGTTGCTTTTCCCAGTGAGACTCGAATCCAGAAACCATCGCTTCAAGCAACACGGCGTTATCACGATAGTCACTCCTTGCGTATTTGGGACTCGTCAGCTTTCCCAACGCTAACCATTATCAGTCATTATTATTCCACTGAAATTACGGCCAATACCCTAGCAGGAGTCCATATGCCAATCAACAATAGCGAATTACAAGCTTTGACAGCAATAAGATAGGTGTTGAAGGCCAATTGTTTCAAAACGGCTAGTTTACCGTAGAATCTAATGACAACATGAATACACTGGAAAATCTAAACATAATGCAATAACCGAGATAATCATTATCAGTCATACTGCTTAATGATGATTTAGGGTTCTATTTTCTTCCAATTCTCAGACGACATGTCCATTTAGAGAAGTTGGGAAATTCTAAATCTACTACAATGGTGGTAAAAACATCAGACTCATAAATGAATCCAATTTGGTTACTGGTTTACCTAGTGTTAGATTAAACTGAGATCTCAATCCACAAGAAGTAATCCCCAGAGACATCAAAACAATATCTCAACCTTCATATGATATGGCAGATTTATTGCAGCCCATGTTGTGTCGAAGCTGTGGTAAGATAAATAACAACACCTAGACATCAAATACATCGACAGTTTAAAGTATCTTTACAATTCACATGGATCGTTTTTATGTAAACAGGGGCAAAGAGGGGGGAGGCAAATACAACTACTCAAAATATCGATCACATAGTCAATGTAACAAATATGGTATAATGAGATGTAAAATACAAATGAACATATTTATTGCATCACTACAAATGAGTATACACACTTCAGCTGAAGCAAGCTTAGTTAACCAATAAGAAAGCAAAGTGAGTTTATAAATTCAATAAATGGTATATACAATGAGAATAGATTTGTGGGTAATTTGGTTTGGACACTTAACTTTTAATCGCTCAGATCGAGTTCGAATCCCACTCAACCTATCGGAGTTTAGGCAGTCAGATAGTACTGTATGCTGTTATACAACAGGTATAGATAGCTTAATGTCTACTGTAAAGATGTGTGATTGATTATTGAGTTGCGTTTCAATGCAGGATGAGATTTTCAAATAAACATTTTAAAAAGCATTTTGGAAAATGATTACAAGATGCTGTGAAGTACAATGTGAATTATCTGCCTTAACCACTGCTGAACTGATGATAAAAATATCTACCAATTAACGCCACTACTAGTAACCATTATTATTAGAAAACTAAGCCTATTAATTCTAGTGATATTCACTTTTCTGTGCAGTTCTTCAATGTATGAGGTGTTTGTATGCATTATTCTCATATACAGTTGTGTGGAATATACAAAGTAAAGCAGTTGATGAGAATATAAACCATTAGTGATCGCGGCAGTTTGGAAAAGTGTTACACATAACTAGCTGCCGCAACCTCCACCCTCGAAACACTATGTTAGTTGGGATAGGATCAAATTGGAAGAAAGCTAAAAGTGGTCAGACTCATACATGATTCTAATCAAGGAGATTTGTGACTATTGGATTGAGTCGTGTAATGAACTGTAAACCTCTTGGTTGTAATACGTGAAACAGCTCGAATTGGTGATCAGAAGCTCTCAGCCATGTGATACGTAATCCACCGCACTGATGAAAGCGTGTCTACACTTTGTCTTGCTCTCACTATAAAAAGTGTGAACACTGTTCTTTTTTGATTGTTTCACAACCCTTCTTCTACTTGCTTCCCTTCTTTAAAAACATTAGCTGGAGAACCATTGAAAACCTGAGAGCAATGGACAACTGTTTCGTCCAAGTAAATGACTCCTCAGCAGTCCACACTCAAGACCATACCAGGGACAAAGCCCAGAATTCTTACGTATCATAGAGTGCATGTTACTATACGGGAACTGGGTTGGAGAATCGAATAGTCTAGATTTTCATACTTCTATGAGTTCGTAATTTAGCGCAACCATCAACTAGAGTCATTAGTGGGTATCCCCTCATTCTCAACTTGGTTAAACCATAGGTCGTAACTCCTCATTAGAACTTCAGGAAAGTATTTTTCATTACGGACTGACATCAGATGGAAAGCCATAGGAAACTGGAGAAGACTAAATAGCTATCTCATTGCATTTTGCGACTTTTCAATGGTGCGCATCAATTGAGGTGACATTTTAATATGTTTCCCTTCTCAATATTATCCTTGTGTGCAGACACAAAACCACGTCCGGTTTTATTTCTCCTTCATCTAACTTCAGTCTACCATAGTCTTTACTGTGTAACCATAAGAAATTAGTTATTCAATACCCCCAACTCTTTACATCAAGAATAGTACCAGAACATGAAAAATGGGTTATTTTTACATCCCTTCTCACAGTAGAAAGACACCATATGTGATAACACATTTACCAACGTATTACCACTATGGCAGTCTTAAAATATCTAAAATCTAAGTCCATTCAGCAATCTTGTGCAGCCACTGATGAACCACAACTATAGTATACCAGCTAATGATCCCACTATCTGGCTGCCTAAACGTCAGTAGGTAGAGCGGTGTTCGAACTCATAATCCACTGGTTAAAAGTCAACTGATGAAAACAATGAGTCTCAGGAGTGGTCCCTAGCAGACACCATTTAGTTGTCGTCAACTTAAATTGCAACTCTCTATAAAACTTTGAAAGCTGTTTGGACATCAATTTTATGACCTCTTCTATGGTATGTTTAGCTATATAGATAAACCGTAAAACAGTTCCATTAGGTTCAAATGACAAAATAAATAAATGCAAGCGTCCTTTAAAGGCTGGACGTCGAGTTTTGATGAGATTATTTATCGCATAGACTTATCGAGCTGGTGCGTATATTGTATACACCTAATCAACTATGCAACAAGTGGACAAAGAAAGTTTAATAATAATAATAATAACTTTATTTTGAAAGCTATTTCGAGAATACTTTAGAGAATTCTCAGCATGTCATGTAGCATCAGTTGGATAAACAGTGTAAATGTATACATAACAAAATGAAATAAGCAGAAATTACATGAAGAAAAGATAAAAATATTCGTTTTACCTACAACTTTCTTCAAAATGTATAGTCAATTTAGGTAGACAATCACATTGGCAATTAGATTCATAATACATAAAATGTAACACGCTCATCTTCAGTTCAATTAATCATTATCAACATAGGACCAGGCATTACTGCGTAACGGTCCGAGTTGCCACACCTCACGTCAGTTCATCAAGTAGAAAGGTAGTGAGGTGCAAGATGAAGATGAGTGAATGCAGTCAAAAGAAATATGAAGTACGAGAAGAAAGGAAAGAGGAGTGACAAAATGGTGAGATTCGGTATAGCGTTGTTAAGATGAGGATAATGTGTGTATACATCTGCGCCACTGACTTCGGTTCTGAGTCATGTGATCACCTAGGGTCTCCAACCACCTAGTCTGCATCGTCCTACATGGCTTAAACCAACAGTCAGAGACTTCATACATTGGTGCCATGTTTTAGTCTGACCACCTCGAGCCTTTTTCCAGCCTGGACCCACTTCAGCCGACATTATGTGATGAGGCAATCGGTGACTAGCATACGTAGTACGTGTCCCAACCATCTCAGTCGATGAAGTTCATAACTTCGTCAACTGACTTAACTTTTCTCCCTAAAACTCTACACCTGACTTCTGCATTACTCATGTGGTGACACCACGGAATACGTCCTATACTACGAAGGCAACGGTGGTCAAATACCTGAAGTCTTCTCATGTCCTCCACTTTCAATGACCGTGTTTCACAGTCATACAATACAGCAGACCTGACTGCTGTGCAGTACACGCGACCCTTAATACACAAACGAATATCACGGCGGCGCTATAGGTGGCGCAAATTGGCAAAAGCCAATCGAGCCTTTTGTATCCGTGCAGAGATCTCATCGGCAACTAACCCACCAGGGTTGATCCTACTTCCCAGGTAAGTGAAGTGGTCAACACACTCAACCACTTCACTCTCTATTGTTAACCGCGGTACCGCTGAAGACCAGTCCTGGAGCAAAAATTTGCATTTGGGTGGTGAAAATCGCATCCCAAACATTCTCAAATTCCCACTCAAAGTGTTCAGAAGAATCTAAGTCTTGTCAGCGTCTTCACCTAACAGGACTATGTCATCTGCATATTCTAGATCTAAAAAAAATTCACCTATGATTGGATCAACGTCTGTGTAATTAGGTGACGAGAGAATATCTATGATAAAATTAAATAAGAATGGAGATAGTGGGCATCCTTGACGGACACCACTTGATGAGTATAGCTCCCTGGACAACTCGCCATAGGCTCTAACATGCCCACAAGTGTTCGAGTAGAGAGCTTTCAATAAGGTGATGTACTTACTAGGCACGCCTTTCAGTGACAGACATTCCCATAGTGTAAATTGCTACACTACGATGGGGGTCTGAGGGCGAAGTCGTACTGCTGCCAGCTGGATGGGGTGTGACAGCAGTAAGGTGTTTCCCTCGGATGACCAGCAGTGCCATGTTGATGCTGTCTTCTCAGTTGGAGGGGGGCAGGTTAGAGAAGGTCGGCCCCAAAAATAACACACTCCACCATACCCCACGGTCTGCCGGGCCGGCGGTGTTAGTTAACTTGTCGTTTCTTTTCATCTTCAGTTAGTTTGCTTTCAAAAACAGAAGTTGGTCAGTTACTTCACTTCTAATACTTTCTTCATCACATAGCAGATGAGTTAAAAACGGTATCGTAGAGTTTTTATATTTTGTAGTACGTGCATAAAGTCTTATATGCACTTGCTCCTTGTCTCTCCAGATGACCAATATCCAGAGAACTTTGAGTGAAGAGAATGTTGATCATCTGATAAAATAACTACTGCCAGATGTTTACATGAGTTAAGATGTTTGTCCAAAACAGTTTCAATCGGAAAGTTTAAAGGTATACCACTAGTACTGCTGACAACATCCAAAGTTGTACGCAACATAGCATAATCTTTTTCAGCAACCAGGAAAAAATAAAGGGAGCAATAGAGGAGGACAGGAAAGATGCAGGAGTTTATAAAACATAAAATGAGAGGCCGATAATACCAGATACTCTCAGCTTCCTAATATAGAAAGTTAGGCGGAAAATTCTTTTGGAAATTAGTGAGATATGGGAGCATCAAGAAAGGTTGGAAGAAAAACGCACACGGCGAGATAAATCACACCTGTAACATTCTCTAGTGCGCAACTATCAATAGGATAGGAATCATGAGAACTAAGCAGTGTACGTAAGTTATGTTCACGCCTGAAACTGAAGTTTATGGTGTGATATCTTGAAGAACTAAGCATAAGACTATTCACGGAGGACCGTCGTTTAACAGTACATAAAAAATCATTCAGTTGGGAACAATCTGCTGAAGAGGAGATAGGTATGGGAACTGTCAGGTCATCAGCATATATAATGAAATTGATACCAGCTAAAGATGGTTGGTTATACAGAAAGAATGAGAAAAGACATGGGGAAAGTATGGCTCCTTGGAGAATTCCAGTCACAGTAAGCAATGAGGTGGAGTGCTTCCTTCAGTGAACAGTATATTGTTTCCTATCGGAGAAATAAGAATACAGCTAGCTGATTATCTAGGACTCAGTATTTGTCCCGGTTAGCTTGTCCAGTGACAGAGGTCTTGGGACAGAATCAAATGTCAACGATGCGGTAAATATACGATACAAAGTCTTCAGGTTTCTAACCATTTTCCTGTACGATACAAGCTCATGTAGGTACGCTCATAGTGTAGGCTTAGAAGATAATACTATACATGAAATTAAAAGCCTTCAATGAAATAGCTCAAAATTGATCAGGTTCCTGTCAATCGTACAGAGACTACCCTTTACGCTTAAGTTTCAACTGTACCATATGACAAACATAAATTAGAGAATATTAGAATTCAGGGCATACTGTATGACTGTTTCGACCCAGTTTGGAATTCATCAGCAAGAGAAGTAGGCGATTTAATTTTCAAAAATCCTATATATCACTTGTATCTGCTAGCAACTACAAGAACATTTAAAGACTATCATTATCGTTTGTGAAGGAAGAAAACTCAAAAAATGTATAAAATATATGTATATAAAAAGAATATTGCACAACTTACCATCTTCAGCTCGTGTTTCAATAGGATCATAAAATACTTTTGATAACGGTACTAAATTCGCCTAGAAAACAAGAGAAAGAATAGATGAAAAGACAAAGCAGAAAATATTATGCAAGAAAACTACCTTACTAAAGGATTATGATAGAAAGTATGAGTTGTAGAACTCAAAATAACCAACAACTCATCAACAACTAAATTATAAGCCTAAGTTTTAAAATCCACTGGATCTATTGGTTTAGATTCAATGGAACTCAGGGTTTTCCACCTATTAATTCAAGAACATATTCAAACCTGTCGATTCTGTCTCTAGTCAAAGAGAATGATAACGACAACCAATCAATTACGAATATCTTTCACAGGACCTATCCTTATTCTGATTCTTCGGTATTTTGATTAAGCCGCCTACGCTGTAAAAACTTTGTACATTTTCAATATATCATGTTATATACAATATGATTGTGTATTGTGTGGGCTAACCGTCTAACTTAGTCCTATTTCTGAGAATCGATTGGTGTGACGTTAGTGGCTGTAGAGGGTCAACTCGTAGATAGTACCTCGGAGAATAACAGTGGTTGGAACCAGTGTTGAACATTCTCCTTAGTCTGTTGATTATCGAACCCAACAGGAAACCCAAACTCAAGTTAAGACTAGATCGCCAGTAATACTGTCCAGAGACAGATATAACTAGAAGTTTCCAGAAATCATATGATTGGATATGCAAATATTTGACTGCACAAATCGATGAAATCAAAGATTGGAGAAAGGTGAGGAAATAAACATGGTCATTGTAAACATATGAATACTGTTGAGTTTTGTATACAGTTAACTTCACAGTGAACCTTCGATCTCATAACCACTTTCTTCTACATTCAAGGGGTAGAGAGACCGACCATCAAGAGGCAAATCTAAAGGCCTTTGGTTAAGAGTAACAGGATGAACTCATGGTAAGTGCCTCTTGTCAATAAATCCAATCTTTGATTGAGAGACATATAAGAGGAGTTGAACATGAACAATTCTCAGAAACAGTGGAGTGCTTACTGAAACGCTGTGTACCGTTCAACAAGCATCACATCCGTACAGCCAAAAATATTTTATACGGATCCCATTACTTCTTCAATACAAAATTTGAACAACAAAATTTGAACAGTGGTCTAAAAAGAATGACGTTCTTTTATTCATCTTGGTGACTCATGGTGGAATGCAGGACGAGCGTTTCGTCCTAGTTGGGACTCATCAGCTGTTCAAATTTCAGCTGGGACACGATCCAGGCTCAAAAGAAACCAAGATTTATTCCACGGTGACCTAGAAATGCTTGATAATGCATCAGAAGTATATATTCTTTTGTGAAGTCACGGTATAGTAAAAACGATCAACTCATCAATTTCATATACTTCCAAAGAATCCAATGGATTATTCATTAGATGAAACGGTCAGAGGTGTTTGATAAACAATCATCACCATTGCGCATTAGATATCAGGGTCTCAATCTTGTAAGACAATTGTGTGATAAAAGGATGAAAAACATTGGTATAGTGAAAGGTTTAGATTTTCAAGCACGTCAGAAGGTCACTTCATATACCACATTCTTGTCTACAGTCTACATGCTTCGAAAGACGCTGATATGCATGCTTGTGTTTTCGCTAAGATTTTTAACAGTATTCGAGAATAACACCTCAAGAGGTTATATAGGTGTGTGCCATGGTTGGAAATAGCAGCCATCCTTTCAACATCCATGAAATCACTTAATGCTACTAACCGTTGGAGTAGCGACGACAATTCCAAGTTGAAACCGACTTCTGGCTGGTTAGCATTTCATGAGATTTCGTTCCTTTAAGCTTCAAATATTCATGAAGATATCAATAACTATTCACCTTTGCCACGATTTATTCGTCTTGCCACAACCCTTAACCTCATCAAGTACCAAAAATATGAAAATCAGCACAAACTGCTGAAAACTTCCTGCAAAAAGAAGAAATCGATCCATCTCTTTCTCTATTCAGGAATCTGAATATTTTTGGCATACATTTTACAACTGTCAAATGTAAGATGACGTTTCGGGACTGGTCTGCGCTAGCTTCAAATTAAGAATATGAAGTAAAATGGGAGAATATACTCACCAATTCACTTACTTGGCGATTCCCATCAGCCAGAATGGGTTGGTTGCTGAAGAAATCTCAGCTTGAATACAAAAAGTTCGCTTAGCGTTTGTCAACTTATGCTGACTATGTTACGAAAGCGATATCCGACTGCCTATCGACGGAAAAGTATTCTAGTCAGTCAGTCACTGTCCTGTTTCGTTATGTAGCTCTAAGATATGATCTCTGAGACTAGAAGATATAAAGAGGTTACGGGCTTTTGACTACAGGCATCTTCATAACAATGCTCGTGTGTGGTGGAATCACCATATGAGCAATATCGAGGTAAGGCACGGAGGGAGCTAGATAACGAAAAACGTCTGTCGATGATGTTGTGAACCTTCGCCGAGATGGCTTGTAAACGTGTTTTGCTTACCAAGCAACCATGTGATGTTATTCGAAGCAGAACTAGGTTGTAAGAAGGATAAAAAGAGCCAGAACTAAACGTGATACCAGCCCATGAAGTTTCTGACTGTTGATCTGTTCCATGTAAGAAGGCATAGACTGCCTGCCGATAGGAATCAATAATCAAAGACTCTTAGTAACATGGTCGCAATGACGTAGGCGTATAGTCTCTTTGACGTCTTCTAAGGTATCAACATTTTTCCTAGCTAACTGAAGCTAGATATTTGACTTCAAAGGACCGGCAAACCAAATGAAGATGATCGGTTTCAAAATGACTCACAAACTGGATGGTCCACCTTGACATTTCTCACAGTTGAGTAGTTCTTCAACAAACATCAAAGCCAGCCACCCAGCCAGATTCGGTTGATTCAAACGATTAGGCCCTGTGAGCAGAATTCTTTCAAGTGCATCACTAATGAGCCCAGTCTCAAACAAGCAAACGGCCGTGCAATGGTTAGATCATTCGGATCTGGTTAGCGAAATCTGAGTGGCTTCTAATCACTCACACTGTATAGTGGAAAACTTGATGTTTGAGTTGTTTGGCCCATTTGCGAACTTGCGTAATCCGTAGCGCCGACTGGCAAGATATGCCACTATTTATCACAGGACCAGTGTGGTATTCTGCGCTGTATTCCATTCTGTCTTGTTGTACGGGTGTGAGACATGACCGTTGAAAGTAGATCTGAAGCGATTACACGGTTTTGATCACAGGTGTATTCGTGGTATTGTTCACGTTTGGTGGGATCACTGTGTCAGAAATGCTGAGATCAGGTGAAGGGTACTAGGCAAGATAGGAGAGACGATTGATGAGAAGTTCTGAGCCTTAGTCAACTGAGATGACTTAGACACGTACTGTGCATGTCCAGCCACCCCCTACCTCGATTTGTCGTGCTTGGAGAAGTTGGATCAGGTTGGAAGAGGGTTCACGGTGGCCATACTAAGACGTGGCATCAGTCGATAAAGTCTCTGATTGTTGTCCTGAGATGTGTGGGAAGATGTAGACTCCTTGGCTGGGGTATCAGAAACTATAAGAATCAGTATTTGAAAACATTCGGTGACACGGATGAAAATCTGTAGCAGTGGCGCAGATGTTTTCACTCCTTGACAACTTTCAAATCGTAAACGTTTTGACAAACCTTAATCTCTAAATTTGCTCTTATACACTTTTGTCTATTTTGATGTCAGTCTTTTTTACTCGCTTATTCGTTTCATTGTGAAGTGCGACAACTTGAACCTATACACTTGTGTACAAGGTTCTATGTTGCCTGTCTGTCTTATCCAGCTGTTTAAATTGGAATGAAGCAACAGTTTCCTTGATGATGCAGTTATGTGCTTCTAACTTGGTGAGAGACAACAACTACCTACAACCAATTAATTCTCAATACAGTCAAACTTATCCAACTTCGTAACTAGGTGTAAAACTGGGATGATAATCTATGCCGAGGATCAAAAACTAAAGAGCATTGAATGGTGACCATATTAGTAATCTGCCGACATAAAGAACAACTCCATGTATATGGCCCTGTACAGCATAGTTAACACGTAATTTCTACATTCTTTTAGCTCAGAATTGTGAATTTTTGAAAGAAAAAGGGAAGAAAATTAATTAAGTATGGCAATCTTACTTCAACCAATGTAATATTCTTATCAGAGAGGAAAAGTTTAGGCGGCGTTGTATCTAAACACAAGAAAAACAACAGTACTAAAATTAGAAATTCAAAAGACAGAAAAAGACAATAAGCAGAATTACTCGTACTCAATGATACTTTGATGCTCAAAAATTACCTGGAAGATACGAAAAAAAAGAATCTAGAAATCTCACTAAGTGGTCCCAATTCCATCATGTTAATAAAAGACCTACCTGGATGGATTTTAATACGCACACGAGCAAACCAGACAAACGGTTCAAAAGATTGATTACCAGCTACTTCGGTGGATTGGTAATGGATCTCTTCAGTAGGTGATGCTGACTTTTATGAATAAACTGCAATTACTTACATCATTCACTGATGATTTTTGTAGCTAATCAACCTAAGCACTGAGCATTCAACCAGTGAATCATAGGTTCAAATTCCGTTCCGTCTTACGAATTGAGGGTAAACACATGGCATTTATCATTAACCTTCACACATTACTGTATGGCTCATTATGTACTACATGTATGTGGATATGGATGCTGAGTCGCATTTCAATTCCTCTCAGGTCACTCACCAGCATACAGCAAGCAATGTTTATACTTACAGTGATATTCCACCTGATAGTATCTTACATTCTTCGATTATTACACTCTACATAATATTATGAATAACTTCGCTAGTTTGGTTGAGTTCAAAACATTTTGAAAATTTATAATAATGATGGACAGCGGGTAGCAGTGAAATTTAGGATGCGCACGTCTAGTCCCATTTACGACACATCAGCTAGATATGCCTATCTCCTAGTGACGGAAGTTTCCCCCATCAAGACTCGAACATAGGACCGATAGCTTCAAACGTCAAAGCGTTATCCACCAGCCAATGAAAGTTGAGTGAGAGCGTTAACTAATATGAATCAAATCGGTGACATTCGCGTACATGCACATGAACAACTTTTCAATTTTCGCCGTATAGTGAAAGCAATAAGTTTAAAGGAAAGTAGAGGTAAGATATGAAAGCAGGAGCAGGAAACGGAGTTGAGTGTATGTACTGAATGGACTAGAATTAATCGAAAGCATAATAAACAGAGTTAAGTGATATTCATTATCATTTTGAATACCAGATTGAGATGGCCGTGATTTGGAGGACCAGTATTGATGCTTGGTGATGACTGAAGCTGAAATAAAAATTTGAGCCGTAGCAGGATTCTAACCAGCGATCACCAAGTTTCAGGCTTTGTGCTCTACCAAATAAGTTAAGAGACTCGACTGCTGACCAGATTTTTTATTTCAATTCAATCACTAAGGGTTTTGCCCGACTACCATGTGGGTCATAAGAGCCTATGGTGAGATGTTCGGGGATCTGCACCCGTCGAGTGGTGTCCGTGAACGGTGCGCACTCTCTCTATTCCTATTCAGTTTTATCACAGATATTCTTATGGAGGCTTCTCTGGTCACCTGACTACACAGAGGTTGATCTAATCGCACGAGAATTTTTGTTAGGCCTAGAATATGCAGATGACATAGTCCTGTTAGGTGAAGACACTGACAAGATACAGAGTCTTCTGGACACCTTGAGTGGCTATTTGAGAATGTTTGGGTCGCGTTTCTCACCACCTAAATGCAAATTGTTACTCCACGATTGGTCTTCGATGATACCCCGGCTAACAATAGAGGGTGAAATGGTTGAGCGTGTTGACCAGTTCACTTACCTGAGAAGTGACATCAGCCCTGGTGGCTGGCTCAGTTGGCTTTCGCCAACTTACGCCACCTGTGATGCCGCCATGATATCGGATTGTTTATAAGGGGTCGCGTGTACTGCACCTGCACATCAGTCCACTCTATTCTGGTGTATGGCTGGGAAACATGGCTATTGAAGTTGGAAGACATGAGAAGGCTGGCTTCAGGTGTTTGACCACCTTTGCCTTCATAGTATACGCCGTCAGGTGTAGAGTTTCAGGCAGGAGAGGTAAATCAGTTGACACGCTTGTGAACCTTCATTGACTGAGATGGTTGGAACGCGTATTACGTATGCCTAGTCACTGATTGCCTCACCGCACAATGTTGACTGAAGTACTTCCAAACTGGAATACGACCCGAGGTGGTCAGACTAAAACATGGCACCAATGCCTGAAGTCTTTGACTGTTGGTTTTGGAGCCATATGGGGCGATGCAGACTGGGTGGTTGGGGTCGGCGGGCGGACAAGAGGAACCAGTGGTTGGAGACTGTAGGTGATCACATGGCTGAGAACCGATGTCAGTGGCGCAGATGTATACACAAATTATCCTCATCTTAACGATGCTATACCAAATCTCACCATTTTCTCATCCTTCCTTTCTGACTTTTCGTACTTTGTGTTTGTTTTGACTGAATTTTCTTATCTTCATCTTGCACCTCACTGCCTTTTTACTTGATGTACTGATTGATATGAGGCGTGACAACTCGCACTGCTACGCAATAATGCCTGGTCCTATGTTGATGATAATGATGAAGACCATGTGAATTCGTGGTGAATTACTACCGCTTGGTCATAATCAAACTGGCTGTTCAATCAGGACTTCTCATCCCATTCCAAATCTGCTTAAATTAGAGAGGGGAAGCATCATGTTCATCATCATTTTGACTACCTGAGATAATCGTGATATGGCTATGAAGTGATACTTGCTAGAGGATAACTCAGAAGTGCTTTCACAGTCTTCATCTGCAAAAGGACCGAAAGAGAGAAATGACTACAATTACTTATTAGGGATTTGGTAGTCGCTCTTCTGTAATCACGTAGTAATTCAACATTACTGCATGACGGAGGAGTAGTACACAATGCATAGAGTCGCAATTTTGCATTTATTGATTACCTTCTAATCTTTATATTACCTTTGACTGTTTGTTTGTCAGCAGCATAGTTAGGCTATTTTGATGATACTTTTATAGACAAATGACAGCTCATCTCATTATACAAGAAGTGTATACACATTTTGTTCTGTTTTCTCATATGAGCCAAGAGTTCAAGGGAGGTAGACAGATAGACAGACAGGCATGCAGATAAAGTCAACGTAGAATATCCCACACAAGCGCACAGACACTTCATAGTAGGATACACAGTTTGGAGATAATCAACATCTGAAGATACCGAGACAGGAAGTATCAAATATAGGACTAAAACTTGGGCACTGTGGTAGATTATAATTCCATTTCAGTCTGTTTATTAGAAAGTATCAAAATGTTGAGCCCATATCGATTTGATGACCTTAACTGACAAAACCACGATACAGCAATGTTAATATAAGCAAGATAAAACATTCATATAACATATAGGCCATCGAAAATAGATAGAAAGGAGTGAACGAAGCATTTTCATACTCAAAAATAGAACTTGAAACCTTGAGAAAGCACTGATATCCCGAGTTACATCGACAAAATGCAAGCGAACAGGAAACCGGAGAAGCATGCCTTCCTATAAGCATCTATTTCTTATAACGATATTCTGATGGTTAAACAGCAATCTAGAGTCAATTGGATGGTCTGCTTTATACTTGTGCTCTAAAAAATTTTTCACCGAATTATTTTATTTATTTATTTGTCTCTTGGGTTCCTAGTGGAGTACAGGACTTCACTAGCACGTCGCCATTTCACTCTCTTCTCTGCAGTCTTCCCAACCTGGCTCCACCACTGTCCACAAGCTTTCATTTCTTCCTCACACCATCTCCACTATGTCACCCTCGGATGCTCGACTTGTTGTTTCCCACTTGGGTTCCACTCGAGGGAATGGTCGGCCTGGGGGCTGATGTTTTCCAACGGTTGTCTCAGTGAATGTCCAATACAATCCATCTCCACTTTCTTCTACTGCATATTTGTTGGGCGATGGGTTCTAGGTTGGTTCGTTGCCTGCCAGTCAGCCAGAGTTCCTTGTTGTTTATTCTTACTATTGTGGCCATCTGATCTTCAGTGTCAGTGTCGAGTGGGCGTAGGTGGCAGCAGCAGCTGTCGATGTATATCTGTAGTTCGTTGGAAATGCTTTTCATGACGTGCCAAGTCTCGGAACCATATAAAGCACTGACTTGAAATTAGTATTGAAAATCCTTTTCACCAAATACACAACGTTAAATTACACCCTTTGAAGTAGTTCCAATCAAAAGTATGCCAACTTTTCTATTCAACTCACTGCAACAAAATACCTAAAGGTTAGACGACAACCCATCATTGTTATTACGAAACGACAAAATATAGTTTATGCCAGTGGTTTTTCTCTGTCATGCTTAAGTTTTTAAAATAAAAAACAGTCTTGATAACAACAACAAAAAAGTATCCGACAGACAAAGTATCCTTATTCACTAGTTACTAAGCTACAAAGGTTCATTTACGCACAAAACCATCGAAAGAGAAAACTTGAAACAATAACAGTTAGTCCCTATCGGATAAGAATGATTCTCAATGTGTTCGCATACATAAACACACACACACACACACATTATAACATGATGCATCAATGTGATGAAAGCGACTTACACAATTGGAAATTATACTTAGCATTGCGATGAAGACCACGAAGGAAGCCATATAGTTCTGATACTGCGTATGCAACAAGTTATAGAGTGATAACATTTAATAAACGTAGGTGACAATTATGCATATAAAAAGTATGTAAACAATGATAATCAGATTAGAAATTGGCACAGTTCACAGTAACAAAACAAAAATATGAGGATAGAAAATGGATGAGAAAGTGGACAAAAGTGTACACGAGAAGATTGAATGAACCTGATGAGTATAGTGTCTATAATACTACAGACGTTTAAGTGGAGCTCGTGAACAACAAACCTGAGAAGGCCAGACATGCTTCAGACCTGGCCGTGAGCGCATCAACAAGATATTCATCCTACCCCAGGTATACTTACCTGAAGGTGGCATTCGACTCCATTGATCAGGAGGTCTTATAGTGGTCTCTCATTGATACGGATGTCCATCAAGTAAGTCACTTTGTTGAAGGCTCTGTACTTGAACACCCGAATGCGTGTCACAGCATAAAGCTAGTTATTAGGTGAGCTGTATGCATCCAGTGTTGTCCATCAAGGATGTCCACTCTCTCCATTCTTATTCAACTGTATCACAGACGTATTTATGTATGTCTCCCTCTCGTTGACTGACTTTACAGGAATTGATCTTGTTCAAGGAGAATCCTTGATAAATCTAGAGTACACAAATAATACTGTCCTGTTGAACGCCACTTAACTGGAGACGTCAGATCAGCTTTGATGGGTCAGTGACGGATATAGGAGTGACTGGCTTCGGCCAACTTACCCCATCTGCAAACGCCACCGTGATATCCCATTGCCTATAAAAAACCGAGTGCACTGCACCACAGTTCCCTCGGTACGACTATATAGCTGTGAAACATGATCATTTAAGGGTGAAGGATGTTCGACTATGGTAGCCTTCGCAGAGTAGGCCATGTCATAGTGTCACTGCGTCAGTGATAGGGGAGCCAGACGTAGTTGCAGAGGGGATAAAAAAGTCAATTCATGAAGTTGTAGACCTTCATCGACTCAGGTGACTGGGACATGGGTTACGCATACCCAATCACTGCCTGTCTATCGCATCGCACATTGTTAACTGAAGTAGGTTTGGGTTGGAGAAAGACTAGAGGTAGGCAGAATAAAACACGGCATTACTGCATAAAAGTTATGACTGTTGATCCCAGAACTAAAAGGAAAAGTTAATTTCCTTGGGTCAGATCCACTGGACAACATAAAACAGTGGTTCGATACTCGACAGAATATGGCTAGGAATCGGTCTCAGTGACGCAGATGCTTTTAATCATCTCAGTGAATTTCAGTATTCTCTCATTCTCCCTTGACCTCTTTTGATGAATTTCTATCACTCTTGACTGCCTTATTTATTTCTTGATGCTTCATTCCTGTGCTGATTTCAGGTGTGGCGATTTGAACCATTTCACAGTAACATCATGTTCTCTGTTGATTTTGTCTGTCTGAATGTACAGATGCGCTAAACATAATTGTGCAATATACAGCTCTGTGAAGGTAGTTAGAATAGCTCGTTTTGAGTTGAATTCAGTCAGTGACTTATAAGTATGATTTAAAGAATAAGCAACAATCAGACAGTGAGGCGCACAGAAAGTCATAGTCGTGTAGTGTACTATTTATGACTATTAGCACCAATCATGTGAAACTAGGCATGCCAGTTTGTTGCTGTTACAACGGTAGCAGAGTTTTTAGACTGACAACAACCTCACCTTCATAGACCTTCTTCTGATAACCACTGTGAGTTAGAGTGACTACATGATTCTGAAGAATACTCTAGGAACCAATAAAATAACCAATAAGGATTCTTTGTTTCTATTGGAAAGAGAGCTCTTTCGTAAAACAAAGAAATACAGGTTTTTTGAATGGTTCTTCAACTGATGTCAGTCCATTGAAACTAAATTAATCACTTGAATATTTGCTAGGATGACCTTTAAAAATAATCATAGTGATTCACTGAATGAACAAAATTCACCGTTCCAACATTCAAAGGGGGACCAGTATCCAACACAAGGACTTGTTTCAACTCAAAATTAAAACTAACTGATTCAAGCTGCTTTAATGAACTTAAGTGCAACTCCAATGGACAACTGAGCAACAACTAAAATGACTAATTAGATGTCTTCATTTTATGAAGACTGAAAAACGACTATTCCATAAATACTACCTCCCTTGCGAAGGTCTTTGCTGCTGATTCTGATGCATCCGGTTATAGTTAGTATTAAAACGTGATTTCAAGCACAGACTGCAACACATTTAACCACTGCAATTTCTATCTCTGTTACCAAGTGTTATCAAAAAGAACTATGACTATTTGATCTAGAACACTTCATCCTCTTCTACGACTGATTGCATAGCTTAAAATCCCTCAATCATCATATAGTAGCTTCGGTCTACTCATAATAGACATATTGTTCAACACTGAAATACACCTCATCTTCCTTTTACGTTTACTTACATCCGAAGACAACACCAATAAAGGATACAAGCATAAGAAACAAGAGAAGAAAATGCAAAAGCTATTTCAACAACTAACTAACCTTTGTCACTTGGAGAGAAACACGCTTGAACAATAATACTGTCAATCCAATGAAATTGTATAACAGCTCTTGAATATCTGGTATAGTATTTTCGATGAGCTTCAGAACGCATAGCTGCGGTTTGAAGCGGTTCAGAACTTGCCCTATTAAATAAATTATAAAACGGATTTCTTTACAATGCGATTGGTTATGTTTACGGTTAGAGTTTACGAAATTCCCAAATAGACAATAGTGCACGATCCTTTAAAAGAAAAAGTTCATCTGTTTCAAGAAAAGCATGGAATGCATCTACATAGAATCATAATAAAAAATGCCAAGATTTCGACTTAAAATGTGAGGTGAAATAAAAATCTAGTCAGTAGTTGGACCTCGTAGCTCAGTCGGAGAACATCAGGTCGGGAACTCGGTGGTCGCTGGGTCAAATCCCCCGCCAGTCCAAATTTTCATTTCACCTTCAATTATCGCCCAGTATTAATACTAGTTTAGCAAACGACGGTTATCTCACTCAGATAGTCAAAATGATGATCAATATGATGCTTCTCCTCTTTAATTCATTTAGGTTTGGATGTTGATGAGAAGTCCTGCCTAGGCAGCCAGTGTGAATATGATCAAGCGGTAGTAATGCACCAAGAATTCACAAGGTAGTAGGACTAAACCCTTGGTAATTGAAATGAAATAAAAATCTGGTCAGTAGTCGGTTCACGTAGCTCAGTTGATAGAGAGAGCACGAGGTCGGAAACCTGGTGTCCGCTGGTTCGAATCCGGCTGCGGTCCAAATTTTCACTTCATCTTCAATCGTCACCCAGTATTAATTGAAAAACAATACATTTGGTGGATGCGTACACTCCCGACCAACCATAGGTTTCCAAGTAATAGGTTGATGGTAAACTGAATCAATTTCAGTTTGGAGGTTTGTGAGGTTTTATTAATTTGATCATGGACTGTTATCAGCTGGAGAATCCGTTTCAATAAGACATCTACAGCAAGGTTAAGGTATGATGAGAGTGGAAATTTTTGATAAACATCACTATCTGTTGTCCCCTTAAACGACAACTTTACATAAACTTGTGAAGGATAATGCTTGTTTCACAGTATTAAATGATCGATTGTAACTTTTTCAGTACTCCATTCACGACCAGACACTACCATAAGATTAATCGATCAAATAAGTCAAATATTACCTTGACATCGAGATAAATGGAAACTTCAAGGTAATATTCATTACAGATTGACAGGCAGGCAGGCAGGCGAAATCACCGTAGAACCTTGCACAAAAGTGCATCGACTCAAGTTGACATACTTTACAGTAGCCTCCAAAGAAAAAGACCAATTCCATATGAGACAAGAGTATGGTAAGAGAAGGAATTTGAAGATGAAGGCTAATGAAAATATTCAAGCTTTAGAAGACGTCAAGAGGTGAATATATCTGCAATATTTTGGCCGATTTTCAGCCCTGTCACCGTAAGCCTGAAACAATTAATTCTTATCATCTCGTGGACCCCAACCAGGTAGTTTGTACCTAACTACTTCGCTCAGACCATCATAGATTGATATCCGTTGGGAGAATCATTGAAAACCTGGGAGCAGTAGACAGCTGTTTTACCCTAGTATAGAACTATTTATCAGTGGGCACCAATGGTCTGATGAGGGGACATACTCTTAACCGTCAGGTCTCATGGAGAGCACGTTACCATTCAACCACTGAGTCTTATATTACGATTAAACAGCTATCCAGGGCTCCCAGACTTCCAATTCATGATGAATGCTACCTTGAAACAAATTCACTCAAACTGTCAGTTGAATATGGAAACTTTCAAGTATGTGAAGATTTCTAGGAATCTCTAAACGCAAATATTATTCCTTTACTCTATTTCCCGATTTTGAGTAGTTAGAAACCACTCAAGGTGATATATACATTTAGCCAGGCAGCCACATCAGAAGATTGATCTAAACACCGGATGGTCGTTTCGCTCGTTTAGGGGTGAAGCTTATCAGTGGTGCGTCTGGACAAATTAAGCTCATAGAGTCGAACTGTAGTGTAAAGTCAAAGTTTGCTCATCTCTGTACCACTCATTTTCCTACGTATACAACCAGCATTATCGTTAGCGTTGAAATATAATGTCTCTGGTTACTCACTTATGCTATTCTTCTGTTTTGGAGTCTTAAAATAAAGTTCATCTTAACTTCAAATTTATGTCAATCAAGTCAGTTTACGCCATACACACGGAGTAATAACTGTAAACTGCCTCCTATCCGTATATTGAAGTTCACTGGAAGTTGACGTATTTCGGACTAAATTACAACTTATAAATAACCAATCATTTTCGTAAGTTTTGTTCCATTAGTATTTTAATATAACATATAATTTATGTATTTATAACCATTTCTGATACTCTACTTTATTAAACATCCTTTTTGGTCCAACAAAAATTTAATGATGAGTCTAATATTCAACTGGCTAATTAGGACTACTCATTAGCTCTCTACACCTGTTGGTGTGTGTGTGTGCGTGTATGTGCGTAATCTCCAAATTAGACATCAGTAAACTTAGATGAGACAGAGAGTATTTCATCTGCTAAAGTCAAGGCCTTGTTCATGACCTACAACGTAGGTTCCCAGACATCTCTAAACATGACTATTTTGTTGCCCAGTTTATCCACAGAAGTTGCTACTGACGTCAGTACTGTGGTAGACGTCGTATCCGTATGAAAAGCTCAAATCGGCAGGAATACGACGGAGGCCAGGGTGAGATGAAAAACGTCTTTGCGGTAACTCCTAACCACTTGTGACATCGGTGACAAAAAGCTTTCACAACTCTCCAGATATATGAGACACCTAGTAAGTATACACAAGTTGGACGAAGTGGTTTTGAAACAAATGTGACTACAAAGACTATTCTATAGCGTACATCAAATTCTGAGCATACCTTTGAGAATCATTAAGTTAGAGGATCTGCCCGATGTGGCACATATGTTAGAAGTGTACCTAGATAGTCTATTTGCTTGCAATTTAACCACCCCATCACCGCAAACCATCTCTAGTAGTTCTGTCAACATCACCTGTTTTGGGAATATAGTTGGCTGCACTGACTTCGCGGTTTGAAACACTAGAAAGTAGCATCTCTAATATTCATACTCACCGTCGAAGATCTATATCTCGTAAACGTATACACAATAGACAGTGGTTACACAAACACATAAACACGCCAAGAGCCTCAAAAACAGATAAGTATGTGTGCTGCAGAATCTAACGGGCAGGCAAAGCTTTTACAGGTGCACCTCCAGTCAGATCTGAAATCTTTCTAATGTCTCCAGGTTTGTGTTCTTTAGCTGTGAATGGACGTGGAACGACTAACTACAGCAACTAATGATCAGCGAACCAACGTACAACGCCAATTCACTCTATCTATTGTGAAATAGATTATCGGTGCAGACTAGTCGGCAACTTAAATTTAAGGGATGAAAAACTTCAAATTTCCAAAAGATTCGAATCAACATACACACTTTGGAAAGCTGACAAATTTACGGTCAACTGACTGCAATACAGAACACTCAACTGATCAAATTCATATCCTTTAACTATCCGAAATTCCTCAGCTAAATCCAGACATTATCCCAATTTAGAGGTTTGTGGCGGTTTATAAATTCAAGTTGGTATTCATCACAGACTTTATCAGTTGGAGAACCATTGAGAAACTAAGAGCACTAGACAGCTACTGCGTTCTAGTATTAAAATTCTAAGCAGTGAACACCCATGACCCCGTCAGAGATCGAACCCAGGACTTTCGCGTTTCGCGGCAGGCGTGTCACTACTGAACCACTGGGTCAAAATTCAATAGTTCCCAAAGTTGGATGTGAGGAGAAATGTTCAACGACGACATTGGATGAAGGTTGCACTATACAAAAGTAAGAAAATGTGCACCCTCAGATTCCGACCCAATGACTTAATGGTAGCGTACTCACTGCGAAAACTGAAGTCCTTGGGTTTGATTCCTGGCTGGGTTATGCGTGCTCGTTACTGAGCCGCACACTAAGACGCAACAGCTGTCCAGTGTTCTCAGGTTTTCAATGGTTCTTCGAAGTGATGTCAGTCCGTGATGAATAACCAACTTGAAATCTGCATTACTTACCTCACTATGAAATCATTCATGTCTGTGTGTGTATTTGGAATGTTGATACTACCTGACTGATGATAAAACCTCGATAGCTGAAATGAGTTTCAATTCTGTGATTCATTGGTTGAAAGTCAAGTGCCTGAAATAACGCGCTAGAACTGACAAACTTATGAACCTACCCACGAATAAGAAAAGTAGTCATTCAGTGTTCAGATACCACTCCCGTAATCCTAGTTTACAAACTTCCCTTCCTCTTCTACGTACACAGGATTGCAAAGTATGTTCCCATCAGAATATGCGTATAATGCATAATAATTTTTAATGGTAACCTTTATCGGATAGCGTTTTTCCAACTTACCATTCATTGTGGTATGAGCGTAACAACCTACGAACATCCTCTTCAGTATGCTCAAAAAATTCATCCGGTAAATCTTCAGTGACATCTAGATTCATTAAACATCAGAACAAAAAGAAAGGAAAATCAAAGTCAGTCATTTGATAACTTTATGAGCGCGTGATCAACTTCAATAGTAATACTAACACTTCGGAAGACAAGTCATATACAAAGCAATCAAGTCAATTGAAAAGAATCATGAAGAACTGGACAATAGTAATGTGGGATTACTCTGGAGTGGTCAGTTCTAAAATAGTCTCCATGGGAATTGAGAAAAATCAAGTTTCACAATAAAGTTAATAACATTTCAGTAAGTTGGACGTGGTGGTGTTAGCTATTTGAAATATTCAGTCAATTAGTGTTACACACCTTGAGTGTCCCCAAATTTCATAACCTTTTGATTAGAAGTACATGAATATGACCTCTACGCAATGACTACTTGATAGATACTGATTGAGTACATGGCAGTGATGGAATTGTGATATCTCCAAATCAACCCTACAAGCGATTTAAGCTACAAAATGAATGCTAAGGAATAATATAAATTCTCAGTGATCTGTAATTTCTCAGCATCCAGTCTGTGGCGAAATCTGTCTCGGCATTTCAACAGTGTTTATTTAGATAGCATAATTAACAGTTGCATAACCAGATTAAGGATATCTAAGATAGTCTCATCAATAATTAATCATTTGCTTCTCTAGTCTAACTCAGTTTTATTGGGATTGTAGCGAGAAGACTTCGCAACGCAAAGCTTGTGTGATGAACAAACAGTAACATATCGTACATTCACCTGACGGCTGGGAAAAAACCCCTGTGACTGAGATGAACATGAAACCTGGCAAGCAGTTGGATTTCGCAGCTTAATCAGTATAGTGCGTGACGGATAACCGAAAGTTGCTGGTTTGAATCATACTGGTGCTCAGGTTTGCCGTTTTTACTTCAATAGTCAACCCACTGTTTATTACCTATTTATGTCTCACTGCTATCTCTACGACTGTCACTGATTATAACAGATGCTATCTTGCAGCAACAACGACTGACCTTGAAAAATCTGATAAAGTCTAAGAGAACACATGAAAAAATGGTTGACTAAAAAAAGTTCTCGGTCACTAAATGACAACCAATGAATATCAGATGATCAGTTTCAAGGAGTCGATCGATTCTCACCTAGCTGTCTTTCGATTACTTCGCTTAATTAGAGAGTTGCAACGGCTCAAATGGGCTGGTTAGTGACGAGATCTCAGCTGGGATATAGCAGGCCAGTTTGGTACTTACCAAATTGCGTCACCTATGGCACCCACTAGCGAGATATCTAACCACCTATCAAAAGACAAGTAAACAGTGCCCGTATTGATTTTGTCCTGTAATACGACTGTGAGACATGGCGGTTGAAAGTAGAGATATGAAGCGACTATAGGGTTTTGATTATAATTGCATTCGTAGCATTGCTCGCGTTTGGTGGAATCAATGTGTGAGCAGCATTGAAGTCAGGCGAAGAGTACTAAACAAGACAGGTAAGTTGATTAATAGGGTCGACTGAGGTGGCTTGGACATGTACTGCTCATGCCGTACCGTAGTCTACCTTAACCTCCAAAGCTTGAGAAAGCTAGATCAGATTGGAAGACGTTTCATGGTGACCAGACCAAGATGTGGCACCAGTTGATGAAGTCCATGACTGTTGGTATGAGATGCAGATTGCCTGGTTGGGGTCCCCAAGACAATAGGAACCAGTGGTTGAGAACTCTTGATAACATAGCTGAAAATCGGTGGCCGTCGCGCAGATATATCCACTCCTTGACGTCTTCTCAAGCTTGAATACTCGCATCTTCAAATGGTTTATTCTCTCACACAATTTTGTCTACTTTGATATCACTCTTTTCCTATCAACTTGTTCCTTGGATGCTATTGTGAAGTGTGGTAACTTGAACCGATGCACTTGTGTGCGAGGTTCTACGTTGATTTTATCTGTCTTTCTACCTTTCTTAGGAATAAAATTTGTTGATAATAAGCGTTTCAAGCCACTATGAGGCTATTGTCTCGATTAATTTCATTGTGACAAGTAAAAAAAATGCAGATTATAGGACGAGGGAGAGCTGATCAACACTCAAAATGGTTACACGTTTATCAAGTAAGTATACCAAATTTTCCTTCACCAAACTCACTAAGATGAATGACGACCAATAGATTCATAGTGCATGTCCCCACAAATATAGCCATCTCAATGGTAAAGATAAATGCACCGTAGAATTATCTCCTTAATAATTTAAGCCATCCAAGGAAACAATAGGCCACTAATGTTATATTCTTTATCAAGCTGAGAAGCATGATAAGCTAAGACAAACAGACAAACAGATAGACAGATCAACGGAGAACCTGATATAAATATGTATCAATTCCAGTTGCCACAATTCACAGTAGAATACAACGAAAAAGTGAATAGAAAATGAATGACATTAAATTAAACAAGTGTGCGAGAGGAGAGAGAGAGAATAAATCGACGAAATTTGATGACAACAACACTCACAACTTCGAAAATAACAAAAATTGTATACATCTGTGCCAATATGATCGACTTTCAGTAATATCACAAAGTATTCAACCATTGATTCCTATAGTCTCGAGGACCATACACAGACAGTCTACACCGATCACATTAATAGTCAAAAACTTCATAAACTGATACCACGCTTAGCCTTCTCACAAACGAATCCTATTTCGGTTAGTATTATACATGAAAACAGATGGCGCCTACCGCGCGCAAGATGTGTCCTACTCACATCAGTCAGTGTGTGTTTATAACCAAATCAACTGAATTATATTCCTTGCCTTACGGTTCTTTTAAAAAAACCAAGCTGGAAATCTCGTCAACAACCAATGCATTCGAGTTGACTAAACTCAACAAGTAGGTAAGAGGCAGTCAACTCATCCCACCGCTTACTCTATATGTTTAAACTAGGAGTTAATAGAGACTAGTCCTGAAGTAATCTGCTCAGAGTATTATAGAATAATTTTCTTGATATCACTAGCCAACTAGACAAACAATAAAAAAAGGAAATTAAATATTGGGATACTAATCCCAATTTTCCAACCCAGCAGTTAACAAGGCACAATCGAGGGGAAGTTCTATAGGTTGCTACTGAATGATCTCATAGATGAGTCATTCATGGTGACAGTTGGTGAAGCATTGTAGATTCGAAAAGTTTTCAAATGACCTCAGTGGCAGCGGGAGGGGAGCCAGGAAACACTGAAATCTGGTAAGAGTATAGCAAATACAATTGTATTTTCAGAAACTTTATTATGCATACACACATTCTAGATTTATTGTCATTTCTGACCCATTTGAAAGCTTTGAGAAAAAGGAAAGGTGTTTTTCGTAACAAAATACCTGATACTGTGCATACACACCACAAATCCCACTCACCTTTTCCAGAAAGCACATTATCTGACCGACGAAAGATAACCACTTCACGATCTACAGTACTGTCTCCTGGTGACTCCTCATCCGGATTAGAGCTGAAGGTTAAAAAGTAGAAGATATGTGAAAATTGAACTGACAGCTTGTAGGGACTTATCGATTTCAAAGTGGTTCTCATCATAGATGGACACTAGATGGATAAGCATTAGAAACCTCAGGCAAGAGGGTAGTTGTTTTTTGCAAGTTTCACACTCCTTAACAGTGCTATTGAATGGTTGACTGACTAACCTATTAACTGTCCATAGGCTTGAAAAAATCTCAGGATAGAGAGCAGATGTTGACTACTTTTTGTGTTTCAATCATTCTTTAATAGGCTATTTTAATCGACCTCCCACGAACTATTCAACCGAATACAAATTCAGTGCTGAATGATAACTTGTTCGCTACGAGATCTGATGGTTCTGAGTTCGATCCCTGGCGGGGTTGTGGGTTCACATTACTGTGGAGTTTCCTACCAGGATCAAACGACTATTCAGTGCTACCAGGTTTTCAGTAGTTTTGAAAATAATATATCAGTCTATGATGAACATTACCTTGAAATTAAATCCTCATCAGTGAGTTTTTTCTACCAAATGGATTTGTTGAATCTACAATAAGCTGTGAAAAATGCAGTGTCAACTAAAGGTCAAGGATAAGTATAGATGCGTCCACCAATGATATAACCAAGTAGACTGAACTTAGTAAACACCAGTAAGTGGTTGTATACGATGGCATGTTTGCAATGTATGGTAGATGTAGGCATCCAGTGCTAGGGAGTTGCACACTAGGAATTGGAACGGTGGCTAGCATACTCCCCTAACTTTCAAAGGATCTGATGATGATGTCAATCTACGATAAAATGTTTATCCTGGTAATGCTCGTTTCGTCTAATTTAAGACTTGTCAAGTGGATGTACCTCCACTCCAGTGAATGGTGTTGTCCCCACTGAGACTCCCATCCACTGCTTCAAATGTCAAAAAGTTATCCACTTGGCCACTGGAGCACAACAACCACCTCTTATGCAACAAGCATCAGATGTCGTTTTGAAACTTGTAACTTACCGTTGCTATACAGGGATAACGCTTTGGCGTTTGAAGCAATCGGTACTGGGTTCCAGTCTCAGTGGGAACATCACTCACTGGGGTGCAGGTACATCCAGCTGGCGAATGTCAAATAGAAAGAAACATACGTCCTGGATTCCAACACTAATCACCAAGATAACATTATGAATATCCGGCAGTATCAAGGCATCTGCATAGGAGCCCATCTGCCAGCAGAGGTCGAGCGATTCAGCCCTGTATAGTAATGGTAAATTACAAGTACTAAAACAACTAAGATAAAATACTTCCATTGAGTTATATCATCTCAACCTACTGCATTTGGAGAAAAAGCAAAGAAATATGTTATTTTGATTTTACATGGGAAAAAATGAGAGGGCGAGAAGACAATGGTAGATAACACTAGATTTTCATTCCAAAAATTTATTTTCACAAGTATGCAGCACACTTGAAAACGATATTTCAGTGAAAATTCCTATTTGAGGGATCAAAACTATAAGTAGGCTTACGTGAGAATATTACGTAATATGGCGGATAATCTAGAATCGAAGACTGAAACGAACAAAACCTACTCAGCAACCTTATGCACAATCGTGCACTAGGCATTGAAGGTTAATGAGATACTACTTGCCTGTCTAGAGCTCAGTAGGTCGAGCGGTGTTCGAACCTGAGAAAGTCAACTCAGCCACGAATACACGAAAACTAAAAGGAGTATTACGGAATGCATACGGTCAGCTAATAAATGGTTTTGTCTAGGATAAAATAAAGGTTAGAAATTATTTTCACAAGTAGAGTATGAGTGGGTGTAGAATCTATCTTTTTGGCGGGCAAGATATCAATTTGAAGTTAGTATGTGCACATTTGAAGCGTTATCAACCCTAGTACACTTTAGTAAATGGAAGGAAATTCCTCTGGAACACTATCCTTCCCCATCTGTATCTCCAAAAATGTATTATTATTGTTATTATTATTATTATTGTTTGCCCCTTGGGTTCCCGCAGAACATAGAACTTCACTAGCACGTCACCATTGCACTCTGTTCCCTACAGTCTTTTCAACCTGGTTCCACCACTACCCACAAGCTTTCATTTCTTCCTCACACCACCTCCTCCATATCACCCTCGGATGCCCAAACCGTCGTTTCTCCTTTGGCTTCCATTCAAGGGCCTGGCCTGACGCGTGATGTCCCCAGCCAGTCTTACCAGTGAATATCCAATACAGTCCATTTCCACTTTCTTCGGCATATTTGTTGGGTGATGGGTTCTTGGTTGGTTCACTGCCAAACCAGAGTTCCTGATTGCCTATTCTCATTATCCTGACCATCTGATCTCCATTCTCAGTATCGAATGAGCGTAGGTGGCAGTTGTTGATGTATGTCTGTAGTTTGTTGGAAATGCCTTTTGTAACTCACCACGTCTCTCAACCATCACAGAAGCATTGACTTACTCAACTGACATTAGTGTTGGAAATCCGGATCTTGTTCTTTATGCTGAGTCGAGTGGAGCAAATCTCCACACTGGTTTCAGGTTAATGAAGGCCTGTCTTGCTGAGTTTCCGATCCTGGCTTTGACGTCCCCATGTGTGAGCCACCAACAGTTGAGTAGATGCTGTCTAGGCAGCTAGGTGGGAGAGGCTACTTCCTTCAGATTTCTCCCGTTCATAGTGATTGGTGTTTGTTGATGTTGTTGTTGGTTGGGTATTTTTATCACCTCTGTCTTCTCTGCGTTCACCTGAAGGAAGTCTTGTCTTCGCTGCACTGCCTCTTCTATCAACTTGTTGGTTTTTGCCTGTAGATCTTCGAGTTTGTCCGACATTAGACATAAATCATCATCGGTGAAATCCAAATCCTCTTCTGGGGTCTTTTCATCAGTCCAGTCAGCCTATGCCTATCTTCTCTCTCCTCACAGTTTGTTGCATGATGCAGTCTGGTCCAGTTCGCCAAAATCAGGGAGATAATCGGTGATGGTAGGCAGCGTTTTCCTACTCCTGTCTCCACTTCAAAGGCATCACTGAGCTTTCCACTGTGAATTACTTGGCATGTAGCATCATATAGCATATAGCTGCCATTGAATGAGGTTGATAATGGTTTGTGGCACTAATACCGTAGTGTTCAAGCAGTGAATTAGTAAACTAGGCGAGGTTCTCCACAAATGTGCAAGTATGAAAATGAGTTCATTGGAATCGTAATTTCTTTTGTCTCAAGTAACATCTTTTTTCAAATGTTTAGAATGGCTCATGCACACCGAAACATTTATTCTAACATCTGATACCAGATGGCGTGTTTTTCTGATGAAAGTAATGGTAGCTACTATTACCTACCTCTATCAAAATCCAAAACATTTTGCTACCCAATATATCCCCCACTGATTTGTTATTTTTAACTTGAAGCTAAAGTTTGCTATCTCAAACACTCAACTTCCAAACAATGAATAACAGTGTCACAGTTGCAATGAAACTACGAAGGTTTAAATAGCCATAGAATTTGTAGTTCAGCTTATAGGGTACGCTACACGACGTTCACTTCAATGTATTTCAGCTTTTATTGATCTTTGTTCTCCATACTGTTCTGATGTGCACCTACTTGAAGCCAATCCACTTGTGTATGACATTTTACACCGGTGCCTTGCTCAGCGAATGTGTGCGTGTGTGCAATCTCCCTTCGCGCATAGATGAGGAATCAAGAAGGAAAAAACGAGTAGCAAAAAAACAAACTTGTCTTTTTAACTCCATCAACACGGTGCTCATCTTACACAGTACACGATGGTTTTACAGAAGACTATCGAGAAAGGATACCTTCACTGAAACAGTTTTATCCATAAACTACCTTGCCTTTTGTATATGCAGTATATACAATATTGAGTTGTTGATTTGTAATTCTCAACTATAATGGAATACAGGAATAATGAGCTGATTCTCAGAGCTGAATAAAGTTGGCTGATAGAATTTGCTATACACAATTCAGCAACTACTAACACATTTGAAAGAGCAAGGCTATGAACCACAGCTGGTATACCAAAGCTAACGGCACTACACAACTGTTTATGCTTTGATAGGTGAAACACGAGTTGAAAGTATAACTTATTGGCTAAAAGTTATCTGCTCAATCTAACGAGCCATAGAAATATTATTAAGTTGATCATATGATCTCATACTGCGGTGGATTTTGTTCGACGCTAAATTATTATACAAGATAAGCACAGGCATGTAGTCACTAGGTTTCATAAATAACCAGAATGGACAGAAGCATGAACCATTTCAACTCTCTATTGCCTTACACTCAACACTATAGAATACATTTAAAACCTTTCATTATATTGTTGACATCCTTGGAAAAGTTGAAAGGCAGTAACATGAAAATGAATTTAAACTTTAAAAAAGAAACTCTTCATACTTACACTTTTGAGTTTAAATTTTCACCTTCAGTTTGGGCAGGAAACTGTGAAGAAAAATGTGCAGATTTACAATAAGCCGACAACAAAGTAAACAAATTAGCATTATACGACATCATGAAATGAGTTAGAAAAGTGTGGATTATGATACCTACAAATTACGGTGGATGGAGGAATTACTTTAGATGTTATAGCTTGTAATTTCTCATCGTTGAATTGAGCGAAATGATCGGCCATTGTTGGTATATAGGCTCCTGTGTGGATGCTGCAATACTATCAACATTTTCAGCTTAGCATTTAACGATGGTTATTGACTAGCAGTGGAATCCAGGATGGGGTTTTCGTTCCATAGAGGATTTATCTGCCCCCCAATGAGTGATGTTGTTTTAACTAGGACTCGGACCCAGGACGAATCGCTTCAAACAATAGGGCGTTATTCACTAGACCACTGAGTCCCAATAGCCACTTCTAGTGCAACGCAGTCCCAAATAGGACGAAACGTGCGTCATGGATCCCACTGCTAGCCAATAGCCATCATTAATATCAAATGGAGAAATGTTTAGAATTGATTAATCGACTAGCTGATGGATGAGCAATTCGAGAAAAACCTCCAGTATCTGAGATATAATGTAATAGAAAACAATTTCATCGTCATATTATAAACACTTAAATACACCATCCTCCATTTAACATGACTTGGCGAAAGAATCACAACATCACCATCTAGTCACAGATAACCTTCGTATTATAAAAAGAAACCTTGAATCCCTATACTACACTAATATCCTGCTTAAAATGAAGATATTAGATACTTTTTTTGTACTTCTACATAACAATAAAGCTCATCACAAACTTTTAAGTCACCATCCCACCACTGTTCTTCTATTACAAAACTTTGGAAGCCTAAGAATAGGTTAATGAGGCAAGAAATACTATCTGGATAAAAGTTTAAATCTGTAGAAAATGTATTACGTGATGAGAGTTGATCAGCAGGACGCCTTGTCAGCCTAGGTTTCACACATCAGCAAGACTTATCTGCAGCTAAGAGGAAACTGGTATTCGCTTGATGTCACTCAGTGACACAACCAGAGAATTAATTTTGGCATTAGGTTATTCAGGCCACAACTGAACACTAATAAGACAATGTTGATAACATTTTACTGAATACCGATGAAACTAACTCAGCAACCCTGCCCACTTTTGTGTAGAAGGCAATGAGCCACAAGTGTTCTATGAGGGTTCGAATCCGCTACCCATTGGTTGAGAATCAACTGTCTAAACCAATAGCTTCTACTCTGACGTGGTGGTCGGGCTTGTATATCACAATAGCCCAATGTGCTACATTGGAGGTCCTAGTATACCAGTTACACTAACCGTTTTAGTGTAAATTACTACACTAAGATGGAGGTCTGAGGTCTAAGTAATACTGCTGGTTTGGTGAGGTGCGACAGAAGTAAGGTACTGCCATTGGATGACTGGCAGTGGCATGTTGGTGCTGCCTTCCCTACGAGAAGGCTGATTGGAGAAGGTCGGTCCCTTAATAAACACACTCCTACATGGTCTACTGTCTTCCGGTATAGGCAGTAAGAGTTTCTCATTCCAGTGTTAGAAAAATCACATCCAACAACAACAATCTTCGATCTTAAAATCATAGGTCAGTCTTAGTCTTCCGACATTTTCGTACATCAGTGAAGTATAACATACAGAGGGAGAACTGACGCTATTACAAGTGTCTAATAGCAATACTAGTGTTTGTATAATACTTATTATTTTACACCTTCACTTCAGGAATAAATGTTATCGTTATCAGTTACTTATAGGTAAGTTCAATGTAAACGTGCAGTGCACATGCGATCACGTGTACACGTGTGAAGGAGGGTGATATGAGTGAGAAATTCAGATTGTTTAGCTTTTTTAGTTATCGGAAACGTGTACAACAACAAGTTCCTTCACAAAATCTACCACGTAAGACTAAAAATTTAAAAATCATATCAGTACATATTCTTCATGCCATACTTACAAATCAAGAAATTGGCATCAAAATTATCCAGCATCTTCAAAAAAGATCTCTAAAAGTCAAGGTGAAATGGAAAGATGCCAAATATCAACAGAAGGCAAGGCCTAACTATCCAACTAGAATGGGCAGACACATAAAATCAAAGTAGAACGTAGCACACAAGTCCATCCGTTCAAGTTGTCACACTTCTCAGTAGCATACTAAAAACAAGTGGACGAAAAATAACTGATACCAAAGCAGAAAAAGTTATGTGAGAGAATAAACCATTTGAAGGTAGGCTTAGGTGCGAGTATTCAACCTTGAGAAGGTGTCAAGAAGTGAATACATCTGTGCCACTGTGACCGATTAACAACCATTTCACCAAGAGTTCTCAACCACTGATTCCTATCATCTCGGGGACCTCAATCAGGCACTTCACATCACCCAACATAGTTTATACTAACAGTCATGGACTTCATCAACTGGTGCCATATTTTGGTCTAGTCACCGTGAACCCTCTTTCAACCTAATCCAACTTTCCGAAGCATTACACGTTGAAGTGGGTGGTGGCTGGACATGGACAGTACATGTCGAACGTGTCTCACTCCGATGGGTTCACAACCTGATCAACCGACTTGTCTCTCTTCCCTACCACTCTTCAACTGACCTCAACACCGTTCACACAGTGCCCTCACCAAGACGTGGGTAATGCTTCGAAGAAACCTGTGGTTGAAAACGTCTAACCGCAACAAACATAGACGGTGTATCCGAAATAACACGTAGTACGTACAAATCATAACCAAATAGCATACATCTATCCATCTATCCAAATAAATATAAGACTAGGCATTACTGAGTAACGGTCCGAGTTGCCACAGCTCATATCAATCAGTACATCAAGTAAAAAGGCAGTGAGGTGCAAGATGAAGATAAGAAAATTCAGTCAAAACAAACACAAAGTACGAAAAGTCAGAAAGGAAGGATGAGAAAATGGTGAGATTTGGTATAGCATCGTTAAGATGAGGATAATGTGTGTATACATCTGCGCCACTGACATCGGTTCTGAGCCATGTGATCACCTACAGTCTCCAACCACTGGTTCCTCTTGTCCCGCCCGCCGACCCCAACCACCCAGTCTGCATCGCCCCATATGGCTCCAAAACCAACAGTCAAAGACTTCATGCATTGGTGCCATGTTTTAGTCTGACCACCTCGGGTCGTATTCCAGTTTGGAAGTACTTCAGTCAACATTGTGTGGTGAGGCAATCAGTGACTAGGCATACGTAATACGTGTTCCAACCATCTCAGTCAATGAAGGTTCACAAGCGTGTCAACTGATTTACCTCTCCTGCCTAAAACTACACCTGACGGCTTTGGTGGTTTCGTTGTCAAATATTTCCTACGTCCATTGAGACACAGGCATATACGCACTCGGACCAACACGTGGTCGCTGTCCAAACACGTACTCCAGAAGGAGAGGCAGTCTTCCACCGACCCTCTCCAGCGATGACTAATAGCAATGTGGTCTATCTGTGTCCATCGTTGAGTGAGGTTGGGGGATGCCAAGTCAGACTGTGTCTTTCTTTATGTCTGAAATTTGTGCTAGCTAAAAATAGGCGGTTATCTGACCATAGATGTAGTAGGTGATCACCGTTATCTGTACGTTCATCTGGGATTCCGAAAGTGCCACCTAAGTGCCTTTCTGCCTCACTCAGTCTACCCACCTGTGCATTGATGTCACCTGCAACAACCACTACATCCGAACGTTTGGCTTTCGAGAAGAGGCTAGACAGTTTACGGTAGAACTCGTCCTTCACTTCATCTGAACTTCAGTCAGTGGGTGCTTAAAAACAGAGATTACAAAGAGACAACGATAAGTCTCACCATTCCTTTTAGTTCTCACTGTTCCATTCAGTCGGATAACACAGAGGCGACTATCAAGTGGGATCCAGTCTAGTAGTGAGTTTTCTGCCCTAGTGCTTAATGCTATGGCTACACCTGCAAGACCCCAAGAGCTAGCTATCGAATGTTCAGAAACTCGAAGGGTGAATTTTGCGGATTCATCAGATTGACCGGTAGAGGTCAGGTGAATAACCGCTCTTGGGTCCTGTATGTGTGTCTCACAAACACAGTACACATCCATGGTCCGAGTTGCTAGAGTCTTTGCCAACGAGGCCTGTTGACCAATTTGAAGGCTCCAATATTTAATTTTGAGCGTGATTTAAGGAGACCAGGGATGCTGTTTTGTGGACTCAGATTGTTGTCGAAGGCTGCAGAGCTAGGAGAAATTAAAGTATCTTTGATTGAGAGACGTGAAGGAAGATTAGAAGGTAATGATGGGGGAGGTGGATAGCAGTCTGAAGAAACTTGAGTGCTGATCGAGTTGTGAAGGCGGTTGACACTTCCGACAGCCCACGCCGTGGAAGACTAATTCTTCTTGAGGTGCCTGAAAGAGATTTGTGTGACTGCAGAGCCCATCGGACATCTGTTTGAGGCCTGTCACATGTTGCCATTTGAGTATGATTATTTCGAAGTTTTGTATTTTTCTTGGGGCCGGAAGGTCGAAATTAAACGACAAATGAACGAACACCGCCTGCCCGGCAGACCGTGGAGCATGGTGGAGTGTGTTATTTTTGGGGCCGACCTTCTCTAACCTGCCCCCCTTCAACTGAGAAGGCAGCATCAACATGGCACTGCTGGTCATCCGAGGGAAACACCTTACTGCTGTCACACCCCATCCAGCTAGCAGCAGTACGACTTCTCCCTCAGACCCCTATCATAGTGTAGTAATTTACACCACAACGGTAACTGTTTTTTGTCTTACCACTATCCAACAGGCCTTTCTGGTATGGTAGGACCTCGAGGGAACAAGCGTTCCACCAGCATAGTTCGTTGGGTTATTGTGATATACAAGCCCGACTACCACGTCAAGGTAGCAGCTATCAGTCGGGCTTTTCTCATACATTCACACCCATTCGCATTCTCACCTCAAACTCACGAATTGATAACGATATCACTCATTTCTCGTGGCCCATTAATTTAGGCACTTGACCTTTAACCAATACGTTGCGGGTTCGACCCCCTCTCCACCAACCTGGGGTTCTGGTCGCCGGCCCTTTCATACAACTGGTGTGGGTCACTGTCTAATGTACAAATCTGCTCAGGTTTACTGAGTTGATTCTTATTTCTCTTTAGATCCCCATTTTATCATTTTTATGTGCATGTATGAACAACATGATGTGATTTGTCGCCATTTACTATTTAAACATGCGATAAACTTGTATAAGTTTTATTCTCTGAGACAGGGGCTTCCATGAGGTTGCAGAACATAAGAAACTATTTTCTCAACCATAGCGGGATTTTACAAATACATTTCCCGTATTCACACCATTTAGCCAATGCTCAGATTATTGTGTTGTAAGACCAAATAATGGTCCTGAAGTCTACTGAATGGGTGGAATTCCTGTGGCTTATTATCGAGAGCAGTGGAAGGGAAACAACATTATGTATATTAACCAAGGTGATCTTAACAAATAAAAATTTCAAGTGTTTCATTCCTGTAACTAAAAATACGTAGATGAATACGCTGGATACTTGCAATAAATTTGGTGAGGCTTCATATACAGTTGATAGTCAACTGATGTGGTCCACTGATGCCAAAGTAAAATGATTTGAGATATTATGCTACAGTGGTGTCAGTTCCTTATTACATCATCAAAACCGGTCTCGAAAATCTTAATTTTCACAATTAATGTATACTTACAGATAGGTTTTATTTCCCTCCGTTACCACTGATGACTGTCACTTCGTGTCGGCCCATCTGGCGATTTCACTATGACATTTATCTAGTTTCAAGACGACTGTACACTTATATGAATGTATTCCCCCTGAACTCCGTAGAACTGACGATCTTGCTTTGTTCACAGTTCATGTACAGGACAATTGCTAAGCATACGCGTATACGCAACATATATCCAACAGACTCTACATATATCTTTGCCAGTTTAAATAGTAAATCTGTAAACTGTCAGCCAGTTTTATTGCTTCCCACTGATATCCACCGAATATACGCCAGTAATCAGTGGGTAAGAAAAAGTAAGCCGGATCAGCACTATAAATACAAAAGATCCAAGATAGGCAGAGAGAAAAAGAAACTCACCTTGAATTCACTAAATGGAAAGACAGACGATTGTGGTTCATTGTATTGAAACCGTGAAGATGTCTCTAATTGATGCCCAAAATTTCGCCTAACGTTCGAGGCTACAGATACAGTGCGAAAATTGAAAAAGTATAGTGTAATTATACTAACTAGGTTACATAAATGGTGAACAATAGTATGCAGTACACTAAGACAAAAAGAATAGGCATTGAGATGGAAACCTGGATCACGGATGGTTTCGAACTAGTCAGTGACAGCTGAGTAATGAGCATGCGCTGTGACCAAAAGCGAAATTTTTAACCGTAGTGGAATCTCACAATTACAACAAGAGGAAACAAATTCGAACGTAAATGTTTTTATAATTAAATTTATACCGAGAAATATGTCATGAAACCGCCATGTCAGTGAAGTAAAAGTTGGGCGTAGAGTTCTAGGCAAAATAGGTATATCAGTTGATTAATTTGCAAACAATGACTGATACAAGTGGTTAGAATATGCGAAAAAATTGTATAGTCACCGTCTATCCAATGCATACTGTTAGCTGTAGTGGATTTAGGCTAGAAAAATGCCAAACATGATCAGACTACAACACGTAGTTGTGACCAGATGGTCTAGGCAGTTGGATTTCAAACAATCGGTTTACAGGTTCGAACCTCATTCTAACTACTGACGTTTGAGTCACAAAATAGTATCACTAATCCGAACAAAATAGCCGTGATTCCTGCCCTATAACATGAACATATCAAAGGTTAAAAGACCGAAATGCACTCAATAACCCCTACTCGCTTTCATGCAGTAAATAAATGTTGAGGTCAGTTGAAGAGTAGTAGGGAAGAGAGACAAGTCGGTTGATCAGGTTGTGAACCCATCGGAGTGAGACACGTTCGACATGTACTGTCCATGTCCAGCCACCACCCACTTCAACGTGTAATGCTTCGGAAAGTTGGATTAGGTTGAAAGAGGGTTCACGGTGACTAGACCAAAATATGGCACCAGTTGATGAAGTCCATGACTGTTAGTATAAACTATGTTGGGTAATGTGAAGTGCCTGATTGAGGTCCCCGAGATGATAGGAATCAGTGGTTGAGAACTCTTGGTGAAATGGTTGTTAATCGGTCACAGTGGCACAGATGTATTCACTTCTTGACACCTTCTCAAGGTTGAATACTCGCACCTAAGCCTACCTTCAAATGGTTTATTCTCTCACATAACTTTTTCTGCTTTGGTATCAGTTATTTTTCGTCCACTTGTTTTTAGTATGCTACTGAGAAGTGTGACAACTTGAACGGATGGACTTGTGTGCTACGTTCTACTTTGATTTTGCCTATCTCTTTTTCGATAAAGTTTCTGACTGTTCGTTTGAACCGTGTAGGAAACTGTAGACCATCGTGTTGGGGGTCCGTGTTACAAGCGAAACCAGTGGTTGGAAAATATAGGTGATATATAACCGAAGACCGACTGCAACAGCCCAGACGTCTGTAAACATTATCTTCAACCATATTACATTTCGTTAATGTCATGCCAGTAATTCCTATCGTCCTAGAACTTTCTACGACTTCTGACTAAGCCTTCCCGCTCAATTTCGCAGTCCATCATCGTAAAGCATTGTTTCTGGATGTGCTGATGTAGTGGCAACTTGGATCGTTACGCAGTAATGCTAAATCCTGTGTCAATATACATATAATTGTATTCGGTCACGTTCCCATGCATATATAAATATGCAACTTCGCAAATATGCATAAACTCATATGCTCGAACACGGATGACACTTCTATGTAGAGACCAAGTACCTGAAGTACTGGTTGGAACTCACAGTCAACTTGGTTGAAAGACGTCCAAACTAGTTACTTACGGCTTCATTCATAAGCGAAGGACGGACAAGCACATACCTGTCAGGAAGCGATATTATTACCTTAACAAACCTATTTTATATTTGCATAAATTTGAATCTATTGTTATCGCACTTTTCCCTACGCCGCAACTAGTAGGTCCTTTATTTCCACAGTTTTCAAGGCTATTTTCTTACTGATTTACCTAACTGTTGATGTGTTGCTGTTTGCAATTTTAGAGGTCAAAACCCCTGTCGTTCACTAAGATAATGAAACGTCTCCATGTCGACAAGTTTTCATTTCTTTCTTCTTTCTTTCCGAATATTCGAATTTTTCTGAGACTGTTGGAGTGACTGCTAACTGAAGATTCAACAAGGAATTGGACTAGATGGCAGATCAGAAGAGTACCTGCTTGCTGTTCAACACATTCGGCGTCTAAACAGGTCAGTTTATCCCTGATCCAAATTCCACAAAATAAAAGGGAAGAATCAAACAATTAGTAATGAAAGCTTTGAGATAATCACAGTTAGTAGAACAAAGCATACGCGGGAGAAGGACAAATCATTTGGATTATAGTTACAAGCTTCCATCTATGATATTCTACTGGCAAAACTCTATTTACTCCTCTAGCATTCTTGTGATTCTATGATGAGATGCAATTTCAGAACAATGATGCGGAACGTCACTAAGGTAAATTGCATTCGCCAACATATTCAACCACCAAACAGCGCTTAAGGAACAGGTAACCAATGTCACTGTGTGATGATAACTACACAGAAATCAACCGATCCCCAGAAACAACTCATTAAATTGCTCTCCAGTGCGCAGCAATGACTTGCTTTGAGATAGATTTCCCAAAGTTATAGCGAGAAACTGTGACCTGTGGAGTCGGTCAAGTCAAGTGTGAGGAAGGTTAGTCGATAACAGCATTTGGATGATGGCTGCACCATATCGTGAATTGATAGAAGTAGGGAAATATGAACCAAAAGGCTAGGTTACCCTATACCCGATCCTTCGTGGGGTCGTGGGTTTACAATCTTCATGAGTCCTAATCCAAAACAAAACTACTAATCAGTGCTTCCAAGTTCCCATCGGTTCCTTATCATATATCGATCCATAGTAAAAACTGCCTTCAAAATCGATCAATTCACACAAACAACAAATTGAATAATAGTAATAATAATTCAATTAAAGTGGAGATTTGTTACTAAACATGTTACAACATGTAGTCAGTAATATTTGTATACGGGTAATCAGACGAAGTAAACAAACATTACAAAATATCATATCATCACCATGCTTCAGAAGCACGTCTCTCTCCTAAAAACAAAAGCGTTGACATTTATAGACAGACAGACACAAAATCATCGTGGAGTATAGAACAAAAGAGAGTCAGTTCAAGCTGTCACACTTCAAAGAAGAATACAAAGACAGGTGGATAGAATAAGAGTTATATCAAAGTAGACAAAAGTGTATGGGAGGAGAAGCAATTTGAAAATAAAGGCTATGAAGAAGTCAAAGAGTGAATAAATACATCTAAACCCATTGTGACCAATTTTAAGTCGTGTTACCAAGAGTCTGCAACTATTGATTCTTGTTATCTTGATGACTCTAGCCAGGCAGTCAACATCGCTCTACATGCCTCAGACCAACAGTCAGAGGCTTCATGCAACGGTCACCCTGAGCCTTCTTCTAAACCGATACAACTTCCGTTAAGATTGTAGGACCAGCTAGGAAGTGGCTCAACATGCACAACACATGTTTAAGCCACCCCATTTAGTGAAGCTTCACAACTTCATCGAATCACTTGCCTGACTTTTCTAGTGCCCTTTGTCTAACCTCGAAACCCCTCACCTACTGATTCCATAATAAACGAGAAATACTACAAAGACACCTGTGTTCTAAAACTTATAATCTCTTCATACCTTTTAATTTCCACAGTCATGTTTCAAAGATATACCACAGGACAGAAAGGCAGATATCTCACCGCTACCAGAAGTGACTCAATTCGGCAAATACCAAATTCGCCTTTTGTATTCCAGCTGAAATTTAGCCAGCAACCAGCACATTCAGGCTGATGCAAATCCTCTAGTAATTGAAGTGGTCGACGAATCCATCCACTTCACTACCCCATTCTTAGACCGGGAGTAGTTACAGACCAGTCCTGAAGCATCATATTACATGTGATATGTGAGAAACGCGTGTCAAACATACACAAATATGTGCTCAAAGCATTCAGAAGACCTTGTACTTCACCAGCGTCTTCACCTAGCAGGACAATGTCATCTGTGTATATCAAGTCAACCAGGGAGTAGATCAAATTCAGATACACCTAAAGTTATGCCCATTAGTACATCTACAACGAAGTTCAGCAGGAACAGTGAAAGGGAGTATCCCAAGCGGGCGCCACTAGTTGTCGTCAATTCTGGTGGCAACTCTTCATAAGCCCTTACACGGCTGCGTGGGTTGGAATAGAGCTTCAATTAGCGTTCGATCCTTACTGGGTACTCTTCACAATCAGACATTACCAAAACAACTCATGATCGACAGAGCTGAACGTCGCCTTCAGGTCAAGAAATATGGCGTATCGGCTGCCGGTAGGTATCCCCCTTTGTTTCAGAACCTGTCGAAATGTATTGACCTGATCAATACACCACCATCCAGGTTTGAAACTTAACTGGTTTTCTCGAGTTTTCTATTTTTCAGCTCCAGCCAGGTGTCTGATAACTATGAACGCTACGATCTTGCACACAATATTAGTTAAACTGATTCCTAAATGGTTGTCACAAGAAAACTCCCCCCTCCCTATCTTCTGGAATGATCAGCACAGTAAACTAGTTTGACAGCACTACTTCGCATTCCTATACACTACTTAGGTACCTCCATAACTCTACCCAGTAATTTCCTACCTACATCTTTAAAAACTTCGGGTGGCAAGCAGTTAGGTCCAGCTGCTCTGGATCGTTTCAGGTTCTAAAGAGCCTCTCCAGAATCGAGGACACTTGAAAGACCAACATTTACGTCCTATTCACCTTCGGATAGGATGCTAGGTAACTAAAGCGTTGCAGTAGGTCAGCTGAACTATGCTTCATAGTGCTCCGCCCTGAGTTCTAGTCGTCTCCTCTGAGACGTTGATATAGTGCCATTCATTTCGGTGATGGTTACAATAGTCATCGTCTTCCTCCTTGATATCTTCGATAAGCCTACATAATTCCAGGGTTTTAGTGAGCCCTAGTGTCATTTCCGTCTCACTCACTTTCGCCGCCCACCACTACTTGGGATCATTACGAAGACTTATGGTTAACTTATGTTTAACTTGCTTTCGTTCTTCATCGTTGACAGAGCCAGCTGGAATCAGTATTCTTGCATCGATCAGTTCGGATGACATTGCGGAAATCCAATAACGTTTGCCAACCTTCATATGTAGGCAAACATTTGTTTTTACCACTGTTTCTACAGAAGACTCAATATCACGCCAGGTTCCCTCAGGCTGAGCACTGCTCTCATGTTGAGATAAATTCTTAGCTATCTCTTCAATGAATGGGTATTTGGCGCCCCCCATCTTCCAATAGAGCATAGACAGGCTTTATTATCTCCTGTTTCCTGTGACCAGTAAGACGCAGACATACACGAGCCCATACTGACGCGTAATCGGAGTCCAAACTGGCACTCCGGAAAGAGCGACAATCCTCCACCGATCCTCTACAACGATGGCCTTTAGCAATATGATGTCGGCAGATGTTATGTGAGACAGTGTCTCTCCATATGATTAAAGTTAATCCTGATCAGAAAAAAGTGGTTGTCAAAACAAAATTGCAAAAGACTATCACCGTTGTCGGTTTGTTGGCATGGGATTCTGTAGATACCTCCCAAATACCTTTCCGATTGGTTCAGCTTCTCTACCTCAGCGTTGAAGTCACCTGCTATTATGACCACATCTGAACGTTTCGCTTCCCATAGCAAAATCGACAGCTTCTCACATAATTCATCCTTTGCATCATCCGAACTACAGTCGGTGGTTACGTAGGCGGATATTACGAATAGGTATCAGCTAGTTTCATGATCCTTCCTAGTTGCTACAGATCCATTCAGTCGAACAGCACACAGATGACTGTTGACTGGTATTTAGTGGAGAGGTGCGCTTTCTGCTATACAACTCAATGCTGTACCCGCACCAAGGAGTCCACGAGAGCTAGCCACTGGGTCTCCGGATACTCTTAAGGTGGAATTTGAAGACTCCTTACTATGGCCAGGTGAGGTCGAGCTAATAACCACACTCGGGTGCTGTATATGTGTCTCACAGACACAGCATACATCCATGGCTCGAGATTCCGGAGTTTTGACAAGAGACGCGCTAATTTAAAGTCGGTAGCGAGGTTTTAGGTGACTAAGAATGGTTTTTCGCTGGTTTAGATAGTTAGCAACGGTAACAGAGTGAGAAGTTGAGGAAGTTGTCAGAGGCTCAATATTGGCATCAGAAAGTGAAGGTAAGCCAGGAGACAAAGATGAGGAGGCTAGGTTATGTTTGATTGAGCTGTAGCTTAGTTGTCTAGACACCCAAACTCAAGCCATTTGATCATGGTTAGAATTATGCTTCACTTGACAAGTTCTTCGAAACTCACAAACACAACAAAAGTTGTAACTTTTGGCAAAGTGGGTCGACCTTCAACCTGTTTCTAAAATGTCTTTAGGAGGAGAACAAGAATACTGATCACAACAGGAGAGTGTCTAAGATGGCTACCAATGTAAGTGAACTTGGTGAAAAACGTGGACAATCCTTCCATGAAATGCAAATATCTTCATGTGAATTCCCCATTCTTAATTTAAAGTGTTTGTCAAACGAGGATCTTACTTGTTTATTCTGTTCACCTGGAGGATCTCTGGTTTCTATTTGTCCAACATTAGCAAACGCAGAAGTTGATGGGCGATCAGCAAACACACTGAATGGTGAAACAAACCCTGTGAAGGTACTTTCATCCATAGGAGCTAAAATATAATCAATTGTTGAAAGCTTTTTAAACTGATTTTAGACAAAAAAGATAAATCCAACACCAATTCATATACTGAAGTGAATTGGAGAAATATTGAAAACCTGAGAGGACTGGACAGTTATTTACATCTTGATTGGAACTTCTCAGCAAAGCACATTCAAAATGACTTGATTTCAACCTAGTGGCTAAATGGCAATACGCTCAGTGTGAGTACACTATTGAAGGGTACCAAACTGAGACGAAAAATATTCAAAGCTCTCATGTTTTTGGTGGTTATCCAGTGGGGTCAGTCCGTAATAGAAAAAACCACTTTGGAATCAACCAGGCATATCTGACTGATGAGTCCCGAATAAGACGAAACACGTGTACTGAATTCCACTGCTAGCCACTATTCATCATTAACAACAACAAACTTTCACATAAATTCAGAACCTATGAACTCATCCAACCAAACGACCAACGATTCATTAAAACTGTCGCGAACCAATGAAATAATGAACGCACGTGGAAAATATGATACACAAATGGAAAAGTGAAAATGGTGCAAGAATTCAACAATTTAAAACATACATCTCATACAAACGAATTCGAAGCGTAACTGAATGACACTGTCCATAGTTTGATAGATAAATAATAAATAGGGCAGAGGTCTAGTCCTTCCTCTAAGCGCTTCCTCAACTAACCCTTCTTCGGCTAATACAGTTTATCAGCGTAGACAATGGACTAGCGATGTCCCAATCGATGAGGGTTCACAACACCAACTGACTCCTCACCCTTATCTAAGACTTTATATCTGCATTTTTCAAGATTTCTTGACGCACAACCGATAATACAAAGGACAGCGGTGGTCTTGTATCCTTCACTTTCAGAGATCATGTCTTAACAACGCTAAATTAGGGCAGTGTAAACTGCTGTACAGTACACCCGACACTCAACAAGTAACCGGACCTCTTGTTGGTGCTACAAGTGGTGCAAGATGCCCTAAGCTTATCGAGCCTATTGTATCCATGAGGAGACTTCATTAGCAGTATGCCAATAATGATAAATCATGTTATATAGCAGGACCAATCAAACATTCGATCCATCTCAACTGCTAGATTGCTTCCTTTTCATTTCATAAACCCATGTCCAGTTGAAACGTACTAAGTTATGAACCACGTTTAATGTATGTGGACTTATGATAATTACTTCTAAGTCACTCAGTTCGAAGTAGGTGGAGGTGAGTTTGCACCCGCAAGCCAAAGCTTTAAAATAGAATCCACACACACATGAGTGTATTCTAAGACCCAAGAAGAGTGAAGCAAAAAGCTGACTTAAAGTACCCAGAAGAGGAGCTTATTTTGTGCAGATGACGTCATAATACTAACCGACAACTAGTGAGGTCGAATCAATTCAGAAAGGACAGTAAGTAGACCCTTGAAACTAAAACACTGAGCAGAGATTAACTAACAGCATCTCATCTTCTGCCTTCTTCGTATAGTAAAGTGAGTTGACAAAATAAACCACTCTCATTGATTGTTTACCCTCCAGTGGCCAATCAGTGTACATAATCCAGTCCCTACTGGAGGTCAATCGAGGCCAGGATGGTCAAGTGATAACTTCTCCGACTGCAGCACTAGGTGGCGCGCGTTCGAATCATAGGCGGGATATCAGATAAGCCTTGTTGAAGAGTGATAAAAGGTGTGAAACCCAGGTTCAAAGCTTCCTGCCGGTTCCTACCATCCAACTAAAATCGCTCCCTTTAATAGTATAGTGATAATGAAGGATGAAAAAATGTAAAGTCATATAAAACTCACTGATTTCTGGGATATTATTTAAGTTGTCATAGTCGTGATCACTCTCAATTACTTGGTTTGATGAAGTTGCCAACTGCGGTTTGGCATTGCCGAAATGTGGTGAGGCTGAGTTTATCCGCGATTCTAGAATGTTCTATTGGGATGAATAAGAAAATGAAAAAGATAAAACCCACTTACTTTATCAGTTGTATGCGTATCTTTATTTGATATATCCTGATGCATTGGAGTATCCAATTCCATATTTTCAACAATGTTACCATCTTTACTGGTGATTATCTTTGAAGATTCAATTGATGCACAGTATTGAGAAGATGGATCCGTTTTTGACGTGCACGGAACAGTATCTAACTGTAGCAGTGCTGAACCGCGGATAATACCCAGGTTAGCTAGTGTAGTTGTCCGTAAACTGGCCTCACCAACCACCTAGACATAAATAACACATAAATGTAATGCATGGAAAAAAACAATTAAACGTTTGAAAATAAACACAGGAGATCAATATTTAGCCATGAATCAGCGCTTTGTAGTAGAATTATTGTCAAGATTCAGAGAAGCATTCGCAGAATCAGCATAATCACGAACATTTAAGTTAAATCTTCGTCACTGACTGACATTCATATCATGTGACTTAAAATGTTCATTTCTAACCTATGATCCCTGGCACAGCCATGAGTGTACACTGCAGAGGAATCTCATGTTGGGACGAAACAGTTGTCCGGTACCTCCAGACTTTTAATGATTCTTTAACTAGTGTCAGTCCATGATAAATACTAACTTGAAACCTGTTGTTACGGTGATAATCATCCTACTATTATCAGCTTTTTCACTTACGCCCTCTGTTGAAACTCAATAATCTCCCTTCCAATCACCTATACATAAGCAAACTTTATCCTTATCGTTCTTACTGCTAACAATCTTCACCTGCTGTGTCTATATTTCCCATTGGACTTGGTTACTATATTGTAAAATCCAATCAGGTGTTTGTGAAATAAAAAGCCTGTGGTGGTGAATTTCCCCGTACTTTCCTGCTTGACATTACAATTGGTGTCAACATTGACAGTAAGAAAGCTGTACGAAAAGAAGATAGTCAAGGCTTTAAAGATGACGAAAAGTGTACACGTCTAAGTCATTGGAAACGATTTTCAGTCACATCTAAAACCACTGATTTCTAACATCTCAAGCATATTGGTCAAACAACCTGTACTTCCTTCCAAGACTCAGATCAAGTTAAAGACCACATGCATCAGTGAGACATTTTAGTCTGACCATGGTCTGACCTTGGTCTTCTTCCAACCTGATCCTTCAAGGTAGGTGATGGCTGGACTCGGCTTGTGAAACACATGCTTCAACAAACTCAATCGATAAATTCCAATAACTTTATCGATCGACCTGTCACTTACCTAAAACTCCATGCTTAAGACCTCAATACTGTCACCTACGTGACTTCACTACAAGTGAGCAATAGTAGGAAGATAAAAATCACATTTTCGTGTTGTCCACAGTCAACGGTATTACCTCAATCTTCTCTCTTGCGTAGCTTACTTGTTCTTCAGTAGGTATCTTCTTGGTAACTTAGATGTAGCTGGTTCAAGAATTTAATTTATACTTATCCTTATCAATCGTCAGTAACCAATTCGTAAATAAGTGAGCGGGTTAGTGAAGTCAACTACACTACACTGAATATCCTGAAGTTAGAAGTTAGTGAAAGTAGGACGACTTGGAGTATCATCTTGCATACAATAGGTCATATGGATGCCAGCTAGTCTTTTCAATTTCGGAAATTTCAACAAATTTATCTGTGTTAAACAGTAGGATATAATTACAAAACACTTACCTTTTCTTGAAAATAGATTACCGCTGGGCAACTAATACCAGATGTAATAAGGTCTGAAGACATTATTTCTTCAATGCTGTGTGAAAGAAAAAAAAAGGAATTGTCGTTTAACAACTAAAAAAAATGAGATTGACAGACTTCCTAGATAACGGCTTAATCAGCAACTTATTCACGCCTTACTGATCTGAGATTGACGACCGTGACTAGTTGCTAGCTGAAATTCAGTAAAGACAAACATGTTTGCACACACACACTGGAAGAGGTTGTCTAAATTTCAGAAGATGGAGCGACGGTTCAAAACTGTGTGTCTAATTCAATAACATCATAGATATGAACAGATATGAATAATCACCGACAAACCTACGATAGCTACTACTACTACTTATAGGACTATGTTATTTCCAATCTGATATCTATCTCAGTCAGTTAGTATAAACAAGGGACGCGGGACTTCTGTGTCACGGTTCAAGTTGCTACACACGTCATGTCACTACATCAATATAGATGGTGGCAAGATGAAAGATGTACAAAAACAAGGAAGAAAGCAATCAAAAGTTGCAGAGAGTTGTAAAAGAAGAACAATAAGGGTCAAAACAATGACGAAACTTGGTATAACCACTAAGACGAAGATAGAGTTTGGATGCATTTTCGTTACTGTGATCGGTTCTGAGCCATACTACCTAGTCTCCAACCATCGATCTTGTGAATGCGACCCTAACCAGGAAGTTTACTTTCCTTACATGGCTCAGAATAACAGACGAAGACTCTGGGGACCAACGCCATACTTTAGTCTGCCCCCACCCCTCTAGAATTTTTCCAGTATAAACCTACTTCAGCTAACAGTGCAAGACGAAGCGGGCGGTGACTAGGCATAGGTAACATATGCCCCAGCCATCTAGGTCTATGGAGGTTTACAACCGCATAAACTGATTTATCTCTGCTGTCTGAAACTTTACAATCAATTTCTGCATCACCTAAATAGAGGTTCTACAACACAGTTCATGCTATAAAAGCGACGTTGATCGAACACCTGAAGTCCTATCATATCGTCCACTTTTAAAAGCTATATAATAGGACAGATCAAACCGCTGAGCAGTAAATGAAACCTTTAGTGGGTAACTGGATATCTCACTGACATCATAGGTGATGTAAGCTGACGAAATCCAAGCCAGCCTTTCGTATCCGAGAACAGATTTCATGGGTAATTGGATCACAATAGTCAATTCCACTACCTAGGTAAGTAAGGTGGTCAACATGCGCCAACACAGACCAGTCCTGGAGTGAAAAACTTCATTTCAGTGGTGAGACACATCTGAGACATTCTAAAATTGCCCCTCAATATGTTTACAGGTCTCTGAATCTCACCAGCATCTTCACCTAGCGGAACTATATCATAAGTACTCTGGATATACTAAGGAGTCTCCTGTGACTAAGTGAATCCCTGTAAGGTTAAACTGGGAGACCTTCATAAGCATGTCTATGACAAAATCAAATAACAGCGGAGACAGAAGACATCCTTGACGGACACCACTCAGCTAACAACTCACCATAAACGGTAACATGTCCACAGTAGTCAAAATATTAGGTCTTCAACAGAGTGAGACACTTATTCGGAACCCCATTCAGTGACACACTGCTATAAAACATCCCGATCATAGGAGTTAAAACCAACCTTCAAGATCAGCAAACGGCTACCGTTTAACTCTGGTCAGTGTCTATGCCCTAAGACATCGCGGAGAGTCACCGACTTGTAGGTGTACTCAAAACCAGGTATGAAACCCAAAGAGTTTCTTGTTACGGAGTTACACTTAAGTGTCTGGTGGTTAAAAAACTCAGTATCTTATGCACTGTGTTCGTCAGACTGGTTCTAATATGGTTATCACAGGGGGATGTCTTTCATTTCTTGCAGACTAAGACAGTCAGTGATTGAGACCAGTCGGATAGGATCGCATCTAGTTCACACACACAAAAGTCAATAACTCCAGCAATTACTGTTAAAATTCACCAAAAATTAGTTCTGGAGCATTAATTGGCATTTTTATGGTGAGAAACATCCCAAACATTCTCGGATTGCCACTTAAAGATATCCAAAAGACTATCTTGTAAGCATCACCAAAGAGTACTATGAAACATGTGTACTCTTAGGTCTACTGAGGACTCTCCTGTTACAAGCATAAACCTTGTGAAGTCAAATGGTGAAAAGAAGACCTCCACGAGTAAGTCAGTGATAAAGTTAAAAAAGAAAGGAGAGATATTATGCACGCATTCCTCCTTATGAATTTAAAAAGATGCAGGACAACGATTGGAGTATGGTGAACAGGATCCACTTTGTTTCGGTTGACACCTTAGAATTTTAAAATATCGAGCATAATTGAAAACTTAGCATAATTCAGTTTACTGGCAAAAAAGAGAATATCAGTCAGTAGATAAGACGGGTAGAAACATGCATAGTGTGGTGGCAAGTCGTAACGGCACATCTAAAGTGGGACAATAAATTGTAACAAACTATCATTAAATATATGTCGTAATTGACATTTCTTGAAGAGGAAAACGACAGTGGTAACAACCAAAGTGTTGAGGGACTTATTATTCAGAATTAAGTATGAATTCAATCGACAAGCTACTATTTAAAGCATGCGAAAAAGTATTGAGACAGTGGAAATACCTAACAGACACCACTTGACGTACACATCTCATTTGATGACTCTCTGTTTGCTGCACTCAAGACCTTGTATGAAACCCACCAAGCCTCCTGTTTCTGACCTTTGGGTAGGTATATAATGATAACAGAATCTAGCACTACACACTGGATTTGTCAAACGGGTTCTCTTGTGGTTAACACAAGAGAATCTCCTTTCTTGAAGAATGTGGGTCAGTGACTGCTACCAGACAGATAGGATCTCATCTGATTCGTATATGCCTGCAAACACTATAGATAATCTAGACAAAATTAGTCGACTACCGTACTTAAATACCTCCGGTACAAGCTCATCGTTGCCCACTGACCTTCCTCGTTTCAAGTTACAGCCTTATCAACTTCTACAACAGTTGCAAGGTCTACTATCTTTTCCGTCTAACTGGTCTTCACTGCCCACTGATGTTCGTGAATAAATATTCATTTAGACTTTTTTAGTCTACATCTGAGTTGCTCCTACTTCTGAAGGTGCTCGGGCCCTGACAAAAAGCATTCGCATGTATACATTAATTCAGCAGAAGTTAATGAGGTCAAGTGACCCTGCCCTGACCGATAGCTGCTACCTTGACGTGGTAGTCGGGCTTGTATATCACAATAACCCAACGAACTATGCTGGTGGAACGCTTGTTCCCTCGAGGTCCTACCATACCAGAAAGGCCTGTTGGATAGTGGTAAGACAAAAAACAGTTACCGTTGTGGTGTAAATTACTACACTATGATAGGGGTCTGAGGGAGAAGTCGTACTGCTGCTAGCTGGATGGGGTGTGACAGCAGTAAGGTGTTTCCCTTGGATGACCAGCAGTGCCATGTTGATGCTGCCTTCTCAGTTGAAGGGGGGCAGGTTGGGGAAGGTCGGCCCCAAAAATAACACACTCCACCATGCTCCACGGTCTGCCGGGCAGGCGGTGTTCGTTCATTTGTCGTTTAATTTCGACCTTCCGGCCCCAAGAAAAATACAAAACTTCGAAATAATCATACTCAAATGGCAACATGTGACAGGCCTCAAACAGATGTCCGATGGGCTCTGCAGTCACACAAATCTCTTTCAGGCACCTCAAGAAGAATTAGTCTTCCACGGCGTGGGCTGTCGGAAGTGTCAACCGCCTTCACAACTCGATCAGCACTCAAGTTTCTTCAGACTGCTATCCACCTCCCCCATCATTACCTTCTAATCTTCCTTCACGTCTCTCAATCAAAGATACTTTAATTTCTCCTAGCTCTGCAGCCTTCGACAACAATCTGAGTCCACAAAACAGCATCCCTGGTCTCCTTAAATCACGCTCAAAATTAAATATTGGAGCCTTCAAATTGGTCAACAGGCCTCGTTGGCAAAGACTCTAGCAACTCGGACCATGGATGTGTACTGTGTTTGTGAGACACACATACAGGACCCAAGAGCGGTTATTCACCTGACCTCTACCGGTCAATCTGATGAATCCGCAAAATTCACCCTTCGAGTTTCTGAACATTCGATAGCTAGCTCTTGGGGTCTTGCAGGTGTAGCCATAGCATTAAGCACTAGGGCAGAAAACTCACTACTAGACTGGATCCCACTTGATAGTCGCCTCTGTGTTATCCGACTGAATGGAACAGTGAGAACTAAAAGGAATGGTGAGACTTATCGTTGTCTCTTTGTAATCTCTGTTTTTAAGCACCCACTGACTGAAGTTCAGATGAAGTGAAGGACGAGTTCTACCGTAAACTGTCTAGCCTCTTCTCGAAAGCCAAACGTTCGGATGTAGTGGTTGTTGCAGGTGACATCAATGCACAGGTGGGTAGACTGAGTGAGGCAGAAAGGCACTTAGGTGGCACTTTCGGAATCCCAGATGAACGTACAGATAACGGTGATCACCTACTACATCTATGGTCAGATAACCGCCTATTTTTAGCTAGCACAAATTTCAGACATAAAGAAAGACACAGTCTGACTTGGCATCCCCCAACCTCACTCAACGATGGACACAGATAGACCACATTGCTATTAGTCATCGCTGGAGAGGGTCGGTGGAAGACTGCCTCTCCTTCTGGAGTACGTGTTTGGACAGCGACCACGTGTTGGTCCGAGTGCGTATATGCCTGTGTCTCAATGGACGTAGGAAATATTTGACAACGAAACCACCAAAGCCGTCAGGTGTAGTTTTAGGCAGGAGAGGTAAATCAGTTGACACGCTTGTGAACCTTCATTGACTGAGATGGTTGGAACACGTATTACGTATGCCTAGTCACTGATTGCCTCACCACACAATGTTGACTGAAGTACTTCCAAACTGGAATACGACCCGAGGTGGTCAGACTAAAACATGGCACCAATGCATGAAGTCTTTGACTGTTGGTTTTAGAGCCATGTGGGGCGATGCAGACTGGGTGGTTGGGGTCGGCGGGCGGGACGAGAGGAACCAGTGGTTGGAGACCCTAGGTGATCACATGGCTCAGAACCGATGTCAGTGGCGCAGATGTATACACACATTATCCTCATCTTAACGATGCTATACCAAATCTCACCATTTTCTCATCCTTCCTTTCTGACTTTTCGTACTTTGTGTTTGTTTTGACTGAATTTTCTTATCTTCATCTTGCACCTCACTGCCTTTTTACTTGATGTACTGATTGATATGAGCTGTGGCAACTCGGACCGTTACTCAGTAATGCCTGGTTCTATGTGGGCAGTGTTGATGATTTACCCTGTCTAACCTTTGTCTGAGGGTCACTTACAGCCTTTAACACTGTTTTAACAACAGACTGGAGGTGGAGCCGGGTTTCTTCAGTGTAAGAGCCATTGTTCAGTCCGGAAAACTACCTAACCAGTTGCTCATTGAAACCACCCTTAGTATTCTTACGAACTAGTTGGACTGAGAAGGGTGTTGTAAGTCTAGCTTTTCTGCATTCATTTAATAGCAAAGAGAAGCATGCTTGAACCACGTTTTATCACTGTCCAAACACGTGCTCTGAATGGCATGACAATCTGTCACTAACCATTCATCGATAACTGATAGTAATATGGTCTATCTGTGTCAGCCATTGTGTTGAAGTCAGTGGATGATGTGTTAGAGAATGTTTTTATGTGTGAGGTGCATGCTGGCCAGAAATGGGTGACTGCTTCAGTACAATAGTGGCCTGTAATCGCCGTTAGCTATTCGCTTGGCTGGGATTGCGAAAAAGCCACCTGAATGCTTTTCTGTCTCACATAGCCTACTGACTTGTGAGGCTTAGGGTTGTTAGTCTAGACTCTTGACCTTTATTCAGTGAGTCACGGCTTCTCGTCCAGCTCCATCTACCATATTCTCGACAATCGGATAGTGTCGTAAGCTCTCAGATAAGTGGTGTGGCTTATTACCAACTCTAAAATTATCTGGATCCACTCAGCAACCTTGTGCACGTTCTTGCAGTAGGGGATGAGTCACACCTGTTGCATGAAGCTAAGAGTACTAACCACCTGGTCAGAGCAGTAGCTGCTACTTTGACGTGGTGGTCAACCTTGAACATCACAATAACTCAACCAGCCATTCTGGTAGAACACTTATTCCCTTAAGGACCTATCATGCCAGAAACGTATGTGGGATAGTAGTGAGACCAAAAGCAGTCACCATTATAGTGCGAATTGCTACCCTGTGATAGGGGTCTGACGGCAAAGTCGTATTGCTGCTAGCTGGATGGCATGTGACAGCAGTAAGATGTTTCCCTTGAAGGACCAGCAGTCCTACACTGATGCTGCCTTCCCTTTGGTAACGGAGGAGGGGGTCAGCAGAGGTTGATCCCAGAAACAGCACAATCCCACCCACCTGAGGCACGCCAATGCCTGAGACAGGGATTTTTAGCCGAATTGAAAAGCGAAAAACCAAAATCTTAAACTTACAAAAAGGTCATGTGTGACAGGCCTGAAACAGATGTCCCTTGGACTTTGCGGTCACGCACTATCCCTTCTTTTTCAGGTATATCAAGAAGAACTAGCCTTCTACAGCGTGAGCAGCCGAGAAGCGTCGACCGCTCGCACGCTTCCAGTCTGCCTGTCTTACTACCTGCTTGCTCACACCTCCGTTGGTAGAGTGGTATTCGGACCGGTGACCCATCGGTTGGAAGTCGAATGTCAAGACTAATGAGCCACAACACCACATTGTTGCCAAGTTCATTTCAACTTTTCGTTTAAACCTATTTGTGCATTGAAATCGCCCGCTACAACAACCAGGTCTGAATGTTTGGTTTCAATAGTAGGGGGCTGGGTAATTTTCTGCAGGACTCATCCTTCATTCCATCCGAGCTTCAGTTAGCGGGTGCGTAAGCACAGATTACAAAGAGACGACAGTGTTTCACTATTTCTTTTAGTTATCATTGTGCCATTCAGTTTAACAGCGCATAGGCGACTGTCAACTGGGATCCAGTCGAGTGGTGCACTTTCTACAGTAGCATTTCACGCTATTCGTACACCTGCAAGATAGCGAGAACTGTGTGACCCCCAGAGACTTGAAAGATGAATTTCGTAGGTTCAACATAGTAACCACGTGAGGTTAAGTGAATGAACACTTGCGTCCTGTAGGTGTCTCAGAAACACAGCACATGTCCATAGCCCGAGTTGTAAGAGTTTTGACTAGAACAGCTTGCTGTCGGATTTGACAGAGAGCATGGACATTGAAGTTCCGATGCGTAGTCTGCAGCATGCTTAGTTTCACGAGATTAAGGATTCTTTTCTGTGAACTCTAATCATCATCAAGCGCTACAGCGCTGAAAGGTATTAAAGATGACGTAGGAATATTGACCAAGAGAAATCAGAAAAGATTAGAAGGCAAAAATGTCGGTTAGTTTGATATGGAGCGGTCTGAGTTCTGACTGAGTTGAGAGGGCGGTTGACACTTTTCGGTTGCCTACATTGTGAAAGGTTATTTCTTTTGCGGTGTCTAGAAGAATGGTTGTAGTGATGTAATCGGGCACCGGAGGCGGTCGCTTCACTGTTGGATGCTTAGTCTAACAACCGCTGTGGTGGTCCACCTTCTCTATCCTGATATTTGGAGCAGTGACTTAGTTTAAGCAGTTGACGATCTGTGACCGAAATATTTTTGTTGAGTTGAATAGAGTAGTACTAAAAGCCTAAGGTTTAAACAAGCTAATAAATATACGGACAACCGAAATTAACTACTCCTGACCTCCTAAACAATGCCTGATCAAATTGCAGATGAATAAACTACAAATAAAGCAACGGAAAAAATGCTTTGTAAACATACCGTGAATTGTTGGGTGCTAATTGTTCAAGAACTGACCAAATAAACGTATCAGAACTACCACTCCATTCCACACGTTGACCATTATCGAAACGAAAACAAATACGTACAATAGACTGATGTTGATCACGTGTATCTGACAAAACAAGCTCTAAGTCAGCATGATTAACAAGACCAGAAAGTCTGAATGACTGAGATAAATCCACTGGATGTCCATTATGACTGCACATGATTACACATTGAAGAGACGTGAAATGCAGAGAAAAGAGGAAGCAAGTTAAGAGGATGAACACAAATTATTAAAAACTACTAAAATATAGTCCAATTGACAGTGAGATATTAAAACCTAATGGTCTAGCGCGTAATGCTTGCGGAGATGCGGTTTACTGGTCTAAGCATTTAACTTTCAACCAGTAGATCATTGGTTCGAACCCCGCCACACCTTCCAAGGTCTGGGCAGGCAGGTATTATTATTGGCCCTCACTCATAGTATGTGTGGCTCATGTCCTACTGCATGAGAATACATTTTATTCATCCATTTTATAATGTTCATGTATTCGAAGCTATATGCGCCGATTTCACACCTCAGCTAAGACACCACCACTCATTGGAATACAGATCCATCCAAATGATAAGTTCAAAATAGGATGTAACGTATTATTTGAATTCGATTGCTAGGCACCATCACGAGAGTTCAAAGCAGCATTTAGACGTTCGTTGAAGGAACCATGTGATGACACAGACAGAATGATAATGGGGAATAACAAGTATTCATAAATGATAAGCAATATGTGTTGGAATTTCAGTGATCTAAGACACCTGAGATTCAGAATACTGTTAAATCACACAAAATCAGCATAAGATCTAGTCAGTTTAGTAACCGAACCGGGTACATATAGCACATGTTATATCATATCAAGTTAGCCATTCAAACTTTAACAGGTGAGACGGAATTCAACCTATAACTCACAGTTAATTCGAAATGCACAAAATTCAGTTACTCAAGAATCATGTATAGATCTATGTAGTAGGAGATGACGAAAGGATTATTGATACTACTTGGCTGCCAAGAGCTCAGTAATCAAAGCGCTGTTTGAAACCATGATCCTTTAGTAGTACATATGAGATAGACAATGCAATCGGCAAGGATAACTGTTAACCTTGTGTATGAGTAACCTTAGTATCACAGAACAAGCTTAGTATGTAGTGATATCTCAAAGGTTAACTACCATACATATGATGCTGCTTGCTGAGTTAACACTTTCGAGAGACACTTTACATAAAAACCATATTACAAACTTTATTTCTCATTGTATTAAATTACAGTTTCTTCTAGCCCGGATTAACTATGCTACACTTCAGTTTGATGCTCTTTATTTTTTTCCGGAACAGAAGTTTTCAATCATTATGTCAAAAAAAAGAGGAGTCTATACTATTCTCAAATACCCATCTAGGAGAGGTATAAGGAATAGTCAACAGGGGATCTAATACCCCGAATGAAGTCATCACTGGCTGAGTCTCAGTGGTTTAATTTACTGACTACAACTAAAAATCCTAGTAGAATTTATGATATCACCCAGGTCAATAAACTAGGTTATCCTAATAGGCCAATAGTTGACGTTAGAAATATACCAACAGATGAGTTATCTAAGTATTTACCTACAACACCATCCTCTATTGGAAATAGCTCTAAATCTAGACTCACCAATTCACTTCAATTGAAAGACGAACTAAATAATACACAATTAGAGGAGTGAGAAAAGATGGTCAGTTTTGATGTGACAAGCCATTATAGAAATATACCAATTAATATGGGACTTGAGGCAGTCACAACTTAACTCACAACTGACCATGAACTCAATAACAGAACTAAAATTTCTATTGAAGAAATTATGCTACGCATAAGGCTGTCTATCTTCCACAGTTATGAAATATCAAGACAAAATATATCAACAAAAAGAAGGAGTAGCAATGAGATCACCAATATCCCCAATCGTACCAGACATATTTATGGACATTCCGGAACAAATAGAATTACGAACATTCCAACCCACCCCAAAAGTATGGTGGCGATATGTAGATGACACGTTTGCTGTGTTGACATCAGAAAATATCCAGAGTTTTTTCGCACACCTCAACTTGATAGTAGGTGCAATCCAATTCACTAATGAATCAGAAATTGAAGGAGGACTACCTACGTTGGATCACAAAATCAAGAGGAGAGAAGATGGAAGCTTAGATACCAGTGTTTATAGGAAACCAATGCATTCGAATAGATACTTGGATTTAACATCACCTCACCCTATCTATATCTGCCAAAGTAGGCTTGATAAAATGTCTAAGTAATCGAGCTAGGAGTTTGAATGGTAAATCAGAGGACCTAAATAAGGAAATGCAACAGATCAAAGAAGCTACTTCTTAATAACTACCCTCCGGAATTTATATAAACGTTTATCATGACTGATAAGAGAGGCGTGGTAGTGTTAGTGATGACTGCAACATGCCTAAGAGGGAGTTCAACTCCGTTGTAGTGTCGCCATATAACCCAGACGATAACTGCCACCTTGACGTGGTGGTCAACCTTGAACATCACAATAACTCAACCAGCCATTCTGGTAGAACACTTATTCCCTTAAGGACCTATCATGCCAGAAACGTATGTGGGATAGTAGTGAGACCAAAAGCAGTCACCATTATAGTGCGAATTGCTACCCTATGATAGGGGTCTGACGGCAAAGTCGTATTGCTGCTAGCTGGATGGCGTGTGACAGCAGTAAGGCGTTTCCCTTGAAGGACCATCAGTCCTATGCTGATGCTGACTTACTCTTGCGAAGGAGGTGGGATAGAAATAGTCGGACCAGAAAATGGCACACACACATCCCTGCCCCACGGTCTTTCGGTGTCGGTGGTATGGGTTCTCTTTATCCAGCGTTCGAACATTCTAACCTCAAAACAACATCCTTCAAAAGGCTGTGTGAAAAACTTCAAGTAGATGTCCCATGGGCTCTGCGGGCACAACTTTTTTTCATTCAGGTACCTTAAGAAGAGATAGTTTTCCACGGTGGACAGCCAGGAAGTGTCAACCAGACGCGCAGCTTCACTAGCGCACACAAGACTACTCGAATACAGTAACCTCTTTGAAAACTTCGGGTGACTCCTCTTTACCTGTGAATGAAGCCATGAACCTCAATCGATTTCGAAAAAGTGACTGACACTCTGTTGATGCAAAACATGTACGATACCCACAAACAATGATCCCTAAATAATCAGATAGAATTTGCACGGCGTACACTGTAAAAACGTAATACGGTTTCGCCGGTATATACTGATGGTTGTCAATTCTTACTATTGGTAGTATACTGGAACCATGGTCAACAGAACCAAGAACACATTTGCAAGCTCTTCGTAGCATGTCATCAAAGACAAAGAATAACTAAAAAGTTCCGAAACCCTGATTAACCCTTCTCCTGGTTTGAAATTATGAAGTGAAGCAGTTGGTCTCTTTACATGTCCCTAAAATGCTTTTGAGTAGGAACTCCAGGATGTTGAGGTTCTCAGTGATACCTGTCCCTAGCAGATAATCAAAGGTGACCCTAATACCAGGTAGTGCAACGGCTGTTAACTTGAAATACATGTGGTGTTCAAGAATTTGGCGGTGTACAAGCGGACAGCGCATCTAAGACCTTAAATGAGAACCCGCCTGCTCGTCACGAATCATTTTGGCTCTCCAAAGTATTACAGCAACTATTTACATGCAACTGGTAACAGACTAACAATCTGGTGGTTTTAACATACGATATGTGCAATAGTGGCTTTATTGAGTTGTGTAAAACTCAGTATCATATCTAGAAAAATTTCTAGGAACAGTCATACCTTAGTCCTTAAAAGCAACTGAGAACAAGTTTTCTTGGACAGTTTCTGCGACAAACAGAAAAATATATGTAGAACCTTACAACGCAATTTATCGATTCCAGTTGCCACAACTCACGGCGTGCAACGAAAAAAGTGGATAGAAAAGGAATGACATTCAAGTAAAAGAAAGTGAGAGAGGACAGAGAATAAATACACGAAATTTAATGACAACACTCACGCCTTCGAAGATTACGAGTGCATACATCTGCGCCACCTTTACCGAAAACTCAGTATCTTATGCACTGTGTTCGTCAGACTGGTTCTAATATGGTTATCACAGGGGGATGTCTTTCATTTCTTGCAGACTAAGACAGTCAGTGATTGAGACCAGTCGGATAGGATCGCATCTAGTTCACACACACAAAAGTCAATAACTCCAGCAATTACTGTTAAAATTCACCAAAAATTAGTTCTGGAGCATTAATTGGCATTTTTATGGTGAGAAACATCCCAAACATTCTCGGATTGCCACTTAAAGATATCCAAAAGACTATCTTGTAAGCATCACCAAAGAGTACTATGAAACATGTGTACTCTTAGGTCTACTGAGGACTCTCCTGTTACAAGCATAAACCTTGTGAAGTCAAATGGTGAAAAGAAGACCTCCACGAGTAAGTCAGTGATAAAGTTAAAAAAGAAAGGAGAGATATTATGCACGCATTCCTCCTTATGAATTTAAAAAGATGCAGGACAACGATTGGAGTATGGTGAACAGGATCCACTTTGTTTCGGTTGACACCTTAGAATTTTAAAATATCGAGCATAATTGAAAACTTAGCATAATTCAGTTTACTGGCAAAAAAGAGAATATCAGTCAGTAGATAAGACGGGTAGAAACATGCATAGTGTGGTGGCAAGTCGTAACGGCACATCTAAAGTGGGACAATAAATTGTAACAAACTATCATTAAATATATGTCGTAATTGACATTTCTTGAAGAGGAAAACGACAGTGGTAACAACCAAAGTGTTGAGGGACTTATTATTCAGAATTAAGTATGAATTCAATCGACAAGCTACTATTTAAAGCATGCGAAAAAGTATTGAGACAGTGGAAATACCTAACAGACACCACTTGACGTACACATCTCATTTGATGACTCTCTGTTTGCTGCACTCAAGACCTTGTATGAAACCCACCAAGCCTCCTGTTTCTGACCTTTGGGTAGGTATATAATGATAACAGAATCTAGCACTACACACTGGATTTGTCAAACGGGTTCTCTTGTGGTTAACACAAGAGAATCTCCTTTCTTGAAGAATGTGGGTCAGTGACTGCTACCAGACAGATAGGATCTCATCTGATTCGTATATGCCTGCAAACACTATAGATAATCTAGACAAAATTAGTCGACTACCGTACTTAAATACCTCCGGTACAAGCTCATCGTTGCCCACTGACCTTCCTCGTTTCAAGTTACAGCCTTATCAACTTCTACAACAGTTGCAAGGTCTACTATCTTTTCCGTCTAACTGGTCTTCACTGCCCACTGATGTTCGTGAATAAATATTCATTTAGACTTTTTTAGTCTACATCTGAGTTGCTCCTACTTCTGAAGGTGCTCGGGCCCTGACAAAAAGCATTCGCATGTATACATTAATTCAGCAGAAGTTAATGAGGTCAAGTGACCCTGCCCTGACCGATAGCTGCTACCTTGACGTGGTAGTCGGGCTTGTATATCACAATAACCCAACGAACTATGCTGGTGGAACGCTTGTTCCCTCGAGGTCCTACCATACCAGAAAGGCCTGTTGGATAGTGGTAAGACAAAAAACAGTTACCGTTGTGGTGTAAATTACTACACTATGATAGGGGTCTGAGGGAGAAGTCGTACTGCTGCTAGCTGGATGGGGTGTGACAGCAGTAAGGTGTTTCCCTTGGATGACCAGCAGTGCCATGTTGATGCTGCCTTCTCAGTTGAAGGGGGGCAGGTTGGGGAAGGTCGGCCCCAAAAATAACACACTCCACCATGCTCCACGGTCTGCCGGGCAGGCGGTGTTCGTTCATTTGTCGTTTAATTTCGACCTTCCGGCCCCAAGAAAAATACAAAACTTCGAAATAATCATACTCAAATGGCAACATGTGACAGGCCTCAAACAGATGTCCGATGGGCTCTGCAGTCACACAAATCTCTTTCAGGCACCTCAAGAAGAATTAGTCTTCCACGGCGTGGGCTGTCGGAAGTGTCAACCGCCTTCACAACTCGATCAGCACTCAAGTTTCTTCAGACTGCTATCCACCTCCCCCATCATTACCTTCTAATCTTCCTTCACGTCTCTCAATCAAAGATACTTTAATTTCTCCTAGCTCTGCAGCCTTCGACAACAATCTGAGTCCACAAAACAGCATCCCTGGTCTCCTTAAATCACGCTCAAAATTAAATATTGGAGCCTTCAAATTGGTCAACAGGCCTCGTTGGCAAAGACTCTAGCAACTCGGACCATGGATGTGTACTGTGTTTGTGAGACACACATACAGGACCCAAGAGCGGTTATTCACCTGACCTCTACCGGTCAATCTGATGAATCCGCAAAATTCACCCTTCGAGTTTCTGAACATTCGATAGCTAGCTCTTGGGGTCTTGCAGGTGTAGCCATAGCATTAAGCACTAGGGCAGAAAACTCACTACTAGACTGGATCCCACTTGATAGTCGCCTCTGTGTTATCCGACTGAATGGCACAGTGAGAACTAAAAGGAATGGTGAGACTTATCGTTGTCTCTTTGTAATCTCTGTTTTTAAGCACCCACTGACTGAAGTTCAGATGAAGTGAAGGACGAGTTCTACCGTAAACTGTCTAGCCTCTTCTCGAAAGCCAAACGTTCGGATGTAGTGGTTGTTGCAGGTGACATCAATGCACAGGTGGGTAGACTGAGTGAGGCAGAAAGGCACTTAGGTGGCACTTTCGGAATCCCAGATGAACGTACAGATAACGGTGATCACCTACTACATCTATGGTCAGATAACCGCCTATTTTTAGCTAGCACAAATTTCAGACATAAAGAAAGACACAGTCTGACTTGGCATCCCCCAACCTCACTCAACGATGGACACAGATAGACCACATTGCTATTAGTCATCGCTGGAGAGGGTCGGTGGAAGACTGCCTCTCCTTCTGGAGTACGTGTTTGGACAGCGACCACGTGTTGGCCCGAGTGCGTATATGCCTGCGTCTCAATGGACGTAGGAAATACTTGGCAACAAAACCACTATGAGTGCTGCTGGACAACGGAAACACCGAAGCCGTGTTCAGTGAGAAGTTGGCTAGGTAGTTATCGGAAGAAAAGACTATTACTCATCCAGAAAAAGCTTGATCCCATTTCCAGTTTGCTGTAAAAGCAGCGTTGAAGACCATAGCCGACTCCGAAATAATGGCTAAATAGAGCCAGTGAATATCAGCAGCTTCTTCCGAACTAATGGATGCACGTGAACGCATCCCTGCAGGCTCTGAGTACAACGAAGAGCGAGCGCAACTCAAAAGTAGATTGAGAAAAAGTCTACGCAACCACCGCCAACAGTAGTGAGGAGCGAAGGCTAAAGAGTTGGAAAAGACAGAGGTGATTGGTAACAGTACACAGTTATTTAGACTTATCAAGGAAACTGGGGTTAGTGAGTCCATAGCGGAGAAGAACGCATCTGCGATTCACTCACAGAGGAGACGACTGGAACGACGGGCAGAACACTTCGAGAAGCAGTTTAACTGGCCTCCAGCCATCATTGCGTTGCGCGCTATCCAGCCGGATCCTGAATGGAACATTGAGATAGGCCTCCCAACACTAGGAGAAGTCGAGAAAGCAGTAGGTAACTTGAAACGAGGAAGGGTGGCAGGACCAGACGGACTAACTCCTAAGGTATACAAGGATGGTGGTTTTAGTCACGTTAACGGAAGTGTTAGCCAGTAGATGGGAATCAAATACGATTCCCTCCCACTGGTCTAAGTCACTCATTATCCCAGTCTTCAAGAAAGGCGAGAAGTTCTCTTGTGATAACCACAGAGGAATCAGCCTGACGAACATAGTGTCTAAGATTTAGGCACTATAATTCTTCGACGCCTGAGTGGAGCTCGGGAACAGCAAGCCCGAATAATTCTATCGTGACTAGTACTGTCTGCCACGTGCTCAGAGGTTACCACCTATCTTCCAGCCTAGTAGGCCGTGGTTTAATCTCATAACATCGCACAGCATCTCCTATCCGATCTTTTACATGGCGCCATGAGATAGGGGCTTGTGTAAGTGATGCCTTGGAGTCGAGGTGTACTGTTGGCAACCTTGGTGAGGAGATGCTCCGCAGGTGAGTAGGTCTTAGTAATCCACTTGCACTGCAGACAAGTTTTCTAATACCACTTTTCCCGCTAGCTATCCCCGCCGCTGGACATCATGGAGGCCATAATCACATTTTGTGGATCCACTCACCAGTTCGGGCATTCTATGCACCACCGTGGTGGTAGCCCTGCGCGGATCGCTAGGTGTAGACTTCCTCCCCGCCTCTCTGATGACCCACCGTCCGTCTGGCTTCATTCTCATGATGTAGGAGCCTGCGACGTCTGACCGGCGCGACAGCAGTAGTACGTCCCCTGACTATTTTGTTACCAACGGCACCCTAAGAGGTGGCGGCTCATCTCAAGTGCTCCACTTCCTCAGGAGGGATGGCGTCGACTAATTGCAATGGGTTCCGTTCCTGGCTTCCTGCAATACTCGCCTCATTTCCCCCTGTCGGACTGCTCCCCTCTTCTGAGATTGAGTCGGTTGGTAAGGAAACTTTGAAAAAAGCGATGGAGTCCGTTTCCTTTTCCTGTGGGTGCAGGGTGCTGGGTTTGGTAGCCAGTGCTTTCGGTCTACCTCTTCTCCCAGCTACGTCCGTCCAAGTATCCCTGATACAACCTATTTCTTCAGGTTGTTCAGTTCCGCTGGACCATCTGAATTGCATCGATACAAGTGACGACTTCGTTGGTGCCCCGCTTGAAGTGGGAACTGGTAGTTTCCTATGTGTAGGGGTGTCATCCTTGCACGCCTGTGGAGTCTGCGCAGATTCTGCCGGGGAGATTGCGGGGGCCCATGCTTTGTAATGTCTTGGGCTGTACCAGGCTTATCAGTTTGTCGATGATGGTAGCGGGTAATCTCTGATATTCTAGGCATATATACCATATCCTCTTACATTAGGCTTCCCTATGAAGATGCAGAGCTGGCCTGGTACACTTTTATTAAAGTTACAGCACACCCACTTCAGACAAATTTTACACGCAAAGGCTTCTTGTGCCTCCGACACTGATTCATTGTAAGCACCACAGTCATCATAGGTTCGCTTTCTGTTTCTGACTGAATGGTTTGCCTTCAGTGAGTTGAGGTCAACTACAGCGTCTGTCGGTAAACTAGCTTGTCGACATACCCGTTTTCCTGGTTTTTTGTTTTTGACAGCGGGATGTTTGAGGGCGTACCGCTGTCACTCTGACTACATGAGTTTACAGGTTTTGGTAAATGCTGCGTCTGGTATGACAGCGACACAGTGATTCTGGATGATATGGGCATTGTCATGCACATCTCTTCTGCACACACTAGTTTCTGTCCGCCTGCTGACCTCGTTATATGAGTTACAGTTTGTGACCAAGTTTGTTGAGCCACTATAGTTAAGTGGCTTAAATATGAGTATAATCAGAGGACGGGTCAACGAAACCGTTAAGTAAAGAGCTTGTCAGCGGGAACTTGATATTCGGTCTTTCCCACTTTATCAGCAGCTTTAGCCAAACACTCCGAGTGCGCATATACAGACCAAAAAATGTTCCTTGGTGAATGATCCCAAAGGCAGCTAAAACTATAGCAGCTTGACGATTTATATCACTACGAATCAACAGCAGGAAGTACTTCCGAGATGGGAGGATAGTTACGTAGTTGTAAGTAGCAGCTCTCGCGTTCAGTCGATCCACTGAGTTGCATTCGCTGTCACGATATGGTTGAAGGCTGTTTTTTGGTGATAAACACTTCAGCATTATCTCTAGATTGCAGAAGAACAAAGCACAACGCCATTCAAACAACACGTTTAACCAGTAGGCCATAGATTTCAATGAGTATTCACTGACTGAAGTTTGTAAGGCAGTGTAGTAAAACTCGCAAACAATGTAACTTAAAGTACAAAAGCTTCATTATGACTGATGAGGCGCTGTATTACCGGCGTGACTCGAATGGGCCGATGCTTACAATCTGCAGTTTAATGAAACAATTCAGCAAGTTTCAGAAAGTCATAGAAAGAAAAAGGATAAAACAATGACGACTTTCGGTATGGCGGATAATATATTGTGTGGATGCATCTGTGCAAAATAAATCTCTTCTAAGCCATCTCACGCGGAGCCCTCAGTCACCGATTTCGGCCTACACTTCTTTACATGGCACATATTCAGTTAGACCTCATGATCTGGTACCATGCTTCATTTTTACTGTCTCTAACATCTTTTCAGCCTAAACAAACTTTAGCTAGCACTGTGTGGTGGGTAACAGGATGACCAGGCACAGGTAATACATGCCCTAGACATCTGATTCGGTGAAGGCCTATCTCATCAACCGAGTTTCTTCTTCCACATGAAAATTCACACCCGACTTTCACGTTCCTCACGTGCTGACACAACAAACCACGTCATGTGCTGGGAAGAAAACGATGGCTGAACACTCAATGCCTTGACTTGACTGGATGAACAGAGCTTTGGCTTCATAGAGGGACCTGGTTTTTTTTCATGAGGGATCTCCAGAGCACCTGCTAATTAGAACGGTCTCGAATGACCATATAAACTTTACGAAACCGACTGTAGCACAAATTTCCAAGCGGTTATCGATTGTCACCTACCTCAAACGGTATTTTGATGGGTCCAAACCCCTCATCCTACATGCCTTTTCAAGTGCCTAAAAGCCAATATACGACAAATTTTACTACCTGAATAAGTGGTGCTGATGGCGATAACTCCACTGTGACTTTGTGACCACTTGGATGACGAATACCTAGAGCTGGCATTTGTGGAAAAGTACTCAAAATTGTCCAAGGTCAATGTGTTATCCCAATACCCTTATTCAACAACATCCAACAACAATAGTGCGAGTAGAGGAAACTTGTAGTTTTTGAGCTCTCATTTCTAGGTCCTGAGGCTCGGTTTCCTTTGATCGTTTGTGCTCCTTCTATGGCTGCTGAGTTTTTTAAGTTTTTCCTGCTTTGGAGATAGTGATTGTCTGTTTTTGAAGGTATTTGTTCCTTGCATATTGTAGCCTGGTCTGTTTGGGGTGATCAACAGAGCTGCTGGTAAGATCAATTAACCCTTTGTAAGTAACTGTAAGTAAGCTTTAAGCGTTACTTAAAATAGCTAGAAATTGGGGCAATGGGGAATGAGAAAAATAGGAGTGAAAACTACTCATGGGAAAATAAGTGTTCAATATCCAGTATCCAATATCTTTTTAACAAGTCGATTTCTTCTTGCTCGCTTCTTGGTCTTGCTGAACGGTTCCAGGTCTTCGGCGGATTCCGATGCAGTAGATCCAGCTACTCGTCTGCTGTAGCTCTTATTTACAGAACAGGAAGTTGGTTTGTTTGGCTTGGACTGTAGTGCAGTTGGCTTCTTGAAATGTCGAGCTGCCAGACAGTTGTTCGGACTGGTCGCTAGAGAGGGTTTGGGAAAACCTAGAAAGTGTCTGTGTGAGCAAAAGAGTAGAAGAAAAGTGAACTAATGGAGTAATCTACTTACTCCCACGTAATGCGAGGATGAGTGCAAAGGCAAGAAGAACTTAGGTAAGTGAGGGTAACTCATGGCAAGTTGAAGGGATGAAAAGGGCATAAATGGTTACAATAGAAAGAAAACTGGTTGCTAGGTCAAAATACATGAGGTGGCTTGACATCAGTTCGTGTTCAAGCTATATGTGGGTAGACCGTGAGCCTCTGCTTGAATGTCTAGTCCCTCTTGAAGCTTTCAATAGTTGGGGAGGAGACCACCCCGGTTGGTAGTGAGTTCCAGTACCCTCAGACCCGGGAGAGAAGAACTGTGAGCGCACATGAGTTTTGGACCTTTGGTGGGTTACCTCGAGGATCTCCATGGCGGCCATTTGGTAGTATTCCTCTGCTCGGGTGGCTTGGGTTATTCAGTATCTTGTAGGCCATTGTCAAGTCACCTAGTAACCTTCGGTGGCTGTGAGAGTACAGGCCTAGGTCTCTCAGTCTATCCTCGCACGGTTTTCGTTGCATCCCAACAACCCCTTTTGTGGCTCCCCCCTGAACTTTCTCCAGTAGGTTAGTGCCACTTTTCAGCTGTGGTGGAGAGAAGACATTATGGACCTCTAAATGGGGCCGTCTGTAAGTCTTGTAGAGCTTCAGAAAGGGTTCTGGGGTGAGGGCACCCAGTTGTCTACGCACAAAGTGTGGTACACCATATGCTTTTGAGTCATCACCTGTGTAATTGGGACTGGTGTCCAGTTTCTCCGTCACCGTTAAACCCAGGTCTTTTTCTACTGTGGTGTGGGGTAGACGTGAAGCACGGAGATGGTAGGATACTTTCTGGGGATCGGAAGTGTAGAAAAACATGGACTGACACTTAGACAGGTTAAATTCCAGTTCGTTATTAGTTCCCCATTCCTCTAGTGTTTTGAGGTCCTTCTGTAATGCTATAGATTCCGCTTCGCAAGTTATTGCCCTCCGTAACTTGGCATCATCAGTGCATAGGAGAATCGGGGAGATGATATGTTGCTGCAGGCCATTCATGAACAGTAGGAACTACGGTGGGCCCAAGATTGCTCCTTGTGAGACACCAGATGAGGATGTTCTCTAAGTTGAGTAGACTCTGTTGACTTTCGCGCAGAACTCCCTTTTGTCTAAGTAGTTCTCCAGCCACGATAGCACCTGGCTGCGAATACCTAATCCAGCTATCTTGTGTATTAGGATAGTGTATGAGACGGTGTCAAAGGCTTTGGCGAAGTCCAGAAAAATTGGGTGGACCGGGACCTTGAGATCTCAGCATGCTGCCCAGTGATCATGGGCGGTCAAGAGGTTGGAGACACAGGACTACCTTTCCGGAACCCATGTTGAGCGTTACTGAGTGCCTGTTTTTTTGTCCAGATATTCCCTGATGCGGCCGTTCATCACACTTCCCATAACTTCTTATATTACTGGAAAAAGTGCTATGGGTTTATAACAGTTGGGATTCTGTCTGTCTCCTCCTTTGAAGATGGGGAAAGGATAGCCCGTTTCCACTCTCCTGGGAGCCTTTTTTCATCCAAGGAGTGTTGGAAGAGATCACAGAGTGGGCCACTCAGGGTGCTTGCATATTCTTTCAACACAGGTGGGCGGATGTCGTCGCACCCTGGGGACCTTTCCGCGCTTAGCTTTAATAGCTTATCGAGAACAACAGCGTGAGCTATCTGTGTTTCGCATAACTCAGCAGCGTCGGGTAACTTTGGGAGCTGTTCGTGCAACTGGTATGCACACTTTCTTGATGGAATGTCGAGCTGTGTCAAATGTGGTGCTCAGCATTTCAGCAATCTCCTGTCCAGAGAGGTTTTCTCCTCTCGGACCTTTTATAACACATGCTCCTTGGCTTGTCGATTTGCTTTTTGCCATGAATCGATATAGGTTTTTGGGGTTTACCTCAAGCCTTTTGGCAGGTTTGGACTGGAACGACCTCCCGTCTCCCCGCACCCTTATGTTGCCTCGATTCCGTGAAGCCATGTATGCGTCATGGTCGTCCTGTTCTCTGAAGAGTCTCCGTGTGTGCCATACCCCTCTCTTGGCTTTTGGAAGGCGCTCAGTGCCCCGTCTTAGCCATGACGTTCGCCTTCTGGTTATTGTTACCGCCAAGGAGACGTTTTGCGAGAAGGCCGCCTTAATAATATCTTTTACCAGTTCCCAGTGCTGGTCGATCGACAAGGAACACTAATCCACCGGCCGCGGAGCCGTTGAAAGGCCTTTGTTCATGCCTTCGTAGTTTGCCTAGTTGTAGCAGAGGTAAGGGCGAGGTCCCTCCCACGATAATTTTTCACGGATTACTAGGTCGAACGCCAGCATAGCGTGATTGCTACTTCTAAGACGAGGCGTTTTCAACCAGAAGGTGATCACTGGTCAGTAGGTAATCCAGTTTAGATGGTCTGCCATCTGACCCCCAGCGGACGTTGTCGCTGTTTTTTTCCTGCAGTCCAGCCATTTGGATGGCATTTAGCAGGTTGCAGTCAAACTTCCGGCTCGGGTGGTGCCACCTTGCTCTAGGCTGAGGGTTGGAGCTTTGAAATCGCTAGCTATCAGAAGCTGGTCGTACCCTGAAGCTGACACTGTGGATATCACTTGGAGTAGTTTTTAGTTGCGTTCTAAGTTGCTATTAGGGGACCTGTAGATTGCTCCGACTAGGAATTTGGTGTGTTTGACCGTAAAGTGACACCAGATAGAGTCTGGAAGCTCTGTCGGTAATGCATCAGTGGCTTATTCACTTCTGAACCAACTGTTCACGTATATTGCAACCCCCTTCCGTCCCTGTTGCCTGTCTCTCCCCAAACAGAACCATGTAGTCTACGTTAACTTCGGTGTCACTTATGTCTGGCGACAACCACGTTTCTGTCGGGATCGTGATTTTTGGGACGAGGTCGAGAGAGAAGGATCGGAGCTCTGATATTTTACTTTGGAGTCTTCTCATGTTGCTGTAGAGACACTTGGAGATGCTTCTAGTAACGTGAGATGTCTCTGGGTTGACAAGTGGCACAGGTTTGGATGTGAGGGTCTCTACTAACTGGCCAGTTCCAGTGGAACTGCCCCAGTTAATTTTTTCCTGAGTTGATTGGCGTACTCTTTTTTGGGTGGAGGTTGCCGGTCTGACTCCCAGTGTTTCGGTTTAGGGTTACGGTGGCCTGAGAACAGGGAGTAACTACTGTCTGTTGTTGTCTCGGTGTTCTCGGTCCACTTTCACAGCAGCGAACGTTACCGCCTACGGTGCTCTTGACTTTGTATCACGCCTCTAGCAAGCTGATGAGTACTTCTGGGGATTCGAAGTTGGCAGCCATTAGTCTAGGTGAGGTCATGGTTGTCAGATGCAAGGGACGTGGCAGTCTGCTAATTGTCGCAGCTGCAACCCCACTCAGCTCCATCCGAGACGATAACCACTCCCACCGTTTGACGCCATGGGTGTACTCATCACCTGGGGCACCGGTCACCACTCCGGGTATTCCATGTACGACCATGGTTGTGGGTTGTAGTGGACCAGCTGCTTCTCGAGATATCTTTCTTGACACCCATGATCGGTCAGGTCTAGCTCCAATGTTGGACGACCTGTTGATGACCAAAGAGTGACAGTAAGAGGAAGTTTTCAGCGTTCCTAGTTGTTACCGATAATGATAATAAAATGAGGAGGGGACGCGTCTTATCGTCGATACTAGGGTTAGGGAGTACGGGGGGATGAACAGTGTCTCCAGTTGCTACCGGTGAATGTTCGTGGTAAGCCATTTGCTCCCATGTATTTGTCTAGCAGTGGTTTGAAACAGTCAGCTGATCCAATATCCAATACCTGTTTAATGAGCTTGTGTAAACCAGTTGATTTATTCGTACCCGCTTCTTGGTAGTGCTAAACGGTTCTAGGTCTTTGGCGGATTCCCATGCAGTAGATTGAGCCACTCGTCTGCTCTAGCTCTGGCATGCAAAACAGGAGGTTGAGTGCTGGTTAGTTTGTCTGGGACTGTGCTTCAGTTGGGTTCTTCAGATGTTGAGCTGCCAGATGGTTGTTCTGACTGGCCATTAGAGAAAGTTAGTGATTGCGGACAGATAACCTAGGAAGACGAATGTGTGTAAACGCACTCACCTAAGTAAAAGACGAAGAAAAGCGAAGCGATGGAGTAACTTACGCCCCAGTGAGACAAGAAGGGTGCAAATGTATGAAGAAACTAGATACGTGGGCCCAATTCATAGCGAGTGAGAGCGATGAAAACGGTTCTGGACGACAGCAACCCCATAACGTGTGTACATCTGGCTAAAAATCGTCTGTTGGTCACCAGTCACTTTCCTTCCACACCGCTTCTCTGTGGTCAGACAGGTTTTAAATACCATGGGCAGCAGTTCTGGGGTTAGCGTCCCGAGCCGCCTTGCTAGAAAACGCATGACGGCTTGCGCCTTTGCTGCCGTTTTCTTACGACTGGCACTAGCATACAGCGTGTCAGAGAAGTTTAGTCCTATGTCTTTCTACGAAGGACCCAGGTGATTGCACACTTATTGAGAGTGTAACCGGTTTTCACCGCTTCTGTTGTGCGAAGATACGCCACTATGCATTGCTCCAAGGTTGAAGCTTAAACCATTCCTAGCTGGCCAGGACTCCGAATGTGGCAGATCGTCTTCGAGCATCCTGCGATCCTTTTTCCCACCTATTGTCCTCTCTACTTTGATGAGGGGATCTCAGTGAGAAGGTCCCTGGTGAATAGTAAAGATAGGAGTGGCCCAAGCATGGCTCCTTGAGGAACCCCCAATCTTGCACTGCTCCTGTCTGATTGAATTCCGTGTACTTTAGTACGGAACTATTCGTCTTCCAGATATGCTGTAAACCATGTTAAGAGTGATTCAGGACGCCCACTTTTGCAAGTTTAGGAAGCGTGGTGTGATGTGAGACGCCATCTGAAGCTTTGGCCAAGTCCAGAAAGATAACATGCACTGGCTTCTTGTTGTCCCATTTAATGGTCCAGTTATCCCAGCCGGTCATCGAGTTTGTGGCACATGACTGCCCGGTTCTGAAGTCATGTTGGGTGGGATGAACGACTTTGTTCCTGTTCAGGTAGTCTCGAACAATGTATCCAGTCGGGCTTTCCAGTGCCTTGGATAGTATGGGGAGCAAAGCTATTGGTCTGTAATTGCACAGGTTTTTTCGGTCTTCTCACTTGAAGATTAGTGAAGGGATAGCACGCTTCCATTCTTTGTGGAGTCGGTAATGGACGCATCACCGTACTGAGCTGGGCCTCAAACTGGCTCCTCAACAGTTCCTCCATCTCGCTCCTATCCATAAATTCTCCGGTGGGGCCTGTGATCGGGTTTAGGCCCTTATTCTTCTCTTTTCGTTGAGAAATAAACTGATATAGGTTTTTCGGATTCTGACTCAACTGCCTGGCCACGTTACTCTGGTACTTATACCTGTCATTGCGAACGTCCTTGTAGCTAAGACATTTCGATTCGTTGGCACTGTGCCTTCTTTTCCTCTGTATTTGCCTCTGGGTTGTGCGAGTCACCCAAGACAGTTTCAGAGGTGTCCATCTAGTTGATTTAGGAGCACCCTTTCGATAGCGCACAAGATAATATCTTAAGTATGCCTCCGGTGTACACCTATCGACTACTATCATCATTATCATTATTTTCCCCTTGGGTTCCTAGTGGAACATAGAGCTTCACTAGCACGTCACCATTGCACTCTGTTCCCTACAGTCTTTTCAACCTGGTTCCACACTACCCACAAGCTTTCATTTCTTCCTCACACCACCTCCTCCATATCACCCTCGGATGCCCAAACCGTCGTTTCTCCTTTGGCTTCCATCAAGGGCCTGGCCTGACGCGTGATGTCCCCAGCCAGTCTTACCAGTGAATATCCAATACAGTCCATTTCCACTTTCTTCGGCATATTTGTTGGGTGATGGGTTCTTGGTTGGTTCACTGCCAAACCAGAGTTCCTTATTGCCTATTCTCATTATCCTGACCATCTGACCTCCATTCTCAGTATCGAATAAGCGTAGGTGGCAGTTGCTGATGTATGTCTGTAGTTTGTTGGAAATGCCTTTTGTAACTCACCACGTCTCTCAACCATCACAGAAGCATTGACTTACTCAACTGACATTAGTGTTGGAAATCCGGATCTTGTTCTTTATGCTGAGTCGAGTGGAGCAAATCTCCACACTGGTTTCAGGTTAATGAGAGCCTGTCTTGCTGAGTTTCCGATCCTGGCTTTGACGTCCCCATGTGTGAGCCACCTGCAGTTGAGTAGATGCTGTCTGGGTAGCTAGGTGGGAGAAGCTACTTCCTTTAGATTTCTCCCATTCATAGTGATTGATGTTTGTTGATGTTGTTGTTGGTTGGGTACTTTTGTCACCTCTGTCTTTTCTGCGTTCACCTGAAGGAAGTCTTGTCTTCGCTGCACTGCCTCTTCTATCAACTTGTTGGTTTTTGCCTGTAGATCTTCGAGTTTGTCCGACATTAGACATAAATCATCATCGGTGAAATCCAAATCCTCTTCTAGGGTCTTTTCATCAGTCCAGTCAGCCTATGCCTATCTTCTCTCTCCTCACAGTTTGTTGCATGATGCAGTCTGGTCCAGTTCGCCAAAATCAGGGAGATAATCGGTGATGGTAGGCAGCGTTTTTCCTACTCCTGTCTCCACTTCAAAGGCATCACTGAGCTTTCCACTGTGAATCACTTGGCATGGTGCGTCGTCATATAGTTGTTGAATTAGGGTGAAATAAGTTAGTGGTACTCCGTAGTGTTGAAGTGACTGCCAAATTACTTCTCGGGTCAACGTTGTCAAAGGCCTTTCCAAAATTTATGAAGTTGAAGTTGGGTTGAGTTGACTGCCGTCCTATGCCCTGTTCTATGATGATGCGTAGTGTAGTGTTGCAATTTGATCAGCACATGATTTGTTCTTCCTGAATCGAGCCAGCATGCCAGCCTGTTCCGGTGGTAATTTTGAATCCAGCGCATCCTTTAGTCCCTCCAGGATGATGCTGCCTAATATTTTCCCTCGGGGGTACAGAAGCACAATTTCTCCCCAGCTCTTGCAAAGACTTAGGTTGCCCTTCTTTGGAAGTTTGACAAGGCAGTCCTTCATCCAATTAGTCGGCAGGCACCTTTCCTTCCCTTCTTCCAAACCTCCTGCAATAGTGATATCAGCATGTCCGTTGTCGTCTCTGAGTCTGCTTTCAGTGATTCTGGCGGAGTTTCATCCGGTCATGCTGCTTTCCTTGATTACAGCAACTTAATGGCGCTCAGGATTTCACTTCTGCTTGTGTCAGAGGGCCTGTGTTCCCTACAGCTCTGTTGCTGAGCTGCTAACGGTGTTTCTGGACGGCCGACTAGAGTGTCCTTCGTCTTTCCGTGCACTCCCCTTCACTTTTTTTGTCCAGTGTTTTATACGTTGTATTCAGTTCCTCCTTTCGTTGTCCATCTGGTTCATCTTCTGCTCCGCCATCTTCCTCTCCCTGCTCTATCAGCTTCTATGTATCCGTGGAGGTCCATTCCTTGTCTTGCTTCTTCTTCCTTCCTAATACTGTTGTGCAAGCTTCCTTCTGCTCCCCTTCAATGAGTTCCAGTGTTCTTCCACTCAAGTTCCTTCAGGGGTGCTGCCTAATGTCTCCTTTTTCCCTGATGGCTGAAGTGGAAATGCCTTCTGTGGTTTCATCCTTCATTTTCTGTTCTGGATGTTAAACTTCAACTGAGGCATATCATCGGCTTTGTTGAAGGCTCTCAGCTTGATTTTGGGGGTATGTTCCTTGCACCAGATAGTGAGTAATGTGAGCCCACATCTACTCCCCTTCTTCATCTGATCTTATACTCAGCAAGCCGTGTCTCCACTTTCTTCACATTGAGATGAAGTCGATCTGATTTTAAGCGTGTCCTGGTGTCTAGTGAAGTCCATGCGGCTTTTGAATATTCTTATGTTTAAACACACTGCTTACGATCACCAAATCATTGAATGCGCAGAAGCGTGCAAACAGTTCTCCACTCCCATTCATTTCACTGAGTGCTTCTCAATCCATGATGAGTTCTCTTCCTGTGTTGTTCTCTCACAGTTTACGGTCCATCTCGCCCCACCCACCAGAATTTTAATATCACCAACTGGGGTGGAGTTCTGTCCATTCCTGATTGGAATTGTCCGTAGAATCCCTCCTTCTTCTCTTGATCTGCATTATTTGTCGGTGCGTAGCGTAGCACTGTATGATTGTGACTCTCCTTCCTTTCGAGTTGAACCTTGCTTGCAGGATCCCGATCATGGAGGGGATTGGTTCTACTGTACTAGAGAGTTCTCGATGACGTTGGGTGTGTCACGATAGCCACTCGAAAATTCAGTGTGCTCGTGGCTGTTGTCTGGGTGACAATATCGGAGTAGATTATTGACCCTCCAGTTGACAGTTTAGAGGGTCCACTTCCATTCCATCTGCCTTCTCAGATTCATAGCACTTCTATACCGTACCTTCTCATCTCTTGCAATCTGGGCAGACCTGCTAGGTGTAGCGGCCAGAATCCAATAATCTTGGCCTGAACGCGGAAAATAACTAGGCGGTGCCAGCTGACGTGAATCTGACTAGTTCCTGAGTTCTACTGTATAGCTTCCTAACTTCCGCGAGTGACGCACAGTCAAAAGCCGGATCAAAATATCAAAACACGGTTTGTAGTAATTCAATAGTAGATTCGTAACAAAATCTGCGGTACTATCAAAGCAACAATAAGTTATGTCAAATTACAAAAATACCTCAACAGTGCCGTTGGGTAACTATACAGTCCAAAACGTTCTCGGGTACAAATACGTACTACACGGTAAAAACTGGTTAAAAAATACAACTGTTAAGTACCTGACAGTCAGTAAGGATATCCCCGACAAAAGGGATCAAAACTCTGCCTACAGGAATCAAATCAACAAACAAACGTTCCCAGTAGACAGTCAAAAGACAAGCAGCCAAGTCACGGCACAACCGTTAGTTGAACCAAAACAAAGTGTCGGGAGAAGTAAAACAGCATCACCTCGTCAGCATTCTAGCGTCACATGATAGGAAAGTGAAACATCCACGATAAGTCTCAATCATACAAAGGCAAATGCTGAGTAAAAAGTCAGAAGAAGACAGTCAAACAACCAAATAACACTACACCGGCCAAGGTCAAAGGTGCACCATCCATAAAGGGGGTAAAAATATTAAAATAAATGTCAATACCATCAAATAGGGTGATCAGGAGGGATTTTCAGATCAATTTTCCGTTACACTAGGTTCAAACATTGTGCGGACATTCCATCTCCCCACGTTAACTTTTGCTTTCATCGACAGAAGATACATCGGTCAATTGGCTTCCCGAAGGCTTTCACCAACTGACGTCATTTCGTCCCCCCGATTCCACCGAGGAATAAGTTTATTTTTATTCTTTCTGCTCTGACGTTTCTTTAGCGATTGGATTGGTCTTCCCGGGAAGGGTTGCTAGCCCTATGTCCAACCTCCCCTGTTTCTCCGGGCTTAGGACCGGCTAGTAACTAGTGAACTAGTCAGACAGGCGAGGTTTCGTCTATCGATAGTGAGTTCCATTCATGTGGCCGCAAAGCCACCCGGAGTTCATTTTTCATGAGATGGCAGTTTGCCTTTCAGTGGCAGTGGAACCCTCCTGACTCAACCTTTGGTAGTTTCTTCTTCGTTATCGGGGAAGATTTCACCAAGACGCGGTTGCTTTACCTAAGGGGAGGCTGACAAAGACATCGCCCACAAAAAGATCACCGTCTGTCAGAGCGTGGTCAAGTGGTGATCCTTTTCTGTTTGGTCCCCATCTGGTGTTTTCCCCAACTTTATTGATTCTGCTGCCATAAAAGCTTTTCGAAGTCTGTGTTCAAAAGATTTATGCCCACAGCTCACTTAAGACCCCAGGTTAAGTGCCAGTATATCGACGTCTCCAGCGCGGACTACGTGGTCACGGGCTACCGAGGTGGACGTTGAAGTGTCAGTGAGGATTTAGTGCCTTGTGGTCTGCTGCGCGTAGAGGAGGCCTATATATCACTCCTGATAGACACGTTGTTTGAGTTAAAGTGAAACAGCACCACTTGGAGCCTGGGAATCGGCTAACCACTCTGTCATTCACCCCTAACCTATTTTCAGGTGCACGCTAGTGTACATGATCACTCTTCCGCCTTCTTTGAACTGACCTTCCCTTCGGAACAGAGCCGAGGTGGGCAAATATATTTCCCGGTCCGCTATCTAATGAGAGCCACGCTTTCGTAATATAAGCCATATCTCCATGCAGATGGTACCACACTGTTCTAAGCTCCAGTAGCTTACATTTAAGATCCCTTACACTACCGCAGAACCATGTCAGGAGGATTCGTTCTGGGCTTAGTAGGATATGGAAACCTGCGCAGAGGCCAGTGGAATTTTACACTAGATTCTGACTACTAGCCCTCGTTGAACCGGCAAGAGTCCGTACTAGGTCCCTCATGGCATCCTGGTTTTGGCTTCACGGTGGTGTCCACCGTGAGCCCACAGGCATTAATTCACGGGATAGTTCTATCGTGACTAGTACTGTCTGCCACGTGCTCAGAGGTTACCACCTATCTTCCAGCCTAGTAGGCCGTGGTTTAATCTCATAACATCGCACAGCATCTCCTATCCGATCTTTTACATGGCGCCATGAGATAGGGGCTTGTGTAAGTGATGCCTTGGAGTCGAGGTGTACTGTTGGCAACCTTGGTGAGGAGATGCTCCGCAGGTGAGTAGGTCTTAGTAATCCACTTGCACTGCAGACAAGTTTTCTAATACCACTTTTCCCGCTAGCTATCCCCGCCGCTGGACATCATGGAGGCCATAATCACATTTTGTGGATCCACTCACCAGTTCGGGCATTCTATGCACCACCGTGGTGGTAGCCCTGCGCGGATCGCTAGGTGTAGACTTCCTCCCCGCCTCTCTGATGACCCACCGTCCGTCTGGCTTCATTCTCATGATGTAGGAGCCTGCGACGTCTGACCGGCGCGACAGCAGTAGTACGTCCCCTGACTATTTTGTTACCAACGGCACCCTAAGAGGTGGCGGCTCATCTCAAGTGCTCCACTTCCTCAGGAGGGATGGCGTCGACTAATTGCAATGGGTTCCGTTCCTGGCTTCCTGCAATACTCGCCTCATTTCCCCCTGTCGGACTGCTCCCCTCTTCTGAGATTGAGTCGGTTGGTAAGGAAACTTTGAAAAAAGCGATGGAGTCCGTTTCCTTTTCCTGTGGGTGCAGGGTGCTGGGTTTGGTAGCCAGTGCTTTCGGTCTACCTCTTCTCCCAGCTACGTCCGTCCAAGTATCCCTGATACAACCTATTTCTTCAGGTTGTTCAGTTCCGCTGGACCATCTGAATTGCATCGATACAAGTGACGACTTCGTTGGTGCCCCGCTTGAAGTGGGAACTGGTAGTTTCCTATGTGTAGGGGTGTCACCCTTGCACGCCTGTGGAGTCTGCGCAGATTCTGTCGGGGAGATTGCGGGGGCCCATGCTTGTAATGTCTTGGGCTGTACCAGGCTTATCAGTTTGTCGATGATGGTAGCGGGTAATCTCTGATATTCTAGGCATATATACCATATCCTCTTACATTAGGCTTCCCTATGAAGATGCAGAGCTGGCCTGGTACACTTTTATTAAAGTTACAGCACACCCACTTCAGACAAATTTTACACGCAAAGGCTTCTTGTGCCTCCGACACTGATTCATTGTAAGCACCACAGTCATCATAGGTTCGCTTTCTGTTTCTGACTGAATGGTTTGCCTTCAGTGAGTTGAGGTCAACTACAGCGTCTGTCGGTAAACTAGCTTGTCGACATACCCGTTTTCCTGGTTTTTTGTTTTTGACAGCGGTGTAAAGGAAAAATGATCTGAAAATCCCTCCCGATCACCCTTATTTGATTGTATTGACATTTATTTTAACATTTTTACCCTCGTTATGGATGGTGTACCTTTGACCCTCGCCGGTGTAATGTTATTTGCTTGTTTAACTGTCTTATTTGACTTTACACTCGGTATTTGCCTTTGTATGTTTGAGACTTATTATGAGTGTTTCACTTTCCTATTATGTGACGCTGGACTGTTGATAAGGTGATGTTGTTTTACTGCGCACGACATTTTGTTTTGGTTCAACTTACGGTTGTGCAGTGATTTGACTGTTTGTCTTTTGACTGTCTACTGGGAACGTTTGTTTGTTGATTTGATTCCTGTAGGCAGAGTTTTGATCCCTTTTGCCGGGAATATTCCTATTGACCGACAGGTATTTAACAGTTGTATTTTTTAACCAGTTTTTACCGTGTAGTACGTATTTGTACCCGAGAACGTTTTGGACTGTATAGTTACCCAACGGCACTGTTGAGGTATTTTTGTAATTTGACATAACTTATTGTTGCTTTGATAGTACCACAGATTTTGTTACGAATCTACTATTGAATTACTACAAACCGTGTTTTGATATTTCGATCCAACCTTTGACTGTGCGTCACTCGCGGAAGTTAGGAAGCTATACAGTAGAACGCAGGAACTAGTCAGATTCACGTCAGTTGGCACCGCCTAGCTATTTCCCGCGTTCAGGCCAAGATTATTGGATTCTGGCCGCTACAGTACTCAACAACCCGTCACTGCTGTACCTGGCAATCGCAAGGTGTTCCTTGAGTCAATTCCGGACGGGGAAGGTGACATGTCCATGGATCCGACCTCAGATACCAAGCAAGTCCCTCTTGATGTTATTTCATGCCGTGGCTCTGATAATGGTACAGTTATTGACTATAGTAAGACTAGTCCTTGTAGGACCTCTGCTCAGTTGAAGGTACGACAGTTGGATGAAAGGCAAGAGTTGGAACTTCGTGAATTCAAGGCTAAACAAAGACAGGAAAGGTTGCGTCTGCATAAAGAACTCAACTTAGATGTGAATGGGGGTTTAGGTGATACCTTTTCCTTGGATGATGATATAAAGTGTCACAAATCAGTTTGTCTTGGCATTGACCCTCATAGCAGTTCTGATCGTGAAACGACTAGCCAGGGGAGCAGCGCAGAAAACAAAGGGGTTGCCGCTACGTTGCCTTGTGTCAATGTTGGCCATGAGTTGCCGAAAGTAGAATTAAGCAGCTTTGACGGACATCCAGCCAAATATTGGAAGTTTATGAGGCAGTTTGAGCTCTACGTTGTCTCTAAGGTTGATGATGATGGACAGAGGCTGTTATACTTGTTACATTACTGTAAAGGTAAGGCCAGGGAGGCTATAGAGGAATGCATTATGTTACCACCATCTGCTGGTTATCGTAGGGCTCGGGATATACTCAACGTTTGTTTGGAAGGACTCATGAAGTCAGCCGGGCCTTACTACAGGATCTGATGGAATGCTCGAACATAGAACAAAACGATGCTGAGGCAATGTCGAGGTTAGCTATAAAAATGGAAAACTGCGCTATAGCCCTAGAGCAAATGGACTATACTGCGGACCTTAACTCCTTGAGAACTTTAGAAGGTATAGTAAAGAAATTGCCCCGTGTGTTACAGATGAAATGGGCGGAGACTGTCGAAAAGCTAACTGAAACCGAACGAGAACCTACCTTCGCAGAGTTAACGCAGTTTGTGTCAGCACGTGCGAGCATTTTGCTAAGTAGGTTTGGACAGCTGGCAACAAGCAGTCGACGACCAGATAGTAAAATAGCATGTTCCACGCAGCAGCTAGTACCCGTTGGGGGAGTCCTGAAACCTTCATGTATATTTTGTGGAGGGAACCATGTAGTCACAAAATGTACCACATTTCTGTCGTTACCGGTGGATGAGAGATGGTCGAAGGCTAAAGAAACAGGTTGTTGTTTTTCATGTCTTAAAAGGGGCCACAGGTCCGTAGAATGTAAAATTCACAGGGTGTGCAGTGTAGAAGGTTGTAAAGCATACCATCACCCTCTGTTACACAAGAAGACCCACCACGCCGTAGGCGAACAACCGGAGAAAGGTAGTTGTGGATGCACCGAGTCTCTCAGAGAAAGCGTGTGTTTGGGCCTACTCCCGGTACGTGTAAAGCACGGTAATAAAGAGGTTTACGGTTATGCTATCTTGGACAATGGCTCTGATACAACTTTGATCACGAAAATGTTTTGCAACTTCTAGGATTGTCGACTGACGGCACAAAGACTATCATCAAAACTGTTAGTGGAAGTAGATTGGCGGACTCAGTCAGCAAGCCTTTCGAAGTTTATTCACTAGACGGAAACGAATGCATACTTATAGATCGAGCAGTTGTGGCAAGAGATCTCCCAGTACGGAGACCTAAAGGGTCGATGCGAGAAAGTATTAAAAGGTGGCCGCATCTGACTGACGTACCCTGGACAGAGGTGGAAGACGGGGAGGTATTGCTGCTCATCGGTTGCGATGTACCTGAGGCTCACTGGGTTCTAGATCAGAAGTTAGGGGGCAGAAAGAGCCCATATGCTGTGAGATCATTGTTGGGCTGGGTCGTGTTCGGTCCGACAAGCTTTCGTGAGCACAGGGAGAGGGTTGTGAATTGTATGTCTCGGTCAGATCTATTAGTCGATCAATGGAAGAAAATTTACGATTATGAGTTCAGCGATTTGTACTCGGGAGATAAGTCGTTATCTCTCGATGACCTAGCCGCTGTAAACATAGTGCAGCGAGGTACTTATTGGGATAATGGACATTTCGTTGTCCCCTTGCCCTGGAAAATGGAGTCCAAGAGAGTATACGGTGGATGCGAAGTAGCCAGGCGACGTTTGGAGAGTTTGAAACCAGACTAATATCCTCTGAAAGCCTTCGCGAAAGCTACACTAGCGCCATGGAAGAGACCATCAGAAAGGGATATGCAGCAGTAGCTCCTGAGCCCCAGCTTAATCCTAGCTACCGCCCACGATGGTATTTGCCGCATCATGCCGTATTTAACCCCAAGAAACCGGGGAAGGTAAGAGTTGTGCTGGACTGCGCTGCCAAACTGTCCGGAACTTCTTTAAATGACTTCCTGTATCAGGGACCAGACACGACAGCGAACTTGGTTGGAATATTATTGCGTTTTCGCAAAGAACTGATTGCCCTGACGTCCGATGTGGAAGAAATGTTTATGCAGGTGAAAGTCCCAGAGTTTGACCGAGGTGCTCTGCGGTTCCTATGGTGGCCTCAGGGTGATTTCTCGAAGGAACCTATTGAATATCAAATGACGTCACACCCATTCGGTGCAGTGTCCTCACCGTTTTGTGCGTATTTTGCAATGGCCAAGACTGCCGAGACGTATGCCAACGATTATGATAGCTATGTGGTGGAAGCAGTGAAGCATAACTTTTATGTTGATGATTGCCTAGTGTCCTTTGCAAGCCCAGGTGAGGCAAAAACGTTCGTAAAACAGTCCACTGAGTTGTTGTTACGTGGTGGCTTTAAATTGAAGAAGTGGGTGACTAATTCAGAGGCAGTGAGAGTAGTTCTTCCTGGTCTGAGCCACACAGAGAACTCAGTCGACTTACGTGTTAGTCAAGGCTCAATCCACAGGGCCCTAGGTTTGGAATGGGACACCATGCATGATGTTTTTAAGTTCCGATTTGAACCCGTCGAAAAACCCTTCACGAAGAGAGGACTACTATCCACCGTCTCAGCTCTTTTTGACCCACTAGGCCTCATCGCCCCAGTTTGTCTTCCGGCCAAGCAGCTATTGCAGAATCTTTGCAAATCTCATGCTGGTTGGGATACACCCCTGAGTTCCAATGACCTATCCCTATGGATGGATTGGATGAGGTTCATGAAGAATCTTGGGCAAATCTCCGTACCCAGAAGTATCAAGAAGGAGGATAAGAGTGAGATGAGTAAGATTGAGTTGCACTTATTTTGCGATGCCTCTGAATCTGGTTATGGAGCGGTGGCTTATTCGTGGAACGTTCCAAAAAACACGCCACCCTACAGCATACTGCTTTATAGCAAATCCCGGGTTGCCCCTCTGAAAACGGTGACAGTGCCGAGATTAGAGTTAGCTGCGGCAGTATTGAGTGCACGAATGAGTGAAATTTTGAGGAAGAACCTCCCAAATAGCTTTGACAAGACTTATTTTTGGACAGATTCTATGATTGTTTTGTACTATATTAGAAATACAGAGAGTCGGTATAGTACGTTTGTGGCCAACCGTCTAGCCATTATTCACCAGTATTCATCCCCAAATCAGTGGGGGTACGTTAAATCTGAAGAGAATCCCGCAGATTGGACATCAAGAGGCATACGAAAAGCGTGTGAATTAGCGTCTTGGATTCAGGGCCCCTCTTTTCTGGGAACCCGACAGTTTTCAAGTACCACAGACCTCTGCTGGAAGGAACCACCGAAAAATGTCGAATTGAAGAGGTCGGTCCGAACAAACACAAACGTTACTGAGCTCACTGCTGATCCGATTTTGGCGTATCATTCGGACTGGGTGAGGCTGATTAAAGCTGTGGCATGGCTTAAGAGATATGTGGTCTACATATCCGTTATGTATTCGCGTCGCCAAGGTGTGTCACTGAATGTTGGCTATCTAACAGCCGATGAACTGGAAGCTGCTAGACATAAAGTATTATGTATGGTACAACAGGAGGTATATGGAGAATTAATAAAGGAACTCCGAGAAAAGGGTAGTTGTGAGACTGAAGAAGGTGAATTGCAAAGGTTGTCACCTATACTTGTGGATGGATTGGTCTGCGTCGGTGGGAGGTTGAACTATTCCGACTATCCACTTACTTTTAAGCATCCGGTTATCCTCCCCAGACATCACTTCGTGACTGAGCTGATCATAAGGCATTATCATATTATAGAAGGACATACTGGTACTTCGCAAGTCCTGGCCACTCTACGAAGAAACTATTGGATAATTAAGGGGATCAGTGCGGTCAAACGGGTGATAAGAAAGTGCATAGAGTGCCGACGATTGAAAGCTGCACTGGGTCAGCAGATGATGGCCCCTTTACCGGTCTGTCGCGTGCAGAAAGGATGGAAACAAGTTAATTACTTAGCTGACGTATTTTGGCGCCGATGGATGAAAGAGTATCTACCATGCTTGCAAACTCGTCAGAAGTGGTTGGGAAGGAAAAGAAATTTCAAGGAGGGAGATGTGGTGATTGTGGCCTCTGAAAAAACACCACGTGGTTCCTGGCCTTTGGGAGTGATCGAAACATGCGAGAAGGACGAAGACGATTTAGTAAGAACTGTGATGGTGCGTATGAAGGAAGGTACCGTGAGAAGAGATATAAGAAAGCTTTGTCTTCTTGAGGGAGTAGAAGAAAGATAGAGTATGCAGACAGCTAGGTAGATAGAGCCACGGCTGAATACACAGAGGTGTTTTGCGTGTCTGGAGGGATTTTGGTGGCCGGTGTAAAGGAAAAATGATCTGAAAATCCCTCCCGATCACCCTTATTTGATTGTATTGACATTTATTTTAACATTTTTACCCTCGTTATGGATGGTGTACCTTTGACCCTCGCCGGTGTAATGTTATTTGCTTGTTTAACTGTCTTATTTGACTTTACACTCGGTATTTGCCTTTGTATGTTTGAGACTTATTATGAGTGTTTCACTTTCCTATTATGTGACGCTGGACTGTTGATAAGGTGATGTTGTTTTACTGCGCACGACATTTTGTTTTGGTTCAACTTACGGTTGTGCAGTGATTTGACTGTTTGTCTTTTGACTGTCTACTGGGAACGTTTGTTTGTTGATTTGATTCCTGTAGGCAGAGTTTTGATCCCTTTTGCCGGGAATATTCCTATTGACCGACAGGTATTTAACAGTTGTATTTTTTAACCAGTTTTTACCGTGTAGTACGTATTTGTACCCGAGAACGTTTTGGACTGTATAGTTACCCAACGGCACTGTTGAGGTATTTTTGTAATTTGACATAACTTATTGTTGCTTTGATAGTACCACAGATTTTGTTACGAATCTACTATTGAATTACTACAAACCGTGTTTTGATATTTCGATCCGACTTTTGACTGTGCGTCACTCGCGGAAGTTAGGAAGCTATACAGTAGAACGCAGGAACTAGTCAGATTCACGTCAGTTGGCACCGCCTAGCTATTTCCCGCGTTCAGGCCAAGATTATTGGATTCTGGCCGCTACAAGCGGGATGTTTGAGGGCGTACCGCTGTCACTCTGACTACATGAGTTTACAGGTTTTGGTAAATGCTGCGTCTGGTATGACAGCGACACAGTGATTCTGGATGATATGGGCATTGTCATGCACATCTCTTCTGCACACACTAGTTTCTGTTCGCCTGCTGACCTCGTTATATGAGTTACAGTTTGTGACCAAGTTTGTTGAGCCACTATAGTTAAGTGGCTTAAATATGAGTATAATCAGAGGACGGGTCAACGAAACCGTTAAGTAAAGAGCTTGTCAGCGGGAACTTGATATTCGGTCTTTCCCACTTTATCAGCAGCCTTAGCCAAACACTCCGAGTGCGCATATACAGACCAAAAAATGTTCCTTGGTGAATGATCCCAAAGGCAGCTAAAACTATAGCAGCTTGACGATTTATATCACTACGAATCAACAGCAGGAAGTACTTCCGAGATGGGAGGATAGTTACGTAGTTGTAAGTAGCAGCTCTCGCGTTCAGTCGATCCACTGAGTTGCATTCGCTGTCACGATATGGTTGAAGGCTGTTTTTTGGTGATAAACACTTCAGCATTATCTCTAGATTGCAGAAGAACAAAGCACAACGCCATTCAAACAACACGTTTAACCAGTAGGCCATAGATTCCAATGAGTATTCACTGACTGAAGTTTGTAAGGCAGTGTAGTAAAACTCGCAAACAATGTAACTTAAAGTACAAAAGCTTCATTATGACTGATGAGGCGCTGTATTACCGGCGTGACTCGAATGGGCCGATAGCTTACAATCTGCAGTTTAATGAAACAATTCAGCAAGTTTCAGAAAGTCATAGAAAGAAAAAGGATAAAACAATGACGACTTTCGGTATGGCGGATAATATATTGTGTGGATGCATCTGTGCAAAATAAATCTCTTCTAAGCCATCTCACGCGGAGCCCTCAGTCACCGATTTCGGCCTACACTTCTTTACATGGCACATATTCAGTTAGACCTCATGATCTGGTATCATGCTTCATTTTTACTGTCTCTAACATCTTTTCAGCCTAAACAAACTTTAGCTAGCACTGTGTGGTGGGTAACAGGATGACCAGGCACAGGTAATACATGCCCTAGACATCTGATTCGGTGAAGGCCTATCTCATCAACCGAGTTTCTTCTTCCACATGAAAATTCACACCCGACTTTCACGTTCCTCACGTGCTGACACAACAAACCACGTCATGTGCTGGGAAGAAAACGATGGCTGAACACTCAATGCCTTGACTTGACTGGATGAACAGAGCTTTGGCTTCATAGAGGGACCTGGTTTTTTTTCATGAGGGATCTCCAGAGCACCTGCTAATTAGAACGGTCTCGAATGACCATATAAACTTTTACGAAACCGACTGTAGCACAAATTTCCAAGCGGTTATCGATTGTCACCTACCTCAAACGGTATTTTGATGGGTCCAAACCCCTCATCCTACATGCCTTTTCAAGTGCCTAAAAGCCAATATACGACAAATTTTACTACCTGAATAAGTGGTGCTGATGGCGATAACTCCACTGTGACTTTGTGACCACTTGGATGACGAATACCTAGAGCTGGCATTTGTGGAGAAGTACTAAAATTATCCAGGTTGAATGCTCGACACTCAATGTCCCATTTACCGACTACTTTGTTTCGAGGGTGTACCTCGTGCTTACTTTGTGAACTCTAGAATATTTTTTGCCCTCATTATTTGACGTTCGTTCTGCTCAGTAACGTGAATGTTCAGGACTGAGATAATCACGGGAAAATTGTATATCTTACTTCGCAGATCCAGGCCTGTAGTTTTAGAATATAAGTGTAATGGGCCAATCCTTTTTCAGTGGTTCTTGAAGCATCTCCAGTCTTTCTTTGCACCAATCAACTGGCTTCACGAACACTTCTGATAATCGGTTCCAGGGGTTGGTTACTCTACACGAGGACCAGTACCCTACGGAGGCTATATTCGGTCTTTGGTTTAGCACTCTCGTTTTGTGTCACCTTAGGTGTTCTTATATAATGGGAAGTAAAAAAGAAGATGGATCACGCTTAATATAACTTCTTGAAACCCCATGTGGAGTGACAATACCCTTCCTCAGCCTGAGATAGGATAAAGAGGTGTAGCCCAGCTCCTCAAGTCGTTCCTCGTAGGTCAGGCTATGAGTCGCGGAGATCATACGAGTACTTGTCATCTGGAATCCCTCCCGAAGGTTTCAGTCACCATTCAGACGGGTGTCTGTCGCTTGTACAAAGTTTTCCAACCTATATTTAACTCAAGATCTGTACATGGTGGTGAACATCACCACCTAATTTTGTGGCCGTTGACGTCTTTGTCCCACATGCGTGATTTTAGTGACTGGTCTTACGTAAACTTAACAGGCACAAAATTCAAGGGGGATTGCTTGCCGCTAGGTGCTCATGCACTTGCGTTGTTCAGCATCAGGCGTTCTCCTACCAGGCCTAAAAATAGCCTAGATCTGTCCGAAGCTGACGTACATCCTCGTCATCCCCAATTTTTCGTCAGATTTCGTGAGATCAACCCGGGGAACCATGGGTGATTTTGCGGTTTTGCGTAATAGGGGACCCAGTACAGTGGTCTGCGCCGTTCTCTACCGACTTCCACCATATTGTTTCGGTAGCTCCGATATGGTGATACTCAACAGGCAACACCATGATCATCCCCTCCGTGACCAGATAAAGGGTAGTTACCATCTTAGAAGAAACCATGAATTTCACTTAAATGTTTATAACTTCATCTAACGTTTGTACACAGGTATATAACAAGTGAACACCTGGTCCAAAATCCTCTAATCTTTCTGTTTCGTAGTGACATCTTCGGCTTCAGACCAATTTTCATTGCCGCCGTGCGCGCCTTCATCTTCTTCCACCCAAGCTTACCTCTAAACAGTTGGTTCTGGATATTTCTTCAAGTAAGTTCTGAAGCCACTACAAAGAACTCACCTAGATGTATCACGGTTGATCTACTCCTGCGTATTTTTGTGCTCCTGTTTCGAATTTCGCCTGCTGCTCGCTTTTGTATTTCACTTTTCAGGTTAGCCCAGCCAGTCCTGCATTCAAATGGAATCCTAGAGATCGCATTTGTCAGTATGCGCCTTGCCAGAAAAACCCTATGACGAACGCGCACACCCCAAGGTCATGACTATGATGTGGCTCAACCTTCAAGGATCTAGGAAGATTCAAACAATAACCGAATAATTCCTAATTTTGAACTAAGCCTGCTTCAACACACCTCTTATATGCCACAAATAAAGGTATCTGATGTATGGCTTTACGCTGTACATAAAAGTCATTTCTCTTTGCTAAAATGATCAAACCTGTAAACTGGTTTGCATTCATGTGACCTATGCTGTATGAAATATATATATACATATATAAATATTATTATTAAATGACCCTCACTATTTCTTCCCTACCAACGAAAATTTCCCTAATCCATGGAAGTAGATAGCCATTGATTTCGGAACCTTCCGGTCTCATGAGCAGCCCAGAGTGAGGCAACTTGTTGGAAGCCTCACCAAAGTGTTTAAAAAAGACATCTACATGTGTCCCATCATCCTGAGACTCACTTCAACGTCATCTAGCTGTGAGAAGGTTCATAAGGCAGAAGACACTTCCCCAAGAGGCATGGCGTGAACGAAACAACAGAATGCTGTTTTCTACGTGGACTGCGGTGGCTTTCTTGATTACTGTTCCCAAGATTTTTACTGCAGCACTGGTCAAACTTATTAGTCAGTGACTCGACTAGTGCTGCTTATGACCTGTCTTGTAGATTGGTGTGACTATGGCTTCTCTCCAGCTACTTTGGAGTGAGCCATCGCTGTGGTAGAATCCGAATACGACGGTCACTGGACCAGCCACACAAGGTGCGAGCGCTCTGGGCGGCCCTGTGTGTGGACCGCCTGCTCCTGTCGATTTTTGTGCACTAAGAGTACTTAATGTTTGGAATGGATCATCGCAGTTGATGTCCACAGAACAAATTCTGCTGGACATCAATGCTTCTACCGCCGAACTAGTGTTCTTCGAGGGTCTCTGGGTAAATACTCCGTTGAAACACCCGTCCGCAGTTTAATCGATGGCTTCATGACACTCAGTTAAAATTTTAGTTTACGTGTCCTTGATTAGGGCGGCGATATCACGATCAGTTTTATTCCTATAGTTCGTGTGAGAAAACAGCCTGGACAAAACGTGTTTCAAAGCATATTCAGGGCCGGCGGACGGCTGTGGTCTGCTTGTCCCCGACTTGTTTGTAAAGCTCTTTCACATCCAAAGCAGTAAAGTGAGTGACTGGACCCTAACCCTCTTTCTTGCATCGTAACAGTCTTCAGATTTTAAGATTTCTCCAGGCCGGACAGTGTTGATAAAACCTACGATTGAGTCACATGTGCATAAAACTATTTGAAAGACTGATCTGCAGCCTCAACTAGGGCTTCTGAATTGACTTTCCAGCCCTCCAAGGAGGCTTACAAGGTAACAGTTCCATGTTTGCTTTCTATATATTGGTTCTGGCCAGGGAATGGGTCCGGCAAAAGACGGCTGGTGTGAATCTGAATCTGACCACAGCATGGGCACTTCCACCAAGGCGTGCAGGATGTCGACCGAGACCTAGATCGTCTCCATTTGAGAATGACTGGTCCAGAATTAATAGAATACGCCGATGATCGCTTAGGGTTGCTGCTCTTATGTGCCGTATGCGCCCTGAGGAAAATGTTGTTCCATTAACCCATCATCGAACAGAACATGTGATGATTCTGTCACTAGGCTGCCTCAGTCAACTGATGGGACTCTAAAGCCTCCTACAGTTAGGGATCTGGAATTTATTGTTCAGAAAGTAAGCTTATTCAAAAGCAAGTCCCCCACCTCACATTCAGGGCTTCGGCACGCTGGGACTAAGTTAGCATCTTGTCCATTGAATTTTAGTGAGCAACATAGTTAAGGTGTTCTTGATGTGAAGGACGAAAACTTCACCTCTGCGTGCCAATGTGTCACTTCAATAAACAATGAAACCTTGTAGGCATGTTACCGACCCTTCCGGAACGGGAGTGATGTCATGGCCTTTCATAGCCGCAATACCGCTATACTTGGTCAGTTTGTCAAGCAAACTACTTGCATTCGTCTAGATGACAGTAAAGCCGCCTAGGTCGGTTTAGGTCCTTCCCACAAAGCCTTCAGCATCGTTCGTTGGAGAAACCTCATCACACGAAAACCCACTGCTCTTGGAAATTCATTCGCTACCACGAATACTGATTCAAATCCATTTTTCGTTTCTCATTTTTTGATTCAATAACTAAAAGATAAAGGCTTCAGCACAAACTTCGATTCCCTGAATCATATGAAGGTCCATCAAAACTGGATCTCTCTCCCCTGTTAGCGTGAACATGAACCTAATTAGCCAAAGTAGGAGGAGATCGAAGAGCAAGAATTGCTTACGAGTATTCCCTTTCGGCATACGAAAATACACGAAAGGGTTGTCAGCCGTACCGACGATTATACTTAATTCTCCCGTGTTCATTGATAGCCTCGTCTAAAAGGGATGGCTGCTTCATGACAGCAACCCTTTCGCTACACAAAAGAAGTGAATAGTAGCGCAGGTATCATCACTCGGTATGAGCAGTGACCAGGCAATAGTGATTAAGCCTCAACGCTTCAGCCAGTGAATCACACAGAGTAAAATTATATGGCATATCAAATTCCGAGCGTAATAAAGCCGAAGAAAGGCGCAGATTCAATAAGTTTGTGCTGTTTACAGAGGGCATGTTAAATTAGATATAAATTCTGGAGTGGACCAAGGATGCTACTTGGTAGCAGCATTACACAGATCAAATGAAGACGGCCGCGTTCAGAAATGTTCTCAACTCTCTTTCATTTCGTTGTGCAAGAACAACTTGTGAAAGAACACCCTCACTGGTCATGTTGGTAGTCTTCATGCACGCAGCGAGCATTTCTTTTGGGCGTGCTTTGGAACTTTCGGGTTTTAGCCCGAAGCAACTTCTGGCGCACTCACTAGCTTTTGTGTATGCCCCCAAATTTCACAAATATTTCCGTTGGCCGTTAACATTAACTTGATTCTCAGTACACAAACACATGTGGCACAGAAACGTCAAGTATTCAAGTGGTAATATTACGGATCGCACCCTCTCAGAATTTCAGATACAGGTTGTTACAGGTTTCTGGGTGCACTGCATACAATCTAGGCATTTCGGGCACGTGCAAATAATATCCCGACTTCCAGGATAACTGCAGACACTCTGGGTAGTGACCGAAATTTTCTACGACCTTGAAACCGTTGGACCGCCGTTTACGTACACCCAGATTACTGATTGCGAGAGCGCTTCCTGCTTGCAGTAATAAGCGCCGTGGTGGTGAGTTGTCGTTCCGTTTTTTGGGATAAGTAATCACGTTTCACACGCATTTCAAAGGTTGCCGTCCGATTTTCCTCTATTATATGGTGTCTTCTAGGTATTTCCACTTGGTAAATACATGAAATAAACAGCTGCTTACTGAACGCAACGGTGCTTTTTATTATACCTTACATTTTATTCAGCATTATTTATTTCCAGTTAAAAAACACATGTTCCAGACCTTCTTCTAATCAGTGGCAGTAATTTAAACTTTAAATATACCCTAAATAGCTAGCTATTCAACCCACCTCACTGTCAAGTGATGCGGGCATGGATAATTGCCAGTAGGACGAAATTCAGGAGTTTTTGGTCGTTCCTACTGCCTCTGTCTTTGATGACATCGGGATAGTTTGTTCACCGGGTTCTATCGTGACCAAAAAGAACATTCCATCCTGCGAGCCGTCCTAATTATCGTCTGTCGAGCGAAGGTGAACTGAGCTGATGCATATGTTGTGTTGGAGGAGCTTCGTTGACTTTATCCTGAACTTCCAGTAGATCCGCGAACATGATGAGAACACCAAGCCACTCTTTAAAGAAATCAATAGGACCTGGTACATATGTTCACATTGGTCTTCGTCGTCAGCTTCAGAGTCGGCTAGGGAAGGAGCGAGTAACTTTGTCCCCAAAGCCTCTCATGCCGTACCTGGACGTGGACGGAGCACATTTGTTCATGAACTGCTACCCGCGAATGTGGCCGATACTGAGGAGACTAACAGCCCTAATAGGTATTTGTTCAGGTCCATGTAAACCAGTAGATGATGATAGGCTACTGTGAGATGCAGTCGCAGAACTGAAATCGCTTTGTGATTCTGGGGTTCAATTAGGCAACAGTCCAACCGTATCAGTAGCGCTGAAAAGTTCTAGTTCCGATACCCCAGCCGGGCTTTTCGTTAGGCAGATTTCCGGAAACAATTCTGAGCAGGGTTGTGACGAATGCTCAGCTGAATGTAAGCGGAAACGCATAATGATAATAATGGTAATATACTACATGCAACAGTCGTATGACTGTTCCCGATGCTTTCCGAACTGACGTTGCTTTCGAACTCAAACGGACAAGCATCGCCACCGCAGAGGGTCTTCATCTGAGAAAATAAGTACTGATATGATTAAGGCTTTCCCACAAGACCCTATGCATCTGTTGTCGCCGGGGGTTGTTCGAAGGACGCTTGAAATGTGTAAAGGCCTTGCTTCATCTAGGAACGATGGCATGAACAGCCATATAATAAGCCAAATTAACATTCGGTCAAGCAGCTCCCATGCAATCACACTATATGAATCTCGACGTAAGTGCAGATTGTTGGGGGAAGCCGATCGGTGGAAAGCGACGAAATGTTGCCTGTTCCTTTCGTACTTAAGTGCGACATATTTAAAAGATCTTTTATCTCGCTTTTTATACGACCACCTCATGGATTTATTTTTGAGCTTGTTACCACCAAGTCACCCACTCCATTACTATGATTATCTAGATGGTATAACAGCAATGCCTACTAAGTTCGTTCGTACTTTTCAGACTATCTTTGGAGCTGAAAAATGGTGTATAACGTTCACGAGCCATTGCGCCTGTGAGATGACATGGCTGAGCGTGGTCCACTGGAGTCGTTTTCTGGCTTTCCCTTTGAGTCATACGCGCACGTCCTACAGAAGCCGGTAACCGGTTCAGGCAATCCCACCGTCCGGGTAAGCAAACGAATGACCGAGAGGTCCCTCGTTGAAGGGGAGACTTCTGGAGTTACAAATGGTAAAAGCGTATTGATAGATGCGGGTCAGAAAAAGGCGTTTTTAAGTAGGTATACTGTTGGCGCAGTATCTCCAGATAACTGCATGATTGTAACTCAAGTTCTGAATGAGACGCAGCTTCCGTTTCGAGGGTGTTGTAATCCAAAGTCCTTTTCACTAAACAGTAGACTCGGCAGGCATTGGGATTTACAGGGTTGATAGTTTTGGAGGAACCACAAGCACAGCCGCTTAAGCAACCATAAAGGTCAGATGTATGTGCTTGCCTTTGAATAACCATTCCGTAGTCATTCCTTTACTTCAACTCTTTCAGACGGAGCCCAATGAACGCTGGCTGTGGAAACACAGATTGTAGTTAGCGCGAATTAATAGCTGAAATTATCGTGAATACATGTAATTCTTCTGCACTGTAGATATGTTTTCCATACGTATGTGTGACTTCCTGTTTAAATTCTTGTGTAGTCGTCATACTTTACGAATAAGGTGGTGATGGTGATCTGCAAATGAAAGAGTTGCAACGCGACATGAGTGACCTCGAATATCGTAGAGCTGCAGTGCAGGAGTTGTCTTGCCTGATGGAGTCAGACATGGGTGTTTCGGTATGTCACATAATGGGTACGCTGCCGGAACCCAGTCTTAGCATGCTATGCTCGTTGCCTTCTACGTAAGACAAACGTCATTTCAGGCAAATGCTAACGTCTAAAGCTGTTATCAGTAAGTTCCTGGCTTCAATTATCGCGTGCAAAGACATCCTTTTCAACATCCTCAGGCATGGGAGCGACGAAAAAAAGTAGCTGCGGAAACAATCCGGACAAATATCCAAATATCACTACAGTCGTGACAGATTAAGAATAAGAAAGAAAAGGCAGAAGAGGTGGAAAATGGTGAGCCTCATGTGTTCTATAACACAATTCCCGTGGGTTACTGAATTCTCCGAAGGTGAGGAGGTGGCCCTTGCATCTGTCTCAACTTACGTGGAGAGTACTCATCTACCCAGCTCGCCAAAGAGCGTCAACGAAATGAAATGAAGATGAACAGAATAATATGTCCCTTAACTGTTAGAAAACGAAGTTATTTTTGCATTTACGCATTGCACATGGGCTTTGATAAATTGGAAACATGTTCTCCCACTTCGGGGGCACATTATGATTCTTGACGCTTTCTGGTGAAAGGTTTGGAACCTTCGGGGAACACCGTACGTCGCCCTGTGCGCGCCCAAAGTGTAATTTTTTGGATTTTGCCCGAGACTTACTAATGCGCCCGAAGTAAATGCTGACTGGATATCTTTCGTGAATGATACCACTCCTACAGCAAGCACGCATCTGGCGTGATAGTCCCCTCTCCCACACCTGCTCGTGCTTCTTCTCTGTTTTTTATTTTTACAGCAACAGCTCGATGACGACGTTCAACGCTGAATTTCAATCTGGACATATCTACTAAGTGGAAATTATATCTACTGTTTAACTCCATGGATTATTGGACTGCTCCCAATCTTTCGCAGTTTCTGGAACATCTTCACAATCGACTCATCAGCTGGTCAGGATTCTTCTTTCGACGAAGCGTCTAAAGTTTCCCACAGTGCTTGTGAACTGATATCTGTCATGTTAAATCCATTATATGGGGATGGGAATCTTTATTACCTTCACTTTGACGCACTGCATATGCTGAAAGTGGCATTTTCTTTGTCTCGTAACTGCGATCTGATGTTTTTGACGGAATTAAACGACCTCTCCTATGTACTATTCAGGACCCGTAAAATCTTGTAGATTTTTTGACACATATCAATTTGATGATGCCTGTAAACTGGCTTCTCTCATGCTAGTTACTAATGTGAGAATAAAAATTTATTTATTTATCCGTCGGTCACCACTCGTCTAAGTTCGACACTGCTTCTCTGTAACTATAAATCTTTCTGGCTCCGAACAGGCCTGGCTTCAGAACGGGTCGAGCTTCATTCTGTCCGTTCCCAGGTTCCACGGTGTTAGATATGGTCCTGGGTACACGTGTCCCTATGTATTTGTGACGAGAAGCTGGTCTTCGTTGTTACAAATGATAATTTTTACAGAGAGATCCATTTCTGGCTATGCATCCAAAATCTTCCGGAAATGTGAGTATATTGCTTAATTACAACAGGATGCAGCGTAGACGGCGTGAAAATGCTTGTACGCTGACAGCTGAGGATTGCAGTTAGTACTTACTGCTTTTAATGGTGTGATGTGAAGCTATTTTGAATAAGTATGCATGAACAGAATTGGTATGCCAGGCAAAAGCCGAGAGGATTGACCTCCTACAAAGTGAATTCCGTTCACACCGAAGATCCCGCCATGTCGTAGGGAGTTATTTGATTATATTCCAGCGTTGGCAAGACACATAACTTTCGTTCAACAAGCAAAAATGACTACCATTGGCAACGGTTGAAGCCAGTGGGCGCCCATCGAACAGTTTTCACACAGACACAGGGGCCAGCTGCTAATTTTCCCTACTTGCCGAACACTTTCAGGTACAAAACCAAGAAAGAGCACCAATGGATAGCCACTTGTGAATGGTATGCATGACGAACTAGGCAAATATATCAAGTTGCGTGAAGTGCCTAGCCAAAAGATGGTGACGAGTAACGAGGTGTGGTACTACAATGTCCCTAGTGGTTTGAATACTGGAGCGTTTACCTTCAGGCTGACCAGTTCATGAAGACTATGGAGGTCAGCACTGATGTTGGATGTCTTCGGACCATATGCCTGGAATTTGAGGAAGTATTTGCCACTACAGGCTCATAAGCCTGGCAGACCGTGTGCAGGGTTTTAAGCTCAGCCAGTTCCGATTCAGAAAATATAAATGCATCCATAAAAGTCTACAGGCAAAACAAGCATGTGAGAATTTGCCTTACTGCGTTTGATGATAAATTTACATCATCCATTGGGCGGTTTTTACTAGGGTTTCAAAATACTATGATCTGTAATTATGTGCGGATATCGACTGCCAGCCAGTAATGTTCAACAACTCGTAGTTACTTTCCGACCCTCCTGACTAATGGAGAAGGTACAGTGGAAAGTGTCGGAACATAGAGTGAGAGCAAAGACTCAATTAATCAGCAGAGGAAGGGACTTTTAAATGCATGCATGGCACGGCATCGAGAAATAATACTACCAACTGATCGATCGTCTACCAGTTTAACTGCAGATGTAATTAACACGAAGTACATTTTAACTGATACAATCCGAGACTAGTTTTTTAAGTCCACTTACCATTTCTTATATGCCATGTGTATTGTATTGACAGCGTTAGTTTTGGTATTGGTGAAATGATTCCGAAAAGCCAACCACGGAAATTATTTTGACAGAAAATGCCACACTTTCAGAGGGGCCTGTTGTCGCTAAGTTTCCAGGCGTTTCTTAAGCCATATTTTCCCGCTTTCCAACCGCTGTTTTAAGGATAATACCCTTTTCGCGAAACTTTATTTTCAGAATATTTTACAGCCCTTGCGCTAGTACCCACGCAAATGCAGTCTTTGCGAAAGTCGGTTAAAATTTGGAGATTCCGTTTTTGGTGTTGTCAAAGGGGGGTGGGAAATAGTGTTGTCAGCAGACAACCCGTTATTGGTGTATCACATTGTATGCTCGTCCACTGGCGTGTATGTGGTAGTAATGGATGGGAAAATAAAGGTGAATCCATGTTGACCAACAATACAGAAGTGAAAAGAATGACCCAACCAGCTTATTGACTCTACTGTGTAGGAAGTGAATGAAAGCACCCAATTCATTGTTGCCGTTATGTTTTTGTTGAGCAATGCATAAGCATTCGATGCTAAGCGTGACGAAAAGATTCGTCACTCAACTCTAGGGATATATTTGGACAAATGTAGAGACTTGGATAGATGCCAGAACTATACCGAGTGGTGACAAAGCAACTTATCACCGCTTCCAGTCGAATGACGTCAGTTTTTCTCTGTGTATCTTCGCCTGAATCACTTCGATGAGACCAGGGGTCAAAATTCAGTTTAGAAAATTTACCAAGTTGCAGTTTAGTAGTCCAAATAGATGTTGTACTGCCACAGTATAATGAATCATTGTGAAGAACTGCTTAATCTCAAGCTCTGAACTTCGAGAATGATGAATATAATAACTATTCGACGAAGATGCAACTTGTTAAATGATTTAATTTTAAATGCACTGAGTTGATAGGCTGTTCTTTCAATTAGAAATTATGCTTTAGACAGTGGCCCCCCAAAGATCCTAGGACTTTATTGTTACGTCAAATCCACCCAGTAGCACGTGACGAAGGCATGAATTTTCGGAGTTCCCAAAACCCAAAGCGAGAACCGACCAAATCCAAAACAATCGGTTGCCAAAGACGGAATGTATATTCAAACAGTAAGTGAACCCTGCGAAAATTGTTCTTTACACCAAAATATATGTACAAAATTTAGTTGCAAACCTTCATTTTAACGGCAACTGCAGTTTCTACCCACAACGGAATACAGTTGTAACACTAATCTAAACAAGAGGTTAAATATGGCTGCACAAGCCAATTGAATGAAGTTACACAAAATGAGTGGTCAATGTTTTTGGAATACATTACAAGAACAAATCAAAACACATTCAACATTCACTCCCTCAGTTACTATTAGTTACGTCGTGACTTGACTGGGGCTTTGAAAATACTGAGTAATCCAAGTCACCTGAACGGTTACTATGTTAATCAACGAAGCAACCCAAAAAGAATAACACATCAAGCGGTGAAAACCTTTGGAAATTCAAACCTTTCCGCTCTGTGAGTTTGCGACCAACGGTGCTCACTGTTTGTCGAGACCGCCACTGTTCCAACCGTCAGCAGCTCCAGGAAGAGGTTAGGCAGCGACGCAATGACGCATAGCTTGTGCTTATCCAGCCGGAATACGGATTATATGAACACGAACGACTAATTCCTTACATTCTAGAACGGCCAACCCCAAATGGAGTCTTTTATACTTCCGCTACCAATGTGAACTCAACTCGACCTTGTACTTCCCTGTCAGACTTCTCATCTTTAGTTACCATACCCCTACTAATAACACTATTATTTCTACTCCCGTCATCCATACCGTTATCCGGCCTGCACCTTCCCCTCCCTCTGGCTCTGCGTTCCACCCCGTTTGTTTAGGTTCTTGTTATCACTATGGGTTTACTCATCTTCCCCAAATCTACATTTATCCCTTCATCTTGATTGTTTTTCTTGTTTCCTCTCCCCCGTTTTCACTGGACTTATTTCTATTCTTCCTACCTTCTTTCTACAGTCCAAATAACTGTCTGGTGACAAAACACTTGAGAAATCCATCCGCACTATAGCCCTTGCACAAATGACCTAACCCCTACCAACTTAAACAACCCTTAACCATCCGCCGGACATTCCAAAGCTACTGAAGGTGAGCGGGTAGACCTACATTAAAACCCTCCAAAGATCTGGGTCCTTTTCAGAAGGCCTAGGAGCGAGAGCGGATAAATCTACTGATTTGTAAAAGCTCGTATAAAGTTATTAGACATTTGATATACGTATTGATGTGATTTTCGTTGGTAGACATCCACAGATAGGGCCGGAATGTATGATCTGCGATCAAGAAAAATGTCCATACTTCACGAAATGAGTACATTTCGAACTCCTTCCAATGACTTTCGAGTATTTTTGGTTCGTTTATGACTGTCCGGTACAGAGGGTGATTAAGAATGGTTAAATTAGTCGTGACATTTGAGAGCTTTCTAGGTCCAGAATCCTGTCGAACATTACTTAGACGGCTTACCACTTTGGTAGCCATTATTTGCATCTGGCCGAAAGGTTACTTCGATCGTAGGTTTGGTGCACATACTGTTGTGTTGTATTTCGGATGCAGGGTGGTTAATTGTTACGCAGGATATAATGTTGCTTATCGTAAATCGACAAAATACCTTCTATGACTTCGAAACATGCATTCCTTAGGTGTATGGGATAGATGGTAAGGACAAGAAAGGTCATCAGCTGATTGGACGCCAGGGTGTCGTTCATTCGAGGTGTTTGAAAGTTACCCGCTCACATGGTGTGATCATTAGTTGTGAGGTACCTAGCAGACGTCACATTATGCTAAATTATTAAATAAAATGTGGTTTGTTGACTCTCTGATCGCTCCATACGCCTTACATCATTCTTACTGCCAATTGTCCACAGATTTGCTAAATGAGAGCAGATTCTCTGACAGCTGAAGTATTTCATGTAACTAAATGGTAGGTATTCTAGAAGATGAAGGGTCGAGTAGAAATCTTTGAAAGACAATGCAAGTAGGGCTGCTCTAACGATTGAGTTATCAGACACTGAAGAAAGAGAGTTTTCTTCTAGGCTGATGCTTAGTTACTAATAGTGGGATGAAACTGTTTCTCACTCGAAGTTCAAAGCTGAATACCAACAAGTAGAACATATATGGAAAGTGAGAAAGTTAAAAAATTACTTTCCTCGTCTATGATTATTACAAGATTGAAGAAATGATATGTTTTAAGGAATGGGGCAAGAAAAATTCTTTTAGTAAACAGGATTAACATCTTGGACGTCATATGAACACATCTTAGGTACGAACTTTGATGGCATATTGAACGTTTAATGGAAGTTGTTTTCTTGTGCTCGAGAGCGACCATGTTGGTGTAGCCTCAAGACGTAAACATTGGTTCATGTAAGTTGGTTTCATGTTGTTAATCATTGTTTGATATCACATATTGCCCAGAACACTCCAATTTCTGAAGATATTACCTGGCAGTATCATAAATAGACTGGAACTCATTAGATTAGTACTGAGCACTCGTATTCTGTCATGGTTATAAATATATTCCCAGCAGTAAGATTGTCTTACTATGCATGCTTTTGTAATCTCATTACCTTTGATGGCTAGTTTACAAGGTCGTACAAGTATTTTTCTCACAAAGGAGTACTGGCCATGTAGCACAAGTCGTTAGCTCGGCGACGGTAGTAATGCTAAGATAGTGCACCACATGATGATGTCAAACGATGAGAGGGAGTCGGATACCTGCGTATATAATTAAAAGTTGAATAAGAATGGACATCGTTGACGGATACCACTTGACACAGCTCACCTAATAATGTCATATGCAGTGACTTTCTCACGTGTGTTCGAGTACAGAGTCTCCAACAGATTGATTCACTTACTAGTCATCCATTTCAGTGAGAAACCACCACAAGACTTTCCGATCCACGGAGTTGAATGCCGCCTCCAGGTCGAGAAATAAATCATGTGTCAGAAGTTGGTAGGTGTGTTACAAAACATAGTGTAGTGTGAAAATCAGGTGGGTTTACTCACGGCCCGCCCGGTTTTCTCGCGTTTGGTGTTCCTGAGCTCTAATTCGAGATCTAGGAGTTATAGGACGTAAAATGCAGAACCAGTGTGGTACTCAGTTTGGTTGCTCGATAGTTGTCACAGGGTGACTTCTCGCCTTTCCCTAAGACTGGGACAATCAGTGGTTGAGACCAGTCAGAGGTGATCCCCATACAGTAACTAACACTATCGTTAATCCGACTGGTAATCCGTGATCACCAACCTTAAATACTTATCTGCCTGCTCTCGATAATCATCCTCGTATGAGATTACTTACAGCTTTTTTGACTTATAAGAGAGTTTACAGTCCTGTCTCGGTGTTCCATTCAGGGTCCGACTGGACAGCAGATAACTGAATAGTGGCAGGACTGTTCGTCGAGATTTTTCGCTCATCCTTTCAGTCTAACAGCAAGCAAATCGCAGACCCATCTTTCTAAACGTGAGTCTCACCAACCACTGACCATTTCACTGCAGTTCCCTTGATATGTATAAATAACTACTTGGCGCTATCTGCCGCCACTGACTATTTCTAGTTCTCTGACCCGCATTTTTTTGCCGTCATTGCGTAGACTTCTTGTCAGTCTACATTTGGATTGCTCCTGTCTCATTTTGCTTGAAGCCTGCAGCTATAAAGCCTTGTACATCCATTAATTTACCAGGAGCTGCTAAGATGGACTGGCTCTTTTAGGCAACTGTCTTCAAATCACCTATCGTCTTCAACACTTTTTACGACTGACTAGAAATGTCACCAGGCTTCTTCTTGTGATTCTCGCTGAAAGCATCCGCAATGCTTTCATTGTCGAGTAGTGGTCTTGGTGCTGTGTTTTCCCTACGTCTATTTAGGCACGGAATAAAACTAAACAAACTTGTAGTTGCTGCGAAAACAAGTGCACTAGGGGAATCGGCAGTCATCTAACGACCTTATCTTGCGATAACTGATAGGAATATACTCTATGTCCACCACTGGATTGGGGTTAGTGGACGACACGTCAGACAACGTCTATATGTCCGAATTCTGTGCTGTCCGGAAATGAGTGATTGTCTGAGCATAATTGTAGCAGATGATGGCAGTTACCAGTTCATTCGGCTGTGATTACGAAAGTACCACGGGTTCGAACCGAGCTCCACCTTCTATGGTCTTGACAAGGGGTTAATGTCATTAGCTCTCAATTAGTGTTGCTCATTGCCTTCTCGGAAAATATCGGGATCCATTCAACAACCTTGTGCACGTTCTTGGACTAGGGAATGAGTCACATCTGTTGTGTGAGGGTTAATACCACTTACTACTTGGTTATCCGGTAAATTGTGTAGTTCTCAAACCTATGACGCATCAGTTTGAATTGAGTGCCTAGGCTGGTGAGCCGCAAATCTACATGGCTGTCGAGTATATTTTGAGTTCTTTAGATCTATTTGCTCACTGAAATCGGCTGTTACAAGGGCAACATCTAATGGTTTGACTTTCGATAGTTAGAAGGCGGACAAGTTTCTGTAGAACTCATCCTTTATTTCATTCTAGCTGTAGTCAGTGAGTGCGAAGAAGAGACAACGTTGGGTTTCATGATTTTATTTAGTCTCCAAGTTGCGATTCAGTCGAACAGTGCATATGTTGGTGACTCAGCTGGGATGCAGTCAAACAGTACACTTTCTACTCTAGAATTTAATGCTACATATGCGCCTGCTGGACCGTGAGAACTAACAGTCCAATCTCCAGAGACTTGAGCAACAACCTGGGCGGTAGTCAGTAGGTCCACCTTCATCCTGATATTTGGAGCTACAGCTCATTAGTTAGGACAGTTATCTTTCAACCAGTGAGTCACGCGTCAGAACACTCATTCCGAGATCTGAGGAGCCAGGCAGTTAGTACTCAGCCGTCACATTAGGCACGGCTCATTCCCTACTAGAAAAACGTGCACAGGATCGCTAGGTACGTTTAAATATCGGTCGTAATGGTAACATTGGTGTGACCTTATGGTTCAAAAGATATCTGCCTGAAGTTGTTAGTGTTAGGTCGTCTTGTATGCTGGAGATTTAACTTTGAATAACGTAAATCTAGACAAAATCATACCACTGGTACTGGAGAATCGCTGGATAGGTTTTGTGTTGTATTTTTGGGACCAACTCTTGTAGCTACCCTTCTGACTTCGGAAGGCAGCACAGGCGTAAACAGTTGATCTCTTCCAGAAGGAAAGTCTCACTGCTCTTGCACTGCGTCCAACAAGCAGTACGATTTTTCGCTCGAGTGGCAACATAGCGTAGGTATTGAAACTGGTGGTAACTGTTTTTTGTGTGAACACTATCTAACAGACCTTCCTGGTATGATAGTAAATAAAGATACCAATTGCTTTAGCGACAGCCGTTGGGGTCTTTGGGGTACTCAACTTTTGACCTCTGGGTCGAGGTAGTAGCTGTTGGTGTGACCTACTGCAAGCTATTGGAGTCTAAGAAACTGATTTGTAGCATTGCAGCTCGGTGCGCCTTATTGGTAGCTATACTTCCGAACAGTGCAATAATGTACATTAATTTTCCAAGCATATCAATTTTTTGTCTCAAGAGCCGTGTACTGGGAATAATTCTTGGCCTGTAGCAAGAGTTGCCTCATCAGAATACTCAACTTTTGTTTACAGTGTCGACAAGTGTACCTCATTATTTTGGAGAATTTGCTTTACACCGTAACAGGTGTTTGGTTAATCCTTGCTCATGGTTATTATCTGGTTTCAGAGTAAACGATGTCTGTTATCATTCGACTGCAAAACCTACCAATCTCTGCAAACGCCTCAAATATTCGACGTTTTTTCAGTGGATTGTCGATTCCTGAGGGTGGTGTGCATATTGTTGGAGGCACGGAAGGTGATGCATTCATTGCCTTCGCTACAGATGAAGATGCTAGGAAAGCTATGTTACTTGATCGCCAAACAATCAATGGGGCTGCTGTTCGTTTGTATCTAAGTAGCAAAACTGAAATGCAATCTATCATCGAATCTGCTAGAACTTCGGCTTTGTTTTCTGGTGGGGAAATCCAAGCCTCTCCCAACCTATCCCTCAGAAGACTGAAACAATGCATGCACTGGATGTGACCGCTCCTACCTTACCTAGTTCGTTCCCATCGTATAGGAACGGGGCTGTTCGAGAATCTTTCGACGACTCGTCCGGTCAGTTTTCTTACCCCTACAATAAAGGTGCTGCATCGACTCTCGACCCACCACCTCGTGCACAGTTGGACACAACACTACGCAACAAACCTGACGATTATCCTGAGAATCTACCATCAGATCGACCTCGTCACTCAGATCGGGACCGGAGTTATGGTTACAACAACCAACCGGATATACCTCCTAGGTTTGACGATGTTCGGGAGTTCCCGCCTGTTCGTGACTTTGGTCCAAGAGATACGTATATGAACGATCGTGGTGACCTACCCTACCGACCATATCACGAAGATTATGACTACAGTCGGCGTCCCCCACCCCCTATTCCTGAAGATAACTTTATTCCGAGGAGTAAGGATACTGGAGTTAGAAATAGCCCAAGAGATCCTTATGCTGACCGCTATCCCACTCGTCATTCTTTGGATGATATCACTCCGGATTATGGTAAGTACCGTGCACCGTCTCCTAGGCTGTTTGGTGATCGGTTCTCTCCACATGATGTTCAACCACGGGAATTAAATCGAGGAAACAACCATGCTTACCACTCAGAAACTAGGGGTGGTCCTGCTCATCCACTTGACCGAGAAACTACATACCCTAATCCTAGGTTGCAGGATGATCGTGATTTCTCAGTTAGACCTCCGTGGCTTGGTGATGATGCACCTAGTGGGGCACCTAAACGTCCATTCCAACCTCCTGCTTCGGATTATGAGGACTATCCTCGAAAGCGTCGACCTCCACCTCCATCATATGGTCATCCGTCTGATCTGGTTCCTGGGGAAACTGAATATGTACTTCGCGTTTGTTTGCCTGCTCCAGAAGCTGGAATCAAAGCTGTCTTCGATATATTGCGTGGGGTTCAAGTTGTTCCAAAGTGGGGTATAAGAGTGGAAGAAGACTTGATGCAACGTCCTACTGGATATGTGTTCATTATGATGACAACTCGAGATTCTTATGACAGAGCTCTCAGCTTTGATAACCGTCCTCATAAAGGGGATATTATAAAAGTAGTAAGTTCATCCTTAAACGAATTCTACAGTGTCAGGGATACAAATTTTATCTCGAAGTGCCCTCCAGAGGTTGCCAAAAGCTCCCACCTACTGACCAGTCTTGCCCCCCTCATTATGCTGACGGATGTCTTGAACTGGCGGAACTTCCACCTGATACCACAAAGACTGAAGTTGTGCGGTTTTTGGGTGCCCCTGGACTAACCTGTGAAAACGTTGTGCTTGCCAGGTTTTCAACTAGTGACAAGTCTGCACCACGAAGTGGCAACCTGACTAGGGCACTTGTTACTCTTCCTTCTGCAGATGACATCAAGATTCTGCTTTCCGCCAAGCCACGACCATTTCGACCGGATATGGGACTCCCGCCGGTGCGTTTGACACCGATATCAAAGTTGCAAATGTCTGCTTATTCATCTATGGCTGTTGAGGATAAGTCTGAAGGCACTCAAGAGCCGGTAAAGCTGTCTGTACCGCGTGATGTAGATGCAGAACCAACTAAAGCCTCTGGTGGCTTTTTAACATGTGCATGCGTCAGTGGATTTTCTCGTGCAGTGAAAGATTCTGAGGTCCTGAATCTATTCCCCTCTATTCTGATTCCGGGTGATGCAGTGAGAGTGGCTCCTGACGGGAACACAGCTTTTATTGACTTTATTAGTGAAAACAACTGTCGTCGCGCTGTAAATGAAGCGTCTGCTGAAGACTCTAAAGCAAAACAAACACACCCATCTCTTCGTATAGAGGCTATTACCAGAGGTGAAATGCTTAGTCGTCTGGGTTCTGATGTTAAGGGAGATGAACAGTCGAGTTTTGATAGACCAGTAAGACCTCGTGACAGAGACCCACGAGAATCCCGGACCCAGTGGGATCCACGTCAGCGTTCATCACATTCAAATTCCTTTGAAAGCCGCCCACCAAGTGCAGGAAGAGCAAAGTACGATGATCCGTACTATGACCGTCCCGGACCTCCTGTTCCTTTTGATGAATACCACGATTCATTCCGTAGATTTCGTCCACCCATGGATAGTATACATTCTGTCCCACCACCTCAGTCGGACCTTCCATCTGGTCCCAGACAACCCTTACCCGCCCCACACCGCCGTCCAATCCCTGATTTTGTCACCGTTTTCTTAGGGAATCTCCCATCTACATGTACTGTTGACCAGTTGGCTGGAATTATGCGTGATTATTACTTCATTCCTGGTTCAATCAGATTTCGTCGTGATCCTCAGGGGCAACCAGCTGGTGAGGCGTTAGTGGATTTCAAAACGAGTTATGAGGCTGACAGGGCTCTTAGAGGATTAAATGGATATCGAATGGCCGGTCGACCGTTGGTCTTGCGTTTTGATCATCGAAACTAACAGGTGAGAAAAGATTTTTTTATTTCATAGGACGACTTGTAGACTTTATGTGAAGCAGCCAGATTTGCATTTTAAGATTTCTTACTTTGTATTATTTTATTATTTTTTCTTATGGGAATTTTGGAAAACTAGTATTTGGCCTAATATATCGATGCCTTGAATGAGTCCTTCAAGTCTTTTTCTTCCCTTGTGGGTTTGACCGTGCCCAATGATCAGATGCATCAGATCAGATGATCAGAAGCATTTTGAAGTCGTTGATATTACATGTAGAACCTGTGCGATAATCTCACTCATTTTCTCTACGATTTTTTAGACCGATGTGAAATGCATTACTTTTACGTAGTGACATTCTATTATACTTTAAACTGGTAGTATTTTAATTTTTCGAAAAGAAATATCACTGATGGCATATATCAGTCCACGACCGAAACAACTCACAAGTTCATCAGAATCGTTATGAGGTGTTATGCCGTAAAAACATCTTTCAATTTCAAGCAGGGCGACTGATATCAACTTTACTAAGATGGATTTTGCGCTTTGTTTTTCTGTGGGTATGAATTTTCGAATGGTGACCACCGCTATTCCTTTGGAATGGTTGACTTGCGTTTAAGTCTTTGTTTAGTTAGTGTGTAGTTTACAGAGTTCGGCAGTGATGCACCAACGGTGGTTTGTTGACTTAGAGAATTGACTTCAAAACAGGGGGTCCTAGGTCCAAAACTTGTTACAAGTGTTGTGCAACTGGATAGTATCATGAGTCCTCATTTATTAATAGTAACTCTCCTGGTTACTTCAGTCTGTGCTAGGTAACCAAGTTGCATCGGTTTTGTTTGGTTCTTTGGGATTATTGTTGACGGAAGAGCGAGACTAAACAGTGTGAAAAAGTCTGAGTACTAGTAATTTCTCTTTCATTCACTACTTATGCGGAGTTTATTACTAATTTTGCCATCGCTGGAGTCACCTCTCGGATATGAACTCATTCTGTTTCATCGTTTCATCGTTCAACATAGAACCAGACACTACTGTGTAGTGGTCCAAGTTGCCACACCTCATATCAGCACATCAAGTAACAAGGCAATAAAAGTTCAGATGAAGAAAGAAAAACCGGCCGAAAGAAGTAGAAAGTAATAAAAGAGAGGAAAAAGGAAGAAAAAAATTATAATAAGTGTATTGGTTAAGATGAGAATAACATGTGTATACATCTGCGCCACTGACACGGGTTCTCAGCCATACCACCTACAGACTCCAACCACTGGTTTCTCTTGTCCTACGGACCCCAACCCGGCTAGTCTACTTCGCTCTACATGGCTCAGACCAACAGCCAACGACTTCATACATTGATGCCATGCTTTAGTCTGGCCCCCTGAGCACTTTTCCGGCCTGGACCTACTTCGGCCAACATTGCGAAACGAGGCATACGTAGTACGTGTCCCGACCATCTCAGTCGATGAAGGTTCACAACCACATCAACTTACCTCTTCTGCCTAAAACTCTACACCTGGCTTCTGCGTTACCCACGTGGTGACATGACGGAATACGGCCTATACCACGAAGGCAACGGTGGTCAAACACCTGAAGCCAGCCTTCTCATGTCTTCCACCTTCAATAGCCATGTTTCCCAGCCATACAGTGGAACAAAGCGGACTGCTGTGCAGGTGCAGTACACGCAACCCTAAATAAACAATCCGATATCACGGCGGCACCACAGGTGGCGTAAGTTGGCGAAAGTCAACCAAGCCAGCCACCAGGGCTGATGCCACTTCCCAGGTAAGTGAAGTGGTCAACGCGCTCAACCATTTCACCCTCTATTGTTAGCCGTGGCACAGATAAAGACCATTCCTAGAGTAACAATTTGCATTTGGGTTGTGAGAAACACACCCCAAACATTCTCAAATAGCCATTCAAGGTGTTCGGTAGACTCTGCATCTTGTCAGTGTCTTCACCTAACAGGACTATGTCACCTGCGTATTCTAGGCCTACCAAAATCTCTCCTGTGATTAGACCAATCCCTGTAAAGTCGGTTGACGAGAGTGAGACATCTATTAGAAAGTCTATTATCAAATTGAATCAGAATGGAGAGAGAGCATGTTTGACGGACATCACTCGACGTACACAACCCACCGGACATTTCACCATAAGCTCGAACACCTTTATCGGTGTTTGAATAAAGAGCCTTCATTAAGGTGATGTACTTGTTCGGTACCCCTTTCATTGAAAGCCACTATCATGAAGACTTTTCGGTCGAGAAATACAGCTACTGTCGGTAAGTGTGCCTGTGTTCCAGAATCTGGTGGTGTGAATATTTGGTCGATACCCTCACGACAACGGCCTGAAGCTTGCCTAGTTTTCTCGGCCTTGCTATTCCTAGGCTCCACTCAAGTATCTTATGATTATAGAACCTTAGACACTGTGCTCCTCTTATTCCTCTGTGGCAATCACAAAACTTTTCGCTTTTATTAAAAACCGGAATAACTAGTGATTGAGACCAGTCACAGAGGATCATATTTGACTTCCATACACTGGTTAGTACTTCAGTTAAGCTGACTAAAAGTCCTCTACCGCCGTCCCTACATAACTCAGGAACTAGTCCGCCGGAACCTGCTGCCTTTCCTCGTTTGAAGTTACCTACCGCTTTCTCGACTTATAGTGTTGAGGGGCCTATCTCACTGTTCTATCTAGGGTTTACCCATCGTTCCAGTCGTCTCCTCTGCTAATGAATTGCAGACCCACTCTTCTGTTCTATCGTCTCTGACGTTTTCGCTCATGTCCTTGATAAATCTAAAATGTTTAGTGTTACCTGTCGCCACTGCCTTTTCTATCTCTTGAAACCTTCTTGTTTATGGCATAGACTTTCTGTCAGTCAACGTTTGAGTTGCATTCGTTCCTCTTTACACTCAAAACCTGCAGGAATGTATTCGAGTGCATCTATTAATTTAGAAGCTGCTCGTATCCACTGGTTCTTTCTAACCACTATCTGAGAGTCGGCTAAGGTCTTCAACGCTGTTCTCACAGCAGACTGGAGATGGGATCAGGCTTCGTGTGAATGAATAGTATTGTTCCTTTCCGATAACTGTCGAGCTAGTTCCTCACTGAGAGAGGTTTTAGTGCTCTCATTGTCGAGCTGCACTCGCAGTAATTTTGTTACTAAGGTTTTCCTTCGTCCGTCTAGACACAGACATATACGCGCTCGAACTGACGCGTAGTTGCTGTCCAAACATGTCCAAGAAGAAGCGGCAGTTTTCCACCGACTTTTTACAGCGATGATTGATAGCAGTATGGTCCGCCGCTGAGTTGAGCTCGGTGGACGCCACGTCAGACAATGTCCTTATGTCTGAAGTTTGTGCTATCTAGAAATAAACGGTTATCTGAGTACAGCTGTAGTAGGTAGTCGCCGGCCACTTAAATGCCTTCCTGCCTGATTCACTCTACCCACTTCTGCGACAACCACCACTTCTGAACTTTCGGGTTTCTCAAGGGGGCTGGACAGTTTTCTGTAGGACTCCTCACTTCATCCGAACTGCAGGTAGTGGGTGCGTAAGCAGGGATTAAAAAGAGACAATGGGGAGTTTCAATATTCCTTTTAGTTCTGACTGAGCCGGACAGCGCAGAGGCGACTATCGACTAGGATCCAGTCTAGTGAATTTTCTGCTCTGGTGCTTACTGCTATACTTCTACCTGCAAGACCGCGAGAGCCTGCCATCGAATCTCCAGAAACTCGAAGGGTGAATTTTGCGGATTCACCAGATTAGCTGGGAGAGGTTAGGTGAATAACCACACTTGAATCCTATATGCGAGTCTCATAAACACATCCATGGCCCGAGTCGCTAGAGTTTTGGCAAATGAAGCTTGTTTACGAATTTGACGGAGGTTGGGGACATTGATGATTCCAGTATGTTATTTAAAGCATGGTTCAAGAAGACCAAGGATGCTGTTCTGTGGACTCAGATCGTTGTCGAAAGCTGCAGAGCTAGAAGAAATTAAAGATAACGTAGGATTGTTAACTGTTAGACGTGAATGAAGATTGAAACGTAAGGATAAAAGAAGAGGATAGTGGTCTGGTAGGACTGACAGAGTCGTGAGGGCTGTTGACACTTCCTGGTTGTCCACACCATGTAAGGCTAGGCTTTCTTAAGGTACCTGAAGAAAAAAGGCTAGTCCGTGCAGACCCCGGGAGACATCTGCTGGAGGTCTGTCACGTACGACCTTTCTGGTACTACGACAATTGAGCTGTATTATGGAAGATGTAGCCGGACATACGTCCTGAGGTTTTGGATCACCACTAAGCCACTATGCTTCATCTCTTTGTTTGTGGAGAGTAACTGCTTTTTGTCTAACCACTATCCATCACACCTTTCTGGTTTGGTAGAATCTCAAGGGAACAAGTGTTCCACCAGCATAACTCGGGTCATCTTGATGTTCAAGCCCAACCACCACGTCAAAGTAGCAGCTGTCGGTCGGAGAGCATGGCACTTTCTTCATTAAGTGAATTGTGAAATGAGCGTGAAAGGAATCCACTTTTGAATAGCAGGTAAAATGGCATAACAGCATGTCTGTTTTCGGAAGTTCCACGATTATTTGAAATAATCACTCGTTCTCCGAAAATTCACTTGTCTCAGTTTGTGGAGTGGCCTCAAAAGCTCATATTTAGAAATAGAATTACGATGCACAACTATCTTTATCATGCTAAGGTGGATTGATTGAGGTACGGACTGGTTAATATTTATTAGTATTCAGTTCCCACTGTAGAAAAGGTACTCTGCACAATTTAACGCAGGGTTTCTTGGTTTACATTTTAAAATATTTGCAATTAATCAACGGGAATGTTGCCGCACGGTGGTAATACTTTATCTGCAAAATTCCACAACCGAATATCATTGCAGATCAAGTGGTCCTTTCAAATTTGATCTAAAGTAAATAATTGCTATTCTTGTGGAAAAACATGCAGACTGTAATGTTATAAATTCACTGTACTACTCACTTTGCTTCGAAACTATTGATCGTTTTAATCTTCCTGAATCAAACTGAATGTATCACGTGTTTTTTGCATATATTTGATGTTTAGGTTTAAGTTTGGGAATTTATTTCCTGATTTCAATTCAGCAAAACATTCTTATCTACATACAGTTAGGAAACACGAATTCAGCCCCTCGTTACGTCTCGAATAATATTATATAGAGTTTGGGAAATATATCACTAGGTACCAGTTTATTGATGATTGTTGAATAAGACTGGTAAATAATCAGAAAAACTACGAAGGCACTTAGTCATTACGGTGACTGCAGAGTTAGATTCCTTCAAAATCACGTTTCATATAACAATTAATAGGGAAAATAAATAACTTCAATAAGGAAAAGATTGTTGACAATAATGTAAGGGTAATAATAAGGGGTTAAGCGAATGCAATTAGGAAAATTAGTAGTGTTTACACTGTTTAAACAAGTATTGCTTCTTTATGCGAATAGCTAGGAAAAGGAGCCTGTACAAAAACATTGGAATCATAGGTTTAACTTTTTCAGGTTCATGCTTATAGTCGACGCACAATGTAAAGAACTAATTCTCATAACTTTGGCTAGATAGACTTTAATTGTAGGCACTGTTTACATCAGTTCCATAAAGCTCTACTATCAGTTTAATTATAAAGAATCTATTTTCTAAATTGCGATGATCAACTTAACTAACCATAGAATCATTTAGGTTGCAGAAAAGATTCAATGAAGTCAGTTCACACTCAGAAGTCGCTTCATTTTCCAAGTTGAGACTTTCCTAAGTTTCTACCGGTCACATCATATTTACGTTCACATGATTTCGATGTAACTACAATCGTAGCACCAAAGATGTTCAACAAAATAACTTGTGGACAAAAGATCAGATCCGGTAACATTAGAGTGAAGGAACTACTTTCAGAAAACCAGTCTGTAGTCTCATGATGTAAGTTCACATGGTTAGTGATAAAAAGGTACTGACTCGGGTTTAAATTGGCAGTCAGGTAGCTGTCCGGTCAAATTCCCAAATAATGTTGAGCCTGACTTCAACAGTTCCTTCAATCTCTCTGGATTCGGTTACTGCTACGGACTACCGTACAGTTTCATTCAAAAAGTAATTTTAAGGGGATAACGATAGCGTGGTATCGTTGAATTTCTTTTGTTGCAGATAAAAAGTACACAACCTAAACTTTCGTGTCGTAAGATAATAATTAGATGATTTAGAGCGGATGTAATGCTAGTTAGCAGCGTACTTATGTTTGCAAAATTACCATTCTTTTGCAAAGTTAACTAGAGTTTGAATACATTTCAAGTGGTGAGAAACATACTGCGCACTAATTACGTGCTAGTGTAAAAACAGGAACTCTCCATCTAGTGTTTGGTGGTTTTATCTTGCTATCGATGCCTGAGGAAGTTAACACCTTCAATCGCACACCTAAGCTTCTTCCTTACATCATGTTATGAACTTGTTAAATGATCTTTCTTGTTAGTACTTGTCGTATGGGATGTTAAGGGTCGTAGCACTTTGCTTTCAAAGAAGTTACGCAGTAGCCTTGCATTCACGAGGCTCTATGTGAGATGCACGGATTCGGTAACGTTCATAATACAACCCTTCAACCTACTTTTGTCAAGCGATGCGATAAATTTGTACTTACCTCTAAGAAAGTTAATGTAAAAAGCATATCAAAGCTATTCACAATGCACTTATGCCGAAGCTGATATGGTATATTTTATTTCTCTATAGGGTAGTGCCATTCCACATATCAACCAAATTGAATAGGTAACACTAAGGGAGAGAGGTACCTAGAGGTATGCAGGTAGACCCTAGCACCACGTGTTCGCAGCATTTTGGGGCAATGATGTGGAAATTAAGCAAACACGTGACGTTTTTCGATAAGAAGGTGCACCGTTTCTTGCTTTGGAAACATTCACTCAGCCTAATTTATCATGAAGACTTTTATTTGTAACTATAGCAACCACGGCTCACTCATGAAAATCAGTATATTTATTAAGTAATAATATAATCCTGGTTGGTTGGAAATTGTTAGTTTCACAGTTATTTTGAATCCACGGAATTCTATAGTTTAGATAATCTGTGCATTTTAACCTGTCACGGTGTTCCTTAAATCTAAGTGGAGTTCTCAGGCCCATTAGCACTTATCTGAAAGAATGTAAATGAGATAATTAATATTCAGTTGCACTAGTTAGTGGTAAGCAGAAATAACTCGAAATACCCTGTGGATTCTGATGGGCTTAATCTGGTTTGATTTGAGTCAAACACTTCTGCACAGTTATGAAATAAATGTGATTGTAGGATTGCTGTGACATTACTAAAACCACTACCTAAGGGTTTTGCTACCTAGGATGCTATTGAACTCTTATTTTAATCAGTGTAATAATAAAAATGTCTACAGGTAGGCACAAAATCATTGTAGAACCTCGCACACAAGTTCATGGACTCAAGTTACTACATTTCGCAAAGAGCAAATGAATAGGAAAAAATTGATTTCAAAATGACGTTTTGGGAGAGAATAAACAATGTAAAGATAGACTTAAGTGCAAATATCTAGTCTCTAGAAGATGTCAAAGAGTGAATGCATCTGTACCACTGTAACCAATTTTCAGCTGTCACCAAGAGTCCTGAACCACTGGTTCCTATCGTTCCGGGGACCCCAGCCAAGCAGTCTACATCTCCCCACATGGCTCGACTAAAAGTAAGACTTCACTCACCAATGTCATGCCTTAGATTGGCCACCGTGAACCCTTTTCCATTCTTATCCAACTTCCTATAGCCTGGTACGTTGAGGTGGGCGTACGCAGTACATGTCCAAGCCACCTCAGCCGATGAAAGTTGACAGCTTCATCAACCAACTTGCTTTTCTTGGCTGTTACTCTTCGCCTGACCTCAACATTACCCTCCCGATCATTCCAGCAAACACGAGCAATGCTACGGAGACATCTGTGATCACAACCCTGTATTTGCTTCCTGTCTTCTACTTCTAACGGCCATGTCCCACAGGTGTGTAACGGGATGGAATGGACTGCATTTTCAGCGCAATGTGTATGAGTAAAGTGTTATCACAAATCCTATATTGATGCCGGTGACAAACGGAATACTTACCAACCCATAACAGATGTATTCACAGACAAGTCCTATTTGTGTATGCTATCTTGTGTCAGGAGATAATCGCAGTAATACAGTCACAGTCTTTTTAGCGTAATACTTCGTATAACACGAGCCCTTGACTCTGTTATTCAAGATAAGCATTATCTCAAAAACTAAGTGCAAGCTCATGCAGTAGACTTCAAACTAGTGATTCTATTCATCCACATCAAATTCGACAAGTGAAATGCATTTCAGAACTTCGCACAACGACGAATATGAACTTCCAAACGCTAGGTCATTGAGTTTCCTCTCTACCTAGACCAAATTAAATGAAAAATTCCACAGCGTTTATGATAGTCTACGGGATAAAAGCGGTCTGTGTGGCTCATCAAGTCAGCTTTCTTTCAAGTGTTTCATTATATCTGTGAGCAGATTAGTGAATTCGTCAAAATATTTCTGTAGGTTTATTACGGACACCTTTTGAGTAGTCAAGTCTGCTACTGTCCAGACTTTTGAGAGTCTATCTTTTTATTGATATATAATCCAGACGGTTTTAGTTTATTCCCTGGAAAGACTTGTCGCTGAAATGCAGGTTAATAATTTTGTCTAAAACTATGATAACTATCCTTCCCATCGTCCATATACGACACGAAAAATACTGAGGAATCTACTTACTGACAGATGTTAGTCTCGAGTTTCACCTTACGTGATGCAACTGACCTCAACTTTTGTTTACAGTTGACACTCAAGTCTGTGACTATTGTAAATAGGCGTATTGTCATGTCGACAGAGGTTTTTAGGTTTCAGTAATACTTGTATACTGCACACCCATTTCGTAACGACTATTGTAGGTTGCTGTAAAATGTTAGCTTAAACTCAATGCGCGATAGACTATCAGTATGCTAATTTCTACACATTATAGGGTTTTTTTGCTATATAGGCTATAGGCATTTGCGTAATCAGAAGATGGTAGCGCAAATGTGATGGTGGATTTCCTACCGACCGGATAAATCCAGGCATCGTGAAGAATTATGGAAATTTCACCACTCGTAATTTTCATGACTAACCTTTCTAAATTTTATACACTAATAAATCGAACTGATTGCAGTTTTTCAAATCTAAAGTACGAACTGTCCCACTCAAGTTATATTTTTCTACCAAGGACAGTGGGATGCGCCTTTTAGTGTTAGTCTCCATAAATAGCCTTACAATATTCATACAGAGCGTTATATTACATCGATTAGTGAAAATGACGGCACACATTAGGTTCTTCTACTAAGATCTCACTGGTTCATCAAAATAGTCACCCCTCTGTCCTCTTCTCAGGGTCTAGAGGTTTTATATACTGTAAGAAAGAAACAATGTAATGTTGTTGGTCTTGACTTCATTTCATATAATACAAAATATGGAGTTCAGTTTTTGTAAACTATATGGGTGCCTGTAATTAAAACTAACTGAATTCTGCTGCTCTTACTTTGTCTCGAAGAAGTGCACAGAAAATAAATTGAGGAGGATGTTTACTAGTTGGACCGAATGCATGGGCACTGCTTATTTGTAGGACAGTGAATAAAATGGAGGGTTTTTGGTTAGACTTGCCTCTGTCGATCATAGGATTGCAGTTGCTGTGCGTAACTGAATCTCTTATTTGGTTTATGTGATACTCAAGAGTTTGATGATGTCACCTGACTGGGTGTTGATGATCTTGTTAGTTTTGAATGTTGGAAGCAATCACTCAGTATCATGCGCTTATAGAACTAAATATTATTTTCATTCTGCTCTGTTAGTCTGGAAGGTTCATAGTCACGCAGAGAGATGAACTGTAAGGACGAGAGTCACCCTGAGAATTTCATTAAATTTCGACTAGTTTACTCTGTTAGTTTTTCAGTTTGTTGTGCTAGTGCTTGAATTCTAGATTTCCTTTACTTAAAATTATCTGAGTGACAGCTTACAAATGAGTTCATAGATTAATTCACTAGGTTTATCATATCTCGAATAAAATATGTTAAAACAAAAGTTCTTACTTGGTTTGATGAACACTGGTACTATTTTTTAAATTATATGTTTCGCATTGTGATTTTCGACGCATCTGTTCGCAGTTATATTTCTAAAGAAATTTACTGCTGTAGGGATTAATAAGTATAGGGAGTGGGAGAAGCGATTTTGAAAAGGACCAGAAGATGCATGATATGGTTGGAGGCATATATTATATTGCTGATATCTTATATGCATTTTATCCTCTGCATCAGTGGATCGCCTAAGAAAATCAGCCTATCTTTATATCGTCCTGGAAATTGATTGTTGTTGTTGAGCCAGTTTTAGTGTTTATATGCGTTTTCGTTATTACGATACCCTATGAACTAGAAAAAGTTGAATATTTTCATACCTGGGAGAAGGCTATTAAGCTGATACAGTATGGTAATCCGCAACGTGGTGACCAGTGATAAAGGAGTGATAACTTCATCTTCTTGTCGAATAAACGTAGTTTACATATAAAAAACAGTGGGATATATTGATTTGTTTCCACTAATCTATCAGATTTTAAAAATACAATCTGTCATTATGATAGGTTAGGTTTATGTGGTAATATTTGTGTATTGAGTTTGGCGTATTTCGTTAGTACACCTTACTTCACTGCCTGGCTGTGCGAAAGTAGGAGAGTATTGTTAACAATTGTACTCGATAGGGTTCGGGGTTGCGATCTCATCAAATCACTATTTCAGATTCACAGTGCAGATAACTCATCAAGACTACGTGAATGCTTTTCCGCATAGAGCAGGATTCACTGGATGACTTCTTTCCTCAATATTTGTGAGTCGCTTTCTACTCAGATTTTTGACTGTTGGTCAGCATTTCCTTTCATTTCATCTTTCGTAAATGCGTATCTACCACTAATACGCATTTGACTGGTGCATTAGCATCTCAGTAGTTTGTACCATGTGAAATGTTAAAGTATGTGGGAGTGTGGTTATTGCGTTGATTGGTCTAAGTGTGTACCTCAGTGTGCATCAGAAACTGGAGATAAAATTGTTATCTAGGCGATGCGATGCGTTCAATGGTCAAATGACTGTGTCCACTGTTCTGACATCTCATCAGAAAAGTATTGTTTTTCGGTATGGTTATCTGATGAGTCTTGGTGTAAGTTTTCCTTATAGCGTACCCCAAAGGATAAGTCAGTCGTTACGTGACAAATGTCATTTATTGGCGTTCAAGTCTTGGAGCTTTTCCAGCTACCGGTATGTATATGGTTTTCATTGTCATGTACTGAAATTGTTCCTAAAAGTCGATGTTTTAAGTGTCGGAGGGTAATCCCATCAGCTCCTTATTCGTTTAACGCAGGTAAGAGAATTGGAAGCTTTTTGTGAGACAAAAGTAGCGTATATATTTCTTGAGAGGAATTTGAGTGAACTCAGAGATGTGTGCATACGCGAGTAACTGAGTAAATTTCAAGTAATTCGTTGTGGATATGGTGGAAGTTTGTTTATACTAACGTGTACTGCTACTGCCGAGATGTGGAAAATAATTGCTGGGCACTTCCACACCCGGATTTACTCTTAAATTATTAGTTGAATATTTTGGGTTAATAATTTGAGATTAGTGAATGGATTGTGCATTTCTTGGGTGGTGATCCTAGGAGTGCCTATTCCAGCATCATATTTCATTTAAGATTACAATGCAGAAACCGATTTCCCTTCTATCTGTTACAACTCTAGTTTCGCTGACATCAATCAAGGGACCTCATCACTTTTGGCGATTTTACAATATGGATCTTCACTGTGTTTCTCCCTCTGGAACTGTATTTAATTGCGTCAATCCAAGCATTTGTTTTTTTCGAGCATTAGTTACAGTGTCAGTGGATTCTGATACAGGATGCACCCGATTCGCTGGTCAAATTGATTCGTTGTCTACGTCCCTGCAGATTGAGAAAAGTGTCTAAGGCGTTTGCCGAAATTCCGTTAAAATTTACCATTTTCTACTCGTTTCATTTTGTTGTTGCTGTTTTCGTCGCCACCATTGGACTTGCCTGTTTATCTTACTCGTCCTATTTAACGCTGAAATAAACATGGTTTCACTTAAGTTGAGCTTATTGAGTGCTTGAATCTAAGCTGGTCGTTCACAATTATCGTAACAGTCATATTGCTAGAATGTCATGCTACAAGCATTCGGCGAACGTTTGTAGATTATTACTACTAGGTTTTTATCCTGGAGTTGATATATTAGAGCAAAACGTTTGGGATCCATCTTTCCCACAATTTGCATTGGGATACAAAATTATTTCTCTCACAATCGTATCAAATATGTGGAAAATTTGGATGTCGGTTATAGGATTTGAACCAGTAAAGAACAAAATTGCGTTTGTGATTTTCTTGGTAGAAAACAGATGATCACTATAGGGTCAAGCATTACTGCTTAGCGACCCAAGTTGCTACACATACCAGCACATCGAACAAGAAGGCACTGAGATGGAAAATAAATTGGGGATGAAAAGTATAATAAGATATCAGATAATGAAAAAAAATGAGTTCAGTATGACGATCAAGATGTGGATGGTATACCGACACATCTGCCCGATGAAATCAATTGTAAGCCACATCTTCAACCACTGACTTCTGTTTCCAGGTGCATTTGAAGTGGGAAGTCTGCGTCTCCCTACACGACTTAGTCCAACAGTTAAAAACTGCAGTGACTGATGACATTTAGTTTCATCATCCCTGACATATTTTAAAGCCTGAACCTACTTCAGTTAACATGCAATGATATAGGTGATGACCAAGTATGTGTATCACATGTTCCAGCCACATATATCGATGAAAGTTCACTACCTCATCAACTGACTTTCCCATCCTCTCTGAAACTAAGCCTGACTTCTACATTACTGATATGGTGACATCATGGCACAGTCTGTTTTACGAAGTCGACGGTAGTCAGTCGCTTGAAGCCGTCTCATTCCCCTACTTTAGTGGTTATGTTGCATTGCCGTATAGAAGGGCGAAGCCAACAGCATCGAAGTATACTTGGTCCTTTATAGACAATTGGGTATCACGGTGGTGCGGTAGACTGCGTACTTAAGCGAAAGACAATTTAACCTCTTGTATCCATACAGAGATCTCGTCGTCCAGTGACCTTCCAGGGCTGGTCCTACTTCCCCAGGAAAGTGGAGTGTTCGACATGCCTCACTCATTGTTAGATATGGCACCAGTGAAGATGAGTCTTGGAGCAACAATTTGCGTTTGGGTAGTGGAAAACATGCCTAACATTCTCAGAATGACCCTCAAGGTGTTCAGGGGACTTCATCTTGTCAGCGTCTTCACCGATTAGGACTAAGTTATCTGCGTATTCTGGACCTACCAAGGATTCTCCTGTGATATCAGTCTCAGTGATGTCAAACGATGAGAGGGAGTCGGATACCTGCGTATATAATTAAAAGTTGAATAAGAATGGACATCGTTGACGGATACCACTTGACACAGCTCACCTAATAATGTCATATGCAGTGACTTTCTCACGTGTGTTCGAGTACAGAGTCTCCAACAGATTGATTCACTTACTAGTCATCCATTTCAGTGAGAAACCACCACAAGACTTTCCGATCCACGGAGTTGAATGCCGCCTCCAGGTCGAGAAATAAATCATGTGTCAGAAGTTGGTAGGTGTGTTACAAAACATAGTGTAGTGTGAAAATCAGGTGGGTTTACTCACGGCCCGCCCGGTTTTCTCGCGTTTGGTGTTCCTGAGCTCTAATTCGAGATCTAGGAGTTATAGGACGTAAAATGCAGAACCAGTGTGGTACTCAGTTTGGTTGCTCGATAGTTGTCACAGGGTGACTTCTCGCCTTTCCCTAAGACTGGGACAATCAGTGGTTGAGACCAGTCAGAGGTGATCCCCATACAGTAACTAACACTATCGTTAATCCGACTGGTAATCCGTGATCACCAACCTTAAATACTTATCTGCCTGCTCTCGATAATCATCCTCGTATGAGATTACTTACAGCTTTTTTGACTTATAAGAGAGTTTACAGTCCTGTCTCGGTGTTCCATTCAGGGTCCGACTGGACAGCAGATAACTGAATAGTGGCAGGACTGTTCGTCGAGATTTTTCGCTCATCCTTTCAGTCTAACAGCAAGCAAATCGCAGACCCATCTTTCTAAACGTGAGTCTCACCAACCACTGACCATTTCACTGCAGTTCCCTTGATATGTATAAATAACTACTTGGCGCTATCTGCCGCCACTGACTATTTCTAGTTCTCTGACCCGCATTTTTTTGCCGTCATTGCGTAGACTTCTTGTCAGTCTACATTTGGATTGCTCCTGTCTCATTTTGCTTGAAGCCTGCAGCTATAAAGCCTTGTACATCCATTAATTTACCAGGAGCTGCTAAGATGGACTGGCTCTTTTAGGCAACTGTCTTCAAATCACCTATCGTCTTCAACACTTTTTACGACTGACTAGAAATGTCACCAGGCTTCTTCTTGTGATTCTCGCTGAAAGCATCCGCAATGCTTTCATTGTCGAGTAGTGGTCTTGGTGCTGTGTTTTCCCTACGTCTATTTAGGCACGGAATAAAACTAAACAAACTTGTAGTTGCTGCGAAAACAAGTGCACTAGGGGAATCGGCAGTCATCTAACGACCTTATCTTGCGATAACTGATAGGAATATACTCTATGTCCACCACTGGATTGGGGTTAGTGGACGACACGTCAGACAACGTCTATATGTCCGAATTCTGTGCTGACCAGAAATGAGTGATTGTCTGAGCATAATTGTAGCAGATGATGGCAGTTACCAGTTCATTCGGCTGTGATTACGAAAGTACCACGGGTTCGAACCGAGCTCCACCTTCTATGGTCTTGACAAGGGGTTAATGTCATTAGCTCTCAATTAGTGTTGCTCATTGCCTTCTCGGAAAATATCGGGATCCATTCAACAACCTTGTGCACGTTCTTGGACTAGGGAATGAGTCACATCTGTTGTGTGAGGGTTAATACCACTTACTACTTGGTTATCCGGTAAATTGTGTAGTTCTCAAACCTATGACGCATCAGTTTGAATTGAGTGCCTAGGCTGGTGAGCCGCAAATCTACATGGCTGTCGAGTATATTTTGAGTTCTTTAGATCTATTTGCTCACTGAAATCGGCTGTTACAAGGGCAACATCTAATGGTTTGACTTTCGATAGTTAGAAGGCGGACAAGTTTCTGTAGAACTCATCCTTTATTTCATTCTAGCTGTAGTCAGTGAGTGCGAAGAAGAGACAACGTTGGGTTTCATGATTTTATTTAGTCTCCAAGTTGCGATTCAGTCGAACAGTGCATATGTTGGTGACTCAGCTGGGATGCAGTCAAACAGTACACTTTCTACTCTAGAATTTAATGCTACATATGCGCCTGCTGGACCGTGAGAACTAACAGTCCAATCTCCAGAGACTTGAGCAACAACCTGGGCGGTAGTCAGTAGGTCCACCTTCATCCTGATATTTGGAGCTACAGCTCATTAGTTAGGACAGTTATCTTTCAACCAGTGAGTCACGCGTCAGAACACTCATTCCGAGATCTGAGGAGCCAGGCAGTTAGTACTCAGCCGTCACATTAGGCACGGCTCATTCCCTACTAGAAAAACGTGCACAGGATCGCTAGGTACGTTTAAATATCGGTCGTAATGGTAACATTGGTGTGACCTTATGGTTCAAAAGATATCTGCCTGAAGTTGTTAGTGTTAGGTCGTCTTGTATGCTGGAGATTTAACTTTGAATAACGTAAATCTAGACAAAATCATACCACTGGTACTGGAGAATCGCTGGATAGGTTTTGTGTTGTATTTTTGGGACCAACTCTTGTAGCTACCCTTCTGACTTCGGAAGGCAGCACAGGCGTAAACAGTTGATCTCTTCCAGAAGGAAAGTCTCACTGCTCTTGCACTGCGTCCAACAAGCAGTACGATTTTTCGCTCGAGTGGCAACATAGCGTAGGTATTGAAACTGGTGGTAACTGTTTTTTGTGTGAACACTACGCAACAGACGTTTCTGGTGTGGTGATGAGTCAAATTTATTTCTCTAGCAGCTTCGCTATTCTGTATTGAAACTCCGAGCTCCGCGTCAGGGTCGCATTTAGAGGTCGGTCACATTTTGACGCGCATATAATTGAGCGGTTCGAAATTATTGCTTTGTCACTATTCTGAGATTCTAGATCCAAAAGGAATAATTACTTAGATTTTTGTAAGCGTTGATTTGAGTTAGAAATTAGTTTTTTCGTAGGCATTCGATTTTGGAATATGTTCGGTTTGTTATTGGAGGCAAGTTGAATTGTGTTTTCGTTTATGAACAGTCGAAGGACATCAACATTGCTGTTGATTTTACATGAGTGTATCAGACAGCGGAAATAGTTCTCTCAGTGAAAAGTGACGTTTTGATTGCCACCACGTAACCCTTTTTTCCAAGTAAGATAACTGTCATATCGCTGGTCTCTCGGTGAATACCACTATAACACAATTTTCCAGTTCGCACTTCAGCTTCCATTTCCGACTCACATTGCAATCCATATATGTTTTTCAGGCAACCTAGTTTCTTAGGTTGTCGTGATGTAAGGGTTTTGACAATAATTTCAGTGTGTAGGCATTTTTTAGTAAGTGTCTGAACCAGTCATAATGATGTCTGTAGGTCATAATGATTGTGTGAATTTTACTGTTTCCATTATAGCGATCGCGTTGGTGACGATGCTTATAGCAACATTTCAGTGCGGATATTCAAGGAAAGGAAATATTGGGAAGAGGAGATGAATAATCAGTTTTAATAGGAAGATGAAAAGGGTTGGATTATACCAATCAGGTTGTGGAAATTTGCGACGTAGTAGTGGTCGTTAGTGTTCCTTTACTGCAATAACAGTACTGGTTGTTCATCTTTCGTCTTGAAAACAAAGGCTAGTATAAGTTGTTAGATCAATTAATGTGAAAAGGACGAGTTCGAGCTCTGGGTAAAAGGTTTTGTTTGATGTGGCAGGTCGCTTTGCGTGGTCCAGGTTTCCCACTGCATAACTACTTGGATATATGTGACAAAAAATAATAATCCGCTCCTTTCAGAAAGACAGAAGTACATCTCTTGACTTCGGTAACGAAGTGAGACAGTCTCGCTTTAATACTTCGGACATTTCTTATGACATCTTCTTACTTCCTCATATGAAAATCACTGGACAGATTTACAATTTTTAACTTAGGTATTGGTGTAGTAATGTATACCTATTGTCATTCGATTTAAAACTCTCTTCTTGCTGAATACAACAGTATTAGACTTAGTACTTACGAGGTTGAGTAGTTTTTTCTCATTGTGTAGCACGCTATCGGCTATAGTACGTCGTAGGAATGTGCTTGAAGTTCTTGTATAACTGCTGTGAGGGTTTTAAGTAGTATGTAGCTTTTGTGCTGATATGGAGGTATGTAGTTTATGATCTGTTGATTGTTTTCAAGATATTGACGATACGGCTTAAGTTGTTTGAGGCTAGGTCATTGTATCAGTTTTGAGTCAAAGAGTGATGCTTAGCAGATTCATATGCTAGTCGGAGGAGAATTTTTGTATTTTTTCTATATTTTCCAGCAGTCTGATGGTTGTTTTTATCACAAAGGAAGGACATTAAATTGAATAGCCAAACACTATTTTTGTAAATCCCCCAGGTTCTATGTGTATATGCATACAATTGATCGGCAGTGAGACAAATTCACGTGATTGTGAAGGACGTTCATAAAGTGTCAATTAATGCTAGCTTACATTTGTTATCTCTAATTGGCGCGTTAAATAGCTACGTATTTTCAGTTTCTTGTTTATTAACTTATACTTCAACAAATGTGTTGCTTCCTAAGACACACTAAGTCACTTTATTGGATATTTTGATGTAAATGATTGCCAACTATTTGATGAATAATCACAGCAATGAAGTGTTTTAGCTAACATACGTTGAACGGTGATGGTCGAAAAAAGATGAGATAGAAGAACAATGTTTTTCATTGTTTTGTCAACAAACCAGAATGGAGTGTAATATTGTTCCATGTCTTGTTTCGATTTGATACCACTTTACTGTATTACCACCTTCAGTCAAAACTTGCATCTACCACTACACTTACCACCATCGCTAAATTCTTTCGTATAAATTATTGTATTAGTCAGCGGTATTACTGACTGACTTGTGCTATTTGCTTTATTTGTTGTTTAGTCCCTACATTTTTTGTCAGGAAAAGCTGTTTCATTTAATTTACTGGGTCTTTCGAAACTTCATTCTTGAATTGTGAATACAGTTACTGCGATATTTTTAGAACTTTGTTCTGATGGAATAAAAATATGCTCATATCTTCTTCACCTACGCTCGTTGGTCATTCTTTCTTTCTTTTCCTGCTAGCTTGAGCTGTTTTCTACGCATGTTTGTAATGCATTACATATCAGTGAATAATAGAGTGTATGCTGTTTTTGATACAAATGATCACTCTTGCAACTAAACTAGGCTTTAAAATGCTATAGGAAATTGGTTTCCTAGTTGTTCTCCAAAGAGAGTTATTTGGATGTAGCTGAACTTAAACAATTTCGATACGAATGACATGGTGTTGTGAGTTCATGTTTTAGTTACAATGTTTATAGCACTTGCTATACATTCACAGCTCTATGCTGGTAAAATTATTTGGTGAATAGTTGTTAACATAAGATTAGAAAACTCATAAACATGAATTCGTCTATCTTTTGTTAAGAGGTAACTAATTTCATGTAAATCGGATCTATTATCAGACCAAACATTGATTCTTACTCCAACCCAATTATTATGACATCATCAACTTGTTATTACAAGCATTGAAGATTTGTCTCTTCCATTTTAAAGCATGTTAAGTTACTATACAACTAGTGGTTTTGGAAATGGCAATTAACCGAAAAGTATTTCTATAGCTACACTTTCCTACTGGATGATGATTGAAGGTGTATTTGGGCTGCGGTAGGACTCAACCCAGCGACCACCGGGTTTTTAGCCCGATGTTCTACCAGCTGAGCTGCAAAGCCCGACTGCTGACCAGATTTTTATTTCACTCCAATCACGGGTTTTACCCGACTACAATGTGAATTCGTGACGCGTTACTACCGCTTGATCGTACTCGGACTTTCTACAACTATCCCAGTGAAATCCTCACAGTTCATTAAGAAGTGACATCTAGTTGTTATAAATTGTCATAAGTTGCGCAAACATCCATTTAGATAAGACTACGTGATCAATTTCATTTAAGAGCTCCACTTATCTGTCTTACACTTACATGATAGTAAATGCCTATAACCAAAAAATCCCCAGCATTGCTACATGTTTGCGTATTATTTTCGTCTGTAATTGAAACACAACCAACAATCATTATGTAAAACAAGACATGATTCGAGACCAACAAATATTTTGAGTACAGGAAATTGAGTCACAAAAAATTGTCACAGAACGTATTGTTCACAATTTTACCAAATAATCAACCGATTGTATATTATTATTATAAGAAAATGGAGTAAACGAAATTTTCGTCACTACATTTTATAAGACTTGACACTTTTACCTCATGCCGAAGCAGAAACTAGGAAGTCTCGAGGTACACTACCAGTCGGTCGACGACGAGAGACAAGTGTTCTAGCTGCCATTGGACCGAATGTTTCAAGGTTTAGTTTACGTTCTCGCCTTGCAGCTGAAGGTGAATTGACTCCAACAGCATTACTACTTGCATTGGGTAGAAGTCCTTGCGTAAAAGAACCAGTGGATACTTGGTGTTTCCTGAGTATCCACATTTCCCCCGTCCACCCTGAAAACCTGTAGGACCTTTTGCGCCACCTCCTGATCTACTTATCTGGTCGAAAAAGCACTTTTCTCGAACGTAGTATTCACCTCTGAAATGCATAAAAGTATTTTGTTTCCTGTGAAGATTTGTGAAAACATCACTAGGTACCTTACCAGGTAATATTGTACAGAAACCTAGGTTGCATATACACCTTATGTTCTGATACTTAATTTAGTGCTCATGATTATCCAAGTTAAAGCGAACTGTTTATATTATAGGCCTTTCATTCTCCAGTGTGTGTAATTTATCATTTTTTGTAAAGTGTAAGACCGATTCCACTTTAGTGGTTTCATTTACATGCAAATTCTCTTATGATTTATTTTCGGAAACCGCACATCCAATGGAAACTCTCAGAGCGAAACTAAGTTTCTAAATCTTAAGGTCAACTCAGTGTTGGATTTACGAATTAATGTTCAGTGAAGCTCATACTCCAATTTCCTGAAGATTAAAGATTCATGTGAAGTTGTATACTAAGAATACTAGTTCACTTTTAGTCTGTTCATATTATTATAGTAGTAAGCATTTAAGTAAGAGCTATTTACTTCATATATCCATGTTGAAATTAGTTTTAATTTAAAAAAATAAGTGTTTCATTTACGGGAGTTCATTCATCCGGTTTTATTTCCTCCATAATTTAATCTTCGAGATTAAGGAAAACTTCATAGTAAGTCTTATACTACTTATTCAACGTAGATTGGAAAGACTTGTAATGGTGTTTCGCTCCTACCTTTCATATCATTCAGTTGATTTGTTTCCAACTTCATTCTTTTCAACTCGGATACCATTCAAGCCTATTATTCGGATTCTGTCAGGAGTAAATTGAAGCAATAGTATTCTGTGACTAATGCAGAATGTAGCTAGACATCTAGTTTGTAATCAAAATTTTCTTGTTCAGCCTCTTTCAACCTATGACGGATACAAACTGTCGATAGATTGCAGAAAAAGACATATCTGGTTCTGAAAGTTTATGAAAAATCCTATGGCGTTTCATTTAAAAGTCACTTGAGTAGTTCACCCACCGAGAAATACTTTGAAGCAATAAAAATATCCACTAGTCACTTTTTCAATGTCTATTTTTTCTAACTTTTGAAGGAACTATAATTACGCTGTAGGAATCATTTTTCATGAGAATAGTCATCATTAGATTTCAATGATATAACTAGTCTAAACCACTGACGCAAATATTGTGTTCTTTTTCCTGATAATACAAGCGTAAAAAGTTAAACTCACTTGGCTAAAGTCCCGGTACTCTCAAGTGGATTTTGACTTTCAGTCGTATGTGCATCCACGTTGTTTCGTACAGTAGAAATAACTACTGCAGATGAAGAGTCTCCAGATGCACCATTTTCGTTTGTTGCTGCTGTTAGAATCGTCCTTGATGTTGCTGATGACACTGATCGCTTGCTGCCAATTTCATCGCCAGTCGATGCGGCTTGGTCTACTCCAAAAGACTCTTCTTTCACTGAATCGTGTCTTGTAGTAGCTACCGATACTGCATCTACATTTAAGTTTATTTTGGCCAACTCAGCTTCCAATTCAGCGTTTGCTGTTTCAAAATCGTAGGGTTTAGTACAGTCGATTTCTATTTTGAGATAAAAAAGAAGGAGAAACAACAATCATGCATTTGGACCAAAGATTAAAATAATCTCAACTTCCTTAGCAGTGCCTTTAAAAACTAAGAACAGGAGGGCACCTATCATCAAAAACATGTAAATTAATATCTCTTAATTTCCGCAACCACCTCACAATAGAAAAGGGTGGATTGCTGACCAGCACACTTGTCCTTTGGTAGGCAATTGGATATTTTGACTGAGCCATAAATAGCATAAGTCGACTAACGTCAAGCGGGCGATTTGTATCCGAGCTGGGAATTTATCGATAACCAACCCATTCGGGCTGACGCAACTGTCTAAGTAAATTGTGTGTTCAATGCATTTGACTAATTAACCCGCTATCCTGAAACTATGGATCTTTTCAGGTGTGTCTGTTCAGCTTTTTCATGGTTTATTGAATAAGAGAGAAATGCTAAGGATTTCAGTTATTGTGGTAATGAACAAAGTTAGAAGAGTTCAGTCATCGATTGCTTAAATTGAGCTAACAATGGAGTCTCTTATTGGTTCGGTTTGCCATCTCAGTTGTCGACAGCTATGTATGTCAAATTGTAATTTGCAAAGCATATACCAGTTCCAGCATATATCATCCAGTCCGAACTGCTGTAGCCTGTCAAGAACATTAGTTAAGAGACCATACTAGTAGTTCAAGTGGTTCTGTGATATCCTGGGATTTTACTAAAACACTACATTATTGGCTTCAAACTAAAGGATGCAAATTTCATGAAAAAGATCTTGATGTAACTACTGACATGTTTTTGAAGATCGATGCAATTTCATGGTATGATGCCACTGCTTTCAAAATTTATTTAACTTACCCGGTTGAACACTGACATTATCTCTTGTAATCCCTCTTCTTTCTGGTATTCGGCGTCTGTTAATCCCCATGCAAGATGGTACCAAGTTGGTCGATCTTGGTTGATATGTTGTTGCCACTTCCGAAGGAAAATGAGCATACACTCCACCACGAGGATTCATAGCAGTCGGCACAAACCTTCGAACATTCTTATTAGTGTTTCGTCCTATAGATTGACCTCGTTTTCTTCCACCACCTCGTGGAGCGAAAGGACCAACCCTAGATCTAATCGGAGTAGTCAAAAGTTTAAATGGTGCATTTCTAATGGTCGCAGAAAGACCAGGCTTATGTAGATTCCCTGGAGTAGCAGCAATTGGAACAACAGGTACGTAATTCGTTTGTCTTAACAACAATCCAACACCACGACCTCTACGAGGGTAAGATACAAGCATACGTGGTTGAGACGCAATATATTGAGTAGAAGAACTATTGAAGCGGTTGATTGTTGCTGACGCATTCCCAATAGCACGGCCATTTCCTAATGCATTTACTTTCATGAAATGTTGCTGATCTCCAAAAGCGTACCACTGAAAAACATGAACAATTAGGGGTGCAAAAGCAGTAGCTTTTTATTCGGTAAACAATTTTTGTTTATTTATCAAATATTATGATTGAAGGTAGTAACCTTTTAATAGTTCATTAACAGAATTGAACTGCTGTAAACTTTCAAGATCACAATTGGTTTCTATATGACACACTATTTCTGGACATTCTATTTAGTGAGTAGTCTGTGTGAATCCTTAAGTCAAGTGGTAAATTAGTTTTAATATGCAACGACTCGAAATAAATTAAAGTATGTATTCGAAATTTTTCCATCTACTTATCATCTACTGTCAAGCATCTTCACTATGATTTCCATACATACGTTATTGATCTCTGCTTGATAGGCCTGTATCGAAAAACGTGTTAAACTGTTTCAGCAGCCAGATAGAAAGGTGCATTTTTATCGCACCCTCTTAAACACTTGGCCGGAAATAGCTGTTATCAATTGATAACACTTCTTTTTCGGGTTATAAAACTACTGAGTGCAGGGATGACATTTCCCGTTATTTAGTTCAAATAGTAGTAGCTATATCTAATGAGTATGATTAGTTAGTATGTTCAAACCGGAAATCAAACTGATTCTCAATTAATCCTTTGTGTACACATCCGAGCTTTTAATTACTGAGGAGGATCAGCTTTTCCTCATCTACTCATATCTTTCCAGTTCTATGTGACTTTTACCTTATGCTGTAATAGTCAGTCTGTCGTGTTCTTGTTTTCAGTAAAACAGGTACACCAGTAAAATTGTGGTCAAACCAGAATAAAATGTAATGCCAGTCAATGAAATTCCTGACAGTTGGTCTGAACTGTGTAGAGAGGTCTAGATTATCCGGGTTAGGGTCTTCGAGATAAGTAGAATCAGTGGTTGAGAACTCTTGGTGAAATGGCTGGGAATCGGTCACAGCAGCGCAGATGAATTGGTTCTTTAACGTCTTCTAAAGCTTGAATATTCTCACTAACCTTTACCTTCAGTTTTTTCTTTTCCGTGCACTTTTGTCTGCTTTAATATCTAGTCTTTCCTATCAGCTTGTTTTTTGTATGATACGGTGAAGTGTTGCAAATTGAACTGATACACTTGTGTGCGAGGTTTTACGCTGATTTCGTCTGTCTATTGTCTTTAGTGAGTGGCTACACACTTATGACATTTCACATTAGTATATCTATTATAAACATCTAGGCCATAGTTGTTACGTATATCTTGAAAGAAGTTAAGCGCCGATTGAGGTTTAATCATTATATAAGTTTTAATGTAATCCCAGCGTGTTTAGAAAATTAAAATGAGTAAATTCTTGTTTTGATTTTCTAAACACAGTAGTATTACTTAAAATTCAATCATATATTATTCTTTTCAGAGAAAGATTTTCACCCTACGTGCGTCTTCCAGTGCAGTAGTAATTAAAACGTTAATTTCTCTAAGGCTTTAAGCGTGTGGTTTGTGATATAGATGCAAGTGAAGTTTTCCCATTCATTGATGAACATTTATTATCTTCATTCGAATAGTAACTAGTTTTTTTAGTCCTATTTTTATCCGATCAACCTAGCTGTATCATTAAAGAAAATCAATATTTTCATTTCTACTGATAAAATTTTGATCAGTATCACTCTATATTATTGATAGGTTACTGGATATATTTTAGGAGTACTAAGAGCTGTTTGTGTTATCGTCCGTATTGAAATTTTACTGTATGAAAAACCCTAGTCTGTTGTTAGCATTTTTACACAGGATTTAAAAGTCAGCATCCACTTATCTCCTTGTTTTACTCACATACCAATCTAGGTCATCTATTCCTTTTATTATCCTATGTTTACATAGAAATGGTGATGGTTGGGCAAAGTTATACGTAGAAACAGCAACAACATACATTTAACATTTTCAGCATACCATAGCCGTTCTTTGCACTAAGAGAATCAATATAATAAGACAAAAATTATGGTACGAGCAGAATTTTTTTCAGTGAATTAGGCCATCACTGGCAGATGTATGCTGGGTAGAAAACTTATTCACAATTTCTGTATAAGCTATTATAATTCTTTCGATAAGAAACACTATTAGACATTGTTACCTTTGTTTACCTGCATTCAGTGTATAAATAAACCGATTCCATAGACATGTCTAAGTATCGTCCTCTGTTTACTTAATTATTGATTAATCTTACCATTCCCCGATAAATTTCTTTGTTACAATTGTAATAAGCCATACCTCATTTGATGTATCTGTTTCGGAGTGTATGAAAAAACATCGATTATCACTACTGTACAATTGAAGACATCGACTGATATCTTCACGATCCTTAAATTTTCTAGATATACACTGAAAAGATATGCAAACAAACACATATGTGTAAGTATATGCGTTTAAATGATCAATTTAGGCTGATTCCTTGCAAATGGTTCTAAAACCGATAAGTACATAAACTGAGTAAGTGCTTTAGTAATAACACCTCTCAGAGTTAGAGACCTAACAAATATCACATCTCTAGTGAGTCGTAATCATTGGAGGTCAAAACAACTGTTAGCCATTGCATACTAACATTTCGTCTTATATCGTCAGATCCACTACAGCTGAAATGGCTGACAAGTGATTCATGTAGGGAAGAAAAGGTGATCAAAATGCAAGATACAGTTTTTTACATGCATATATATGTGTTTTGTCCATCGAGGAGCGAACTGCATAGCAGTCCATCCGATCCCATTCCATAATGTTGACGGGACAGTTGAAGGAATAAGAAATAAAATCATAGACATTTAATTGTAGATGTCTACCACTTCTTACTCCTGGGGAGTAGAATGTTAGCTTAGAAATCTATGACGGAATTAATATCAATTTTAATAAGATATAATATGAATGTTATACAATCACAAGTTCTGACGTACCCATTTTCTTTGACTTCGTCCTCTATCTCGACGGTTATCCACTGAAACAGTTGCTCTCAAAACGGTTTTATCACCTAACTCATTTTGTCCCGTTTTCATATCATCCAACGACAATATTCGACTGATACTTGATATCCAAAATGTAATCGAGTCAAAAAAATTTCCAATAGCCGGTGGTTTATTTTCACCATTTTGATTTGTACCACTGGGTAGTATGCGATTTTCATTACCACAAAATCTTACATTTTGTAAAGTCAGTGTACCTTCAATTGCATCAATCGCTGCTACTTCTCCTTCATACCGATACTGTGCATTGGTAATCAATGATATTTTTGTACCCAATAATAGACGATTCGCTTGAATCTCCGTCCTGGGCATGTTAACTGTAATAGTGTTGAAATGATAAATGTGCGGTGAATATTGTTACTGGATTAGTATTTATCACCTTTGTCAAATAATATGAGTTCTACTCAGTAATGCTCACAATACCAACTTTTTCGATTATTTATGATAATATTCATGAAGCGTTTGGATTACACACGAACTTGTCTGCATATATCAAGTCAACTGCGAGCAGAATTTGAATAGATGTCAATCAATCAAGTTTGATCGATTTAAAAACCAATAATACCCATATTAGCTGAATATATAGTGAAATGTAATAATTCAAAGTATTCACTTTACCCATTCAGTATTGTATGAATTAGACTGGTTGTATTTCATAAGGTTTGAGGTAAAATTGAATGACGTTATATATTACACCATATATTCAGTGTACGGATGACAGTGTTAATTTATCATCACAGAATATCGATCAAAATTGGTGATTACGCAAAATATGGAGAATCTATCAGAATATCAGCTGAAAAATTATGGGTGATCTTAAGGTATTTAGCAATATTTTTCTATGTGTTAAGATAATCAAAATCAAATGACTACACTATATCCTATTGATTAGTCACATTAATTGACTGGATTAAGATAATTTGAACACTGGATCGCTATTTCTGCTTGTTTGGGATCGAGCTAATCAACTAATAACTTGGATGGATTCGACTCAATAAGTCGGATCATATCAAGTTTTAAGGGGAGCTAGAAAAACAACAATAGCAGAATTAACATGCACGTAGTTCGTGGATTCTCCTTAGCTGCTTTACAACCTATAGAATCTAATGTTTATGGTGATTAAACAAGGTATGAAGCATACTTTCATTAGTCAGCAAGGATGTTAAGATTGAGGCGGAGGTAACCGGAGATGAAGGCTAACTAAGATTGATGAAGTTAGTAGGACTACTAAAAGGTTTACTACTTATACAATGATAGAATTAACATTCTAGCGAAAATAGCAGAATTGGGGGTGGGGGGGGGTATTGTACACAATTTTAGAATTGGTAAAAGATGACATGATTACGTGGGGGTAATAAATAGGACAACACCTTGGAGCTTTGTGGAGATATGTTGATTTCAAGTTGGTATTCATAATAGACTGACATCATTTACAGAACCATTGAAAACCAGGTAACACTGGATAGCTGTTTCGTCCTATCATGGGACCCCTTAGCAGTGCATTCCCGTGACCCTGCTGAGGTTGAACGCAGTACCTTCACGTTTCACAGCGAGCATGTCACCATTCAGTCACGGGGTGGGAATTCAATGGTCCACATTTTCCTGTTTCTGTTATTTGGTAATATACCGCAAATTCCATCCGTTGCTGTGGTTGAGTAACCTTCCTCACATTTGACTTGGTTTGCTTCACCGGTCATGATTTCTCATTAGAAGTTCGGGAAATCCTATCCAGAAACAAGCCACTAATGAGCAACAGGTAGTGATTCAATTTGCTTAATTATAAACTGAATTATGAAATAGTATACGGGTGCTATGAACTTTATTACAGTGCGATTATAAAAGATGTTAGCTGACTGAAGGCAAGAGATCTTATAAATTGTCCCAGTTTTCACATCGATCGAATAAAACTTAGTGAGTAAGATCTGTATTACTGCTTTTAAGAAAATGTTTGTTGATGATAAAAATAGTGCACACAGGAAAATTCTAGAAGTAAAGAAAAAAAGAAGAGAAAAATCACTAGCTTTAGAAGATTGAAGTTGACTGTACTAAACAGTTTACTCACCATGTACTAGCTTGCATTATCTCAGTAAAAAGCTGCTGAAATTATACCAGTGAATTTAAAGACCACCTTACAGCTGCTAAGATAATCAGCTACTTTCCTTTATTATAGAAGTAACTACCTTCACGGATGAATTACCGAAATCTGATTGTTTATTTCAGCAGTTGCTAAAGTGGACTTTAAAGTCATTCACTGTATGAATGATGACCTTCAAGGGTCTCTTTAGCTACTACTGGAATAACCAGTCAAGTTTCGGTAATTCATTCGTGAAGGGAGTTACTTCTATAATAAAGAAATATGATTGATTATCTCACCAGTTGCTAGGGTGGCCTTTAAAGCCACTCAAATCCCCTCAGTCGTACAGCTTTGTTTACAAATTCTTAAATATTGAAGGTGGATTTTACGATATGCTTAAGTATGCTAGTATGTACCACTGGTTTAATCAATGTGAGAGGAACCAAACTTCTGTGTTGAGACTTCTGTTCAGATGATTCCTATCTGTCAGAGTTATCTAGGATTGTTCTTTTACGTCCCATACATTCTAATCTACCGTAATATCACTCTTTTTCCATCCACTATTTCTTTGCATGCTGTAGTGAATTGTATATACTGAATTGAACTACGATGAAATACTTCAACGTCAGCTTCTATATTTGATCTGTCTTCTATTGAAAACTATGAGCAGGATGAAACCACTAGCACTTTATATATATGTATTTTTTCTGAACATACCAGTTGTTTAAATGCAGCAACTGGAAGGGAATCAATTAGATAACCTGATGTAGTTTCAGTTATCAGACTGTTCTCGGTGCTTGAGTACGCTGAACAAGTCGGAGAAGACCAATTAAGTTGTTATAGAATTGAAATCAGTGGGGCTCAGATTTCCAGCTTCAAGCCCTACTCATTGAACCGTGAATCTGAAACACCTATGCAGAATTTTCCAGGTGATAATGAACTTCTTACTTGTTCACACTTGGTTACTGAGTGACGCAGGATTGAACCACCGAGGAGATATAAGCTAACTCCCAGTTTTGCAAATATATCTTGCTAATGAGTGTCACCAAGTATGAAACCTTGCTCAGGTAGGATTTTCTGACCATTACCATCTAGACTCTGACAACTAACTATAGCTCCGTGTTTTTAGCCTATAGACCATGGTGATAGACTTAAGTCAATCCTGAGCGCTTAGGATTTGATGGTTATGTCAGTCACCCTCTAGTATACAACTTCTTGTGGTCTAACATGATGGGAATCCCCAAAAGTGCGAACGGGATCACACAATACAAAATTACAGGGTATTATTCTTCACAATCAGGCATAAGTTGGCGAACCGATAGTTAACCACCAGATAGATTCTTCTTAGTGTTCGACCTCTTGGCAATGCTAACTGCAGGACCCTGTAAGAGACATCGGAGGGCCGTATGGTCTCACAGCGGGCATCTTGCCATCCAGTCAATGATTTGGAATCCTTTGGGGCGCACTTTCCTGCTTTTTTTGGTTGACAGTAGCCGGAAGTCGCAGGGTCAAGGGGTGCATTCAACAACTCAGCTGATGTCAATGTGTGATAATATAATAGGCTAGTGTGTATATATGACCCAATAATTCAAGTGTTACTTGTCTTTACTTTGCATATAGTAGGTAGTTTTCAGGCTTTCTTCATACGGTACAACTTAAAGTTCAAGTTATTTAGTACATCACAACAACAGTTGTTGTGTATAAATTTACAAAAATATTCTGTTGAGTAGATTAAACACTGGAGGATAACCAATTTCACGCCGTCTACTAAGTACTGGCCGAGTGCTATCGATCAATTTGTAACGTGGTCACCAAACTAGGAAACTCAGAGCGATGGTGCACTTTGATTCATGTATGCTGGTGGTTCAAAGTATTTGGTAGAAGGCCCTATATGACCTGGGTTTCATGCTTGTTGGCATTCGTCAGCAAGGCCATTCTGCAGCCTTGAGGGGACTGATATCGTCTTAGAGATTCAAGCATTCACCATCCAGTGACGCAGTCACTGACATTGCCACTGAGCTATTCATCTGAACGAAAATTAGTCTCAATTCAGTCATTTGCTTTTCCTCTACATTTTCTAAAACACTCATATTCAACACACACTTCTGGTTGTAATTAGTGGGAGTAGTTAAACATCAGTGAATTTGATCACCTAATCAGATCAAGTTTGTTAAAACTTTGGAAATTCATTTTTTCTTCGTCTGCGTCAAAACTTGTCATCGATGTACTAGGATGGGTAAACTCATCTCGAAAAAATGACCGATTTGAGGGACTTCCAACTATTCCTGTGATTCACAAGTGCTCTTTTTGTCTCATAATTTTTATTTTCTCACTTGTGACGCCGTTAGAAAAAAGTGTCTCGCAAATCCTTCGAAACTAAAAACGAAGCTTCACAAATGCATTAGTTAAACAAGTGCTCAGTTTGTGTTGCTACCAGGTAATCATGATACTTACTAACTATAGCCATGGAAGAATAATTACCACATTCTAATTTGTGAGTCCTTGTTGGTGTCGAGTGTAAATGACCCTTCTAAAGTGCATTACAATTTCCTCAGAACTCCCTTAAAGCAAATCACCCTGTAATCACAGAGTCACCCTGAAATTATTTGATTTTATTGAATCCAATCATGACTGAATGGATCCTGAACATGTTAGCTCTTTTTTGAAACTCACTCAGACTCAATATCGACGTGGCACCTGCGGTTACTCCCTAAAGATCCAAGTTGTCACACGTCGTGTCACCGCACCAGGATACAAAACATGAAGATGAAAACAGAAATAGAAACGAAAATGTCATCAAATGTCTCTGAAGGTTATTGTTACATCTCTTATTTGATGGTATGGCAGTCGTTACTGATCATAACTTCACTGTAGGTTCGATGTTTCGTCTTATGCTTAACCGACTGAAGAAAATGCCGAACGCTAATCAATTATTACTATTATTATGCTGAGTTGTTACGTCCAAGTTCATCCTACCACCGCTAAAGTCGAGTGGTCATAAAAAGTCACCAATAAGATAACCAATTAGCTTTTTTCCTTTTATGAGAAAACTACCTTCCCAGCCAAAACAAACAAAACTAACTGGTTGTTTTGATGCTTCCTAGTTAGGCTTTCAGAGTCACTGCAGACGTCACACGAGAAGACCCATAGAGAAAACAACGGTGAGATATGATTGTTTTATACCAGATAGAGAAAACTTAGAAAACCGCTGGGTAGGGAGGAGTGTGCTTTTTTTGTGCCAACATTTTCTAATCCCCCCTTCCCATTGGAAAGGCACCATCAGCTTGGCGCTAATGGTCATCCAAGGAAAACACCTTACTACTTTCATACCCCAACCACCTATCAGCAGTACGATTTCGCCTCTCAGACTCCCATTCTATTGCAGTTGTTTATGCACTACAACGGTGACTGCTTTTCGTCTTACCACTATCCAACAGACCTTCCTGGCACGGTAGAACCTCGGGGAAGCAAGCGTTCCAACCAGTGCAGCTTTTTGGGTTATTGTGATATGCAAGCCCGATCACCACATGTAGGTAGTAGCTATCGGTCAGGGTATGAATAGTCTGCCAAGTTTACAAAGCGCTCAGCCAACTTGGACATTTTTCACAAGTGAGCTGTTTTTTCAATAAAATCTGGTCAGTTTTTGTTACAGATGATGATTCCTAGCACAAAGTACCATATAATAAGGAAATATGCTAGTGATTGACATTTTCACTGATTTTCAGATTTCCCTAACTGCATTTGCACTGTTAAGCTGGCTATCGTTATTGATAACGCTAACTGCAGCTCAAGAGTGATTTTAAAGACCACCCTAGCAATTACTGAAACACCCACTTGAATTTCCTTTTTTAGCTTGATTGGTAGATTTTCATAAAATAAAAAAAACGTCATTGGTTGTCTCTGGGGCAACCTTTGAGGTCATTGGTTGCAGCAGTCTTTGCTTTCCCAATGCTCATTAATCATCTATGAAAACAGAAAACACGATACCATAATTGCCATACTTGAGAGCCAATCTTCCATCAGGTTTACAGCTAATGAGTTTATGTACAATTGAATAACATCCACAGCAGACAACACCATACAAATATTTAGCACAGCCATTTAGACTACAAATTGAGGGGAATGGTTTGCAGTCAATTGACAATTAACAGGGAGGCATGAACCAGTACTTAATGGGTCTGAAGAAAGCTTGTAAACATGGTTGCAGAAGCCCACCATGAAATAGCTTTTGAATCAATTGTCATTTAAAATAAATCAAATAATTGACTACATTAAACTTCTCCACATTTTACATACTTTTTTTCTTTGATCCATTATAACAGATCAAGATGATTTTTGATATAAGATGGAAAATTCACTTTGGGAGTCATTAACATTTTATTACTCTATGAGCGCACTTAAAGGAAGTTACAATACTGATTAGGTTTAACTATTTATATCTACGGATCACTGGGATAAACAAACTTAAAATCTTAACAGAAGGATATAAAATTTTCAGTGACAGTAGTTTAGAGGAATTTGTATCTCATCTTAATTTCTAATTTGTTGGTGAATTGACGGCTTTTCCAATCATCTGGTCTTAACGTCAGTTCGGGTTTCCTATTGGGTCTTATTATTAACTAACTCAGATGAATGACCAACGTTGGTCCTAACTATTATCGTGACCCTAGTTACCATGGCCAAGTTGACCCTATAGCCTCTAACGTCACACCAATTGACTCAGGCTGTTAGCGTACACAATGAACAAATATTTGTATTCAGCAATATATATAGAGTATACAAGGCTTTGAAGCACAGGCAGCCATCAGGATGTTAAAGAATGAGAACAAAGTTAGATGCTTGAAGGACATTCATAATTGGATTGGTTGTGGCTCTCACCCTTTCTCTATAGAAACAACAGTTTTATGTTTGTTGGTACTCGTCAACAAGGTGTACATGTAGCTTTGAGGCAGTGGGTGTCGCGTCTAAGATTCAAACTCATATGTGTCAAAATATGTACAGTTCATTGCGTACTCCTAGTGACTCTCATACATCACACTGTCAGAATTCAGAGCAACTCACTCAAATGAATTCTTCGGAACAAAGTCAGCCATCACATGTCTTACAGGAAAGCATAAAATTGGTTAGTCGCTAGACGATAACTAATTTCTTGTTGTCTAATGCAAATTATTATCTGAATTCTAACGATCATTACGCAGTGCAGTCACCGAACTAAGTGACTCATCTTCATGATACACTCAAATAGGTGTTAGATGAAGGCGATTGGTAAGATCTATCTGAACTGGGTGCCAAGCCTGTTCGCGCTCATCTGTTAGTGTATAAAATAAATCAATTGTATTTGAAAGTAGAGTACTCAGCTTTGAAATTGTATGATCATTATCTCACGACATCATTCCTTGTTGCATAATCAGTAGTGTAGTTGTATTCTTCATTCCAAAAAAATATCCATAGATTATTGTGTATGGAAATGTTGTGATTTGTATGTTTCCAGATATATTAATGGTTGGTAAGGAGTTATGAGCAATAAGCTCACATCTGAACAACATATAATCTTCATTTTTTCAAGTTTATTTACCAAATGTCGCAGTCTTAAAGTTTTTCTCAGTTGCCTTATAAAAGTCTTAAGTATATAAGATTTAATAACAGTAATGACAGCAATACAATTCTTAGCTATTTATTAAATGTTATGTGAATAAGAAGTCGATTATTTTGGGAACTTTTTCAGTGGTTTGAATCTGCTGTCAGAACTCCCTGATTCTAAGTCTTCCAATTATAAACATTCATACTCAGCGCAAGTCTTAAACCGTTGTAACACTGAAGCTTTATTTGAGAAGTATATCTCTTTTTGTATTCAACTCTGTAGTCAGAAAATTTGCCACCTATCTGTTTGAACCAACGGTGACTTCATGTAAGACTGGATTGTATACACAAAGTTTTTCAAGGTGTTTTAAGTTTCTCGAAGTTGAAGATATACACTATGTGAAGTACTAAAATGTCCCACATCTAGGTCTAAAACTTTGCTACAGTGGCCCACTGGATAACAATTGCGTTGGAAAAGAAAAATACTGGGTTCGAATCCCAGTGGGAAAAACATCCCTCACTGGGGGGTACAGGTGCATCCAGCTGACGAGTTTCAAATGGGACGAAACGCGTGTCCTGAATTCTACTGCTAATCATCGAATTGACTACTCTAGGAAAGAGTTATGCCGGTTAAGTGAAACATTCGCCTTCAATGTGAATCTTCTGCAGTCGTTATTCCAGTGTTTAAGGAGTTACAATGATAACTGCATCGTTTTATGGAAACCATAAAAGATGAGTGGTTCTTCTGCGGAAACACTCTCAACGCTTTTGTCGCATTAGAAAATCTGAGTGAATTCTAATAATCGTTTCTCTAATATGATGGCTAAGTTGAGTGGCGTTGCATCGTGGGGTATTAACTTTGGAACTAAATAATACTAATTCAAATGTCATAAAAACACTAGCTCTCTCCCTTTCTCTCCCTCTCGTTCAGTTGCAGATGCGCTTTGTTAATAATTGCCAATGGTTGTGAGACTTTCATGAAGGAGGGCATCGTGGAAAGTCTCCTAAGCTATTCCACATCCAACACATTGATACTTTTGTATAAACAAAACGTGCTTTCTGTTCATTGTTGAATGAAATGAGTGACGTTTACTGCAATGGGTAAAAGGACATGTTTAGCGCTGTATTGTTTAGTAAGCACAACAGAGCGTATTTACGGCTCAGCTTGTAAATTATCAGACCGCGTTTATTTATTGGCTTGATACCTCATTGGCGAATAACTGAGTGTCTTTATACGTATTTAGAACAGTACATCCCAAGTAAAATTTTAGACAAATATATTAGTGTGACACTCGAATGCGGTCATTTGATGTAACGATTGCCTTTAAAGGCCATCCTAGCAATGACTGAAGTAACCAGTCATTTTTATTTATTCCTACTGGAACGGCAAGTTTTTCATAGAACTCTTATTGGTCATTCCAGTTGTAGTCAGGGCGGTGATCTTCACAATCAGTCAATATGCTTTACCCATATTGCTACCTAGCAGCTTACACAGAACTAGTTATATACCTAATCTAAACTCATTTATGTCAAAGTGACCTTCATCATCTATAATTAAAGCGAAAAGCCAACCAATTATATCAATGCATATCAGTCCACTGCACCCTAGTAGACATCAGCTTGTCGGAAGGTGATTCAATGTAAAATCAACGATTGTAAGTAACTGCGAAAAAAGATCACTTCAGTTTTTCATCTGAAGTTACTCACATAGTGGTGATGATTTCTACCTTGAAAGTGGAATTCTTTACGAGCAGAACTTTCGTGAACGCAGAACAACACAACCTGAAATTCTGGCCGTCGTACGATCTGATATGTAGGTGATTTAAAGAAGATTTTCACCACTGGAATGTTAGTTGGCAAGGCCGTTTTATTTCTGAGTATTCTTGTCTCCTGAATGAAATCGTCAAGTCTTCTAGAATCACCATCAGTAATATATATTTATCTTCACAATTATTTTTCAGAGAATGGTAAAAATATTGAATTGTATTCATTTTCGAAGAATAATGACCACCAGCGGGAATCAGTCTGCACCGTTTGATCAGCTCGTATCATCTTATATCATCGTGGATCATCTGGATTTTCAATGTATAAAATAAAATATATGAATAAAATTGCTTTAACTTCTACTCTCCAGTACTTTTGTTTTACTGGTTGAAAATACTTCTGGCAGGAGGTAGAATTTCTAAAAATGTCTAAAGCCAATAAGTATGAATTTTATTGGTATTGTTTACTAAATGCCTCTGAATGGAGTTGAAATGTGGTAGTGGGAGGGGAGGAGCAACTGCGGTCAATAAATCTCCCCTAACCCTTCCTAATCCATGCTCTCCTTTTGTATCGGTGTCAAATTAGACTAATTTTTCGGATACCAATCAATCGTCTGTGACTTTTTCCGCTGACATCTGAATTCAGTCATCCTCGATTTTGCTTTACTCCAAAAGTTTGTGCCCTAGTAATTGATTGTCTTGTATTTGTCAGCAGTTTGGAAACTTCGTTCAGTTCATTCTCATCATATCTGCATGATATCGTCAGCTACGGGGATTCGGATGTTTCCCTATACAAAGACTTTATTTTTGGTGGTGTTTGCGTGGTGCGTGTAAAGCACCGGAGACATATCATTGATATTCACTTTTTTGGCATATTTTGCAGGCACTCTTCACTTGCAGAACTGAAGTTACGTTGCTACTGCAGAGAATTTCCATAGCTTGTATTATCAATGAAATATATTCGTAAAATCTCAATGATGTAGAAAGATGAATTTCTGACGTTCTGAGACCGTCGAAATAGCTTCTTCAAAAAATAGAACCTTAATCATTATTCACATGTTGAAATAGTAAAACGAGCTAACGAGTCCTGAATAAGGTGAAATATACATCGCGGATTCCACTGCTGACCACAAAGCAGACTACAACATGATGAATATTGGAAAAACACTGAAGCATCTGCATAGAGGCCCACCTACCAAGAGAGGTAGAATAAGTCCACTTAATATGGCAACGATAGATAAGGAGCCTTAGATCTACTAGATTTTCTGTTTCTTAGTACTCGTCAGCGGTACACAGACCAAGAGATTATACCTATCTGGTACATATGTTTACGATCAGCTATGAAGATTGCGAATATTTGTCGTCACTATCTAAGAGCTGCGGTACAGTTTAGATTGATGTTAAACGTGAATATTTAGGCGGTTATTCATCTTGCTGACTGAGTGACTCTAAAAGTTACCCTAACAACAACAACAAAAACTGAACTTCTTGATTTTAGGCGAGTTTGCTTTTTTAGCCAAAACAGAGGAGTTTAATCGTTGCTAGGTTTACCTATAAAATCACTCTTCCGATGATTAACTGATACATTTTGAACTGTTCGGGCTATGTTTATTTAAGTTAATTTAAAGGTAGACTAAGCAACGACCAGAAAGTAGCTAAGTAGCCTTAGGCATTTCATGAAAAATTACTATTCTAGTCGAAATATGGATGTCCAGCTGGTCATTTCACATGACGTTCGAAATATCTGCTAGTTCATTATGATATCAGGGAAGCAAGCAAAAGGATGGAATCAATCCTGTTAAGATAAATGATGTATTCTTGGTTGTGGGTACAATCACACCCCAATAAAATCAAATATCCGACTATCAATAAAGAAGTGTCGTATCCATCAATCAAAACAATTTGAGTGCAACCGTGAGAATCCACCTATCACTTTCCTTTTTCTCAGGCATACGCGATGTCCACATCTTCCGAAAGTTCCTCTCCTACTGAAACTCGACCATCGTTTGCTATGTTGATCGTGGGATCACAAATAATTTCCGGTGAAGTTGAAAGTGATCTTTCACACAGAATGTTTGGTTATATGTTTGGCCTCGCATCACTTGGCACCTGTAGGACAAGGATATTTGGTGACATTAAGAGTTTCTTTCCAATCAGGGGCGATCACTAAGTCCAAAATATTTGCTTACATTTTCTAATCGATTGTTAGTAGGACAAGGAATAATAATTGCAAACATCGTTCTCTAGGTACTGCGAAAAGTGAGAATCATTTCAGGTGGACAATTGACTGTTACTTATTGTGGTTTTCTCAACCTATCCTATTACATCATGATACAAAAGAAGCTAACGAAGAGTAGAACCACGTCTGTAAAGATAAATGGTGTGTTCGTGGTTGTAGGTGCAACCCTATATTAATGAGAAACATATTCAACTATCGGTTGTGCATATATGAACACAAAGAAGGAGTGTCCCATCCATTTCGATCAGTGCATATATACATGGACGTATTGAATCACTCTGGAGAATTCAATGCACCCATAAATTTCACAGGTTGCTGTAAATTATTTCGAATTCTGTAGAAGAAACTTGTCTCGCCCCTTTTTCACAGTGTTTGAAAACGAAAAACAACAGTACTTCTATGCGTCCAGTCGTTCAAATGAAAACAAGAAGAGGATCCTTTTTAATCGAAATCTGGTGGCTAGCATAAAATAGGGTGTTTTGTTTGGATCAGGTAGGTAAGAAGCCTTAGATTTGAGGTTTCATGTTTCCTTGGGCTCATCAGCTGTTTTCTCAGTGTCTCGAACTGAAATCCCGGTGCGCTGAAGCTAAAGACTTTACCACCAAGCTATTCGAACCGCGACTACCTGCCTGTAGGACCATGCTGAATACATCGACTGGTTATAAGGTCCAAGCCAAGACATCTGTATAGTTCTTAGTGTTTTGCACTGAGCGCTGTGGTAAATAAAGTAAGTGACACAACAATGCAGTACGTTGTATTCTGCTACTGAATGTTGCCAGTCAACTAACTAGTGAGAGTGCCCTCTTAATTGAGCTTCCGCACTCATCAGTTAGGCATATCTGCAACCATAATCAAATATGCGTTATCAAAGTAATTTGCTGAATATAAGAGTAAAACTTGTGCACTGTGGTAGAATGTAATTCCATTTTTATTGATTCATTAGATTTATCACACAGTGCAACAGTATTGTTTACTGGATTATGTTTCGGACATAATTTATTGTTCATAGTCATATCAAGATAACTACACAACTTTGAGATATCCTTTATATAGTCCAAAGAGACGTAATCCAGTAAACTATACTGTTACACTGTGTGATAAATCTAATAAATCAATAAAAATGCAAAGTGATTTACACCTTCATATGCTTTAGATGGAAGGCGAATGATCAGTAGAATATTGTGAAGGTATGTTCTGTGCACCTGTAGTGGGCGCCACTGATCAGAATGGATATAAGTAGTATATGATGAGAGGGTGGCATAAATTATAGGGAATTACCATCAGTGGGTAAAGATTTCTGCCCAGATAAACGCAAGAGAAAATATAGACTTATGAAGAGTAAATCGAGATCGAAGCAGAAGAGGAAATGAAGCAAATGACTGTCTTAGTGGAAGGTGTACAATATTTGATGACTGCTGTACAAGATGTCAATAATAAACATTTCTTCCTTCGTCTCTGTCTTGTCGTTTTCTACACACTTGAGATTCAACCGCTGACTATAAACAGGCATTTGATAAAACTCATTCCCTCGAGTACTTAGCCACATCTATTCACTGCTTGGAAAAGAAGGAGATTCCTTCACACTCTTCGTATATGAGATCACTATTTTGTAGATAATCAGTCGTTAATGATGCGGACAATTGAAGCGTAACATTCTGATGTGTTGCATTGTACGATGGGTGTTTTGATGACGAATTCCGCGTAAATCGTCTGAAAATGAACAACATGTGTTAGTGGTTATCATCAGAAAGTCAGTGGTGATTAGCAACACATTCACTGGCCAACTACAGTGTGTACATAACCCCCTTAAGACTAAATAGTTTGAGTTGAAATAACAATGTATAGCTGCTTACACCTTCACTCTCATCTTGATAGTTATAATAATAGTGGTGGGATTATCGGAATAATGCACAGATGAGTGGGACTCTGATGTAATCAAGTATATCGGTCAGCTGTGGTACGCTGTTGCATAGAGTTACTACTTCATCAGCCGATGGATACATTCCTGCGAAGATGTCAACATCTCAACAAGTATTCCAATAAATTATATGAATGAAGAGGCGATTTCCGCTTGTCAGTAACATAAAGCCAAGAAAACCAAGAACTTCTCAGAGTAAAACCAGACTCATGCGTCAAGACAGCTGCTTTCTCAGTTTTTCTACTGTAGTATCTTCTTCAAAGTTAACATTTGTAGATACGGTTACATTTGAGAGTCAGAAATCACGTGAAATTTTGTTTCTGATTGAAGTTTCTTCAATAAATTCCGCATACAGAATCACTTTGAAGGTGATTTCTTCATAATTCATTGATAACCCTCTTTCTACCCAAATCCAACAGATTCCGGAGGATGGTGAACGCATTATACTTGTGTTCCTACTAACAGGAGCTGTACGTTCTTCTTCAGTTTTTGTAAATAATTAATCAAATAGACAATCAACGCATCGTCCACTTATCTCTCATTCTATAAGTGAAGTTTTCAAGTTGTTTTAACTAGCACTGTATCCTCCAAGTTGGCCATGAAACAGTCAGCCAACAGACGGCTAACAAGTAATCACATCACTGTTCTCTTACTAAAGTCATTACTAAGGTGAAGCTGAACGGCAGTAATTTCTGTAAATAACCTTTAGGACTACCAACATCAAATTTATTACCTTCAGCCAACTCCAATCGAAAGTAGATAGGTTACGATGGCTGTATTTTCCGCAAGTCAAAACAGTAATCAGAGGGATTATTTGTTTGAAAGATATTTCCACCTCTTTTATTGTATGAATGAAAATGAAAGAGTCTAACACACTGTGACTAATTACTTACTAGTCTTCTGGTTCAAGTGTTCGAGTGAATCCCTAAATGAAGGATAACACAGTAGCTGCTTTTATCATGTAATGAAACTTTCTCTGCTCAGACTCTAGGAAGACAATTCAGACAACAAACATCACTGAACAATTTGGAAGTTCACGCTCCAATCAGTCTGACGTGATGATCGGCAAAATCTCTACATTTTCCTAAGACTTCAATAAGGTTTCTGTTCAGTTGCATTGTTTGGAATAGATTGATTTGAAAACTGGAGTATCTTGATAAAAATGTCAAACTAAATTTTTGCATCAACTTCATCAATATTCGACGAAATATCTTCGGGCTTTCAGATCTGAATTCAGTGTTTGAACATGAATGAAGGATGTCAAGAAAAAAGAGTGAATGAAGGCATTAATGTTTCAGTGATTTTGAATACAAACGGTCAAGTACCCAGTGATTATATGATTTTTCATTGACTAGCAGTTAGAATCTTCACATCATCTTCGTGAAAATGATTTCATATTGTCTGACAAAGAAGAAAACAACAGCAGAACGATACACAATGTTTCGAATGAAAATGATGTATTGGAGTGTTCAATTAAATTATCATCTCAGCGATTCGTATTTAATAGTGAATAGTTAGCACAAACAATATTTCAACAGAAATGATTCCCCATGTTAGGAAGGATGAATCGTTGATATCAGGGGAACTCGTCTGTGAGAGAGTGAGTGGGTATTGTCATTCCAACTAATAGTCAGGTCCAATGCCTTCTCTTTTACAGAATCTCAACTCAACACCTTTTATGATACGAAGAATCAGAGGAATGTTGGTTAGCATTTCATCTGTGCTCGTCTACTGAGCAAAAGAACCTTCCTGCAAAATTCGTAAGTGCAATCCAAAAATAAAAGGTATCCAGTTGAAATTATTGCATCAAATATTGCCTGAACCTGGTCTGGAAAGCTTCTTCAGAAACGAATGAAACGTTCTACAGATGTTAATCGAGAGATAATCTGTCCAGTGGGTGATGTTCTAGTCGAAGATGCATTTAATCCCCATAATTTGTAGATATAAAATGTAGAGTAGTAGGTGCAGTGTCAGGATGTATTAATCCTGAGAGGAGATGATTATGACCACTTCATGCAGTAGTTTGTTTGACTTTCGGCTGAAGTATTCAACCATGATTTTGCTTATTGGAAAATCACAGCTTCATTGATCATGGAAAATTTATGCTTGTTCAGATTCCAATATTCTCGGAGCTGCTGTTTTGATTGGAGAATATTTCAGTTTTTCTGCAGTGGGTAATCGGATTCGGCTGTTCTTCTAGCTGAGATTTCACTTACCAAGCGTTTCACTACAATGCTAGACATCACTACCAGCACATTACAATGAATGCTACTGTCGCTGTTGATGTGCAGCAGGAAACCTGAAACATTTACCAGTCAAAACAGTAGCTCCGAGAACATTGGAATCTGAACAAGCACAAATTTTCCATAATCCATGAAGCTGTGATTTATGGGTAGTGATGTTTTCCAATAACCGAAATCATAGTTGAATACTTCAGCCGAAAGTCAAACAAACTACTACATGAAGTGATCAGAGTCATCTCCTCCCAGGACTTATTCAAAGGAAACGAAATGCATTTCAGTTCTTCCATATGAATTAACTTTTTGTCCCAGCTTTTTTCATAACTAGTAAAACGTAGGTAAACGCTTAATGGTTTGTTTAAGAACGCTTTTTTCATCCAGTTGGAGCATAGAAAGTTGTTACTTTGGTGACCGTAGATGAGCAAAAACTGACCATCAGTGACTGTCTGTAGTTATGACGCTATCGGTCCAATGATTGACAGACAAATCGAGGTAGAACCTCGCACAGAAGCCCACCGGTTCAAAGTAACCTAATTCCCAGCAGCATGCAAACGAAAGGTGGATATTACAGTAGAAAAAAGTGTATAACTGAAAATATAAAATAAATAGATGAAGGGTAATGAAAATACTCAGAGCTTTGAAAATGTCTAAGAGTGAATACATCTATGGAATTGTGACGGATTTAAAGCCACGTTACCAGGAGTCTTCAGCCACTGATTCTTATCACTTTGTGGGTTCAAATCAGATAGTCCAGATCTATCTGCACCGCCCAGCCCAACAACCAGAGGCTGTATGAACTGGCTTGATACTTTGACCTGGCATTTCGCTTATTTCTTCCATCTGATGAAACAGTGGATAACTTGTACAGGTTTTGTTCTCTGGAGAAGCTATTTCCACTAAGTTACGAAACGTCAATAGTTAATTTTTTCACCAGATTGGACTGGATCATGCAGCAAACCGTGAGGAGCGAGAAGATGGGAATATATTGTTTGACAGTTGAAAAGAGCCTAGAAGAAGATTTGGATTTCGCCGATGATGATGATAACTATTTATGTTTAATGTTGCACAAACTAGAAGATCTACAGCCGAAAACCAATTAGTTGACAGAAGAGGCAGGGTAGCGAAGACGGGACTTCCTTCAGGTGAACGTAGAAAAGACAGAGGTGATGAAGATATCCAACCAACGACAACGAAAACAACAAGTACTAATCACTATCAACAGGAAGAATCGGAAGAATGTTGTCTGTTTCACCCAACCACCCATGCAGCATCGTTCTAACTACAGGTGGCATACATGAGAACGTCAAAGTCAGGATGGGAAAGACAGCAAGACTGGCCTTCATTAATCTGAAATCAGTGTGGAGATCTACTGCACTGCACTGCACTCCACTCACTCCACTCCACTCCACTCCACTCCACTCAGCATAAAGCGTGAACCAGATCCGGATTTTCAACACCAATGTCAGTCAGGTCAGTGCTTCTTTGTGTTGGTTGAGAGACTTGGCGTGTTACGAAAAGCATTTTCAACAAACTACAGACATGCATTAACAGCTGCCACTACACTGACTCAATACTGAAGATCAGCTGGCCGGAATAGAAAGAATAAGCATCAAGAAACTCTGGCCTGTGACGAACCAACCACGAACCTATCACTCAATAAATAAGCGGAAGGAAATAGAGATGAGTTGGGCATTACTAAGTGTTTTGAAAGACGCTAATTTCAAGTCTTTAGATTTTATTTTTGTATAGCGGAACTATATGATAACTAAAACGGTTCAGATTACTACCGTGTTTCTTCATTCATTTTGTAAATCCTTTTTCGGTCAAAAATGGCCTTCGTTCATGAGGATTCAGAGGAATAAGAGGATATTTGCATCTCTGGAGGATGATTTTGATGGTGTTGCCTTCTCGGAGATAGATGGTTTGATTGTGAAGCTCTGACTATCATTCTAGACAACATCATCAGCCCAAATCTCATGATCAAACCATCAAGCTAAGAGAACACAACACCATCGGTTTACCTGCTTTTGTGGAGCTGGTTAGATAGACCACGCAAAGCGTGTTCTATTCAAACACGTCACCGAACAGTATCCTGTATGGCTGTCTAAAGGACAATGTAAAGCCGTCGACAGCTCGGTTCTTGAACATTTAGTTATCTCTGGTCACTGTGATCCATGACAATCTTCTTTCACAGTCAATTATAAAGTGAAGACGAACACTTCAAAGAGAGTGCGAAATCGCCATCTCAACACAGCAAAAGCTGTGGTAATTCAGTATTACAAACCTGCTCTTTGTCTTGATACATTCAGTCTCTAATTTTGCCTTGCTCGTAATCTCCCATAAGATAGTTTATTCATTTCTTTGCTTATTTGTTATGTTCCTATAAGCAATTTCTGATGAACTTGGCTTGACCCTCTAGACGTTATCATTTTGTGACTTTATTGATCATTTTTGATGACTTGGTATTGATCCATTAGTAACTAGTGGATATATGTATTTTGTTGTAACTATGATTATGATGTACAACTTTTGAAAATGATTCTTTGAAAAGGAAATTTTCTTTACTGAATTGTCTTTTGTTAGTTTTCATTATCTTATGAGACTATTTCGACTGTTCAAAGGAATTGTTTAAAATAGTATTTGCAACGTATCATCATTCTCAGTCTGAGTAATATAAAAGAATTTCACATACATATGAATTATGACTTTACTAAAATACCTCATGAAAGGCTATCTCTCTTTCTGTCTATTTCCTTGTAGAATATCTTTAACGGTGAGTCTAATATACTTCTTCAGTATACTGACTTTTATACGTAACTGTAACATTTGAAAGTGTATTCATTGATTATTTCTGTGCATCGATTTTTACTGTTGCAAGTTATGTATTCAGTATGATTGGTGTACTGTACTGTACAATTAGGTAAATAAAGCACTAAATATTCAAGTATTTCATGAAGTATTCAACTTTTACACACCCCGTTTATTGAAATTTACTTCGGCATAGAAGAAGTTTCTATGATGGTTTAAAAAAACCCAGCTGAATATCGGATTTCTAAGCAACACTATAGATAGCGTAAGCTAGCTGCGCTTTTCTATCTGCGCTGAGATTTTATCGGTCACTGACCCATCAGAACTGTTCTGACTTTGCAAGCAAGTTCAGTAGTTTTCCAAACAATTCAGCCTTCATTACTCAGTAACCTGAATAGCTTGGCGGTAAAGCAAGTGATCACAGTGGTGAATGATTAGGGGACTACGGAGACGTCCAGATGCTGAGTGGTAAAAAACGCGACTTCTACATGAAGTGAAGTGACCTACCGATTGATATCAGGCGGATATCATAAACAATTGACTAAATCATTCTAATCCGTTCTTAGCATTTCTTAATTCCTGTTTTATGTATCTTTTCTGATGCAGGGTTGAATAAGCAAAACATAATGAGAAGGAAAATAACTTGTTTTCACCTCATAATTGTTATGCTTATGATAACAGTATTCTTACTGTGTTTAAATTTGCTTACTCATCATCATCATCATTTAAAGCATGCTGATCGACGGGAAATGAATTTACAATCTGTCATTATTGAACATATTCCATTTAACATTCAACAACCCAATAATCTAGCTGGTTATCAAACTTTATCGTCACTTGAAATTATACCATCAAACATATCTCATATTTATAATAAACATATTTTGCCGATTCAGATACATCATATATATTTCTTTGGGGAAGAAATGATTAAACCAATTCCATTATATTGTTCGAACATAAAACAATATTCAATGTTCAATGAAAGTTTGAATTTATTCACTACCTCTTATCATGTTATCTGGCATGTTTCAAAAGGTTCCGTTAATGAAATAAAGTAAGTTATTTTTACTGTAAAGTAAATATTTTGTTATGGATGTCTTTGTCTTTTAACCTCATAATTGTAAACAAAAAAATACTCAATGATGATGATCGATTGTGGCTAGCAATAGGATCCATGACATGTGTTTCATCCTATTTAGGACTCGTCAGATGGATGGACCTACCTCCCAGTGAGTAATGTTGTCTCCACCAGAACTCAAACCCAGGATCGATTGCTTTAGAAAAATACTTGATACAGCTAAATAGCTAGAAGGGTATTTAACAGAATAAAATGATTTGCACAACATATTTTGAACAATCTCATCAAACATGTACTTTTCATTTATAAAGATAAGGTGTGAGTATATGAAAAGAAGTCAAGCAGGAAGACTAAACTAAAGGCCAAATCAACTGGGCGAAAATAATAGTACATCAAACTTTGTTTCATAGTTGGATCCACCAAGTTGAATCCACCGAGATTCAGTGTCATAGAAAATTGTATTTCATTACGCATATGTAATTTAAATCTTCTAATAACTAAGGCCTCTACACCTTTAGCAAATATGTCTGAATGAAATAGCAACTTCAGTCATATGACCTGTCTCACGGATATGTTTCCCAGTCGAAGAACTTGGACACCTGCTGTCAACCTTTATGAGTTCATGTGATTCACTTTACTTCTGAAGCTACTTAGAAATCTACTCTGAGGCCCTTCCTACTATGGATATATGAATCCTGCCTAGGCGTGCATCACTTCAGGTGCATTTAAATTTTTAGATGCAATGACAGTTGATCAGATTGTTTGAAATGTGTTACACAAATACAATACATGGTTCAGACAATTTGTCTTCTTATTGTTTAGTTGAAAATTAATATAGGAAACTAATTGTGATCCCTATGAATTTATAGAAGAATGATAGACAGATAAACTGTCTAAAGTAGGATTTCATGGGAAATTTGAGTGATTCAAATGGTCATATTTCATAAATGTACAGTAAGACACAGGAAGAATGAATTGTATTATGTATTGTACGTTTTCTGAAATTGAACTAATTTCCTATACTAAGTAGAACTTCTAATTCGGGATCACATAGGGCGAACAAGTCTTATAGTTATAATTTTCCATTGATACATTATTTAAAACTCAGATGGACATAAAACTCAATGACTTCACTGATTTTAGACCATTCAATCACCAATACACAGAAATACCTATTTATAAGAGTACAAGGTTAGTCACTATCACATTTGAAAGAATAGCCAATCAGATTTGGATGACGCATTCAGTTACCCAAACGATCTGTACGCTTGCTTAAAAGTGAATTACAAGATAGTATTCTTCACAAATTGATATAAGTTGGAAAATTATTGAAAATCTGGCTATACTAGATAGTTCTTTCTTCCTGGCTTCCGACTTTTCAGCAGTGTTCACTCATGACCCTGAGGGAGATGGAACTCGGGACATTCAAGTTTCTTAGGCTCGCTACCATCCGTTTACAGAGTTGGAATTCAGTCACCCATATTATACTACATTTATCGGTTCACAATATAGCTCCACCATCATCCAATACCATCGGCCAGAATTTATCCTCATGAGTCACAGTTGCTCGAAGCAAATGGCTAATTATCATTATTATTTGTCCTTTGGGTTCCTAGTGGAACATAGGACTTCAGTAGCACGTCACCATTTCACTCTCTTCTTTGCAGTCTTTTCAACCTGGTTTCATGACTGCTCAGAAGTTTTCATTTCTTCCTCACATGATCTCCATGTCACCCTCAGACACCCAACTCGTCTTTTCCGACATAGGTTCCACTCGAGGGCCTGGTCTGGCGCGTGATGTCCCCAATCAGTCTTCTCAGTGTATGCTCAATCCATCTCCACTTCCTTCTGCATATCTGTTGAGTGATAGGTTCTTGAAGGTATCCTGACCAACAATGGACTGGATGGTTTGATGGTTCTTGGTTGGTTCGTCGACAGGCCAGAGTTTCTTGATGCTTATTCTTTCTATTCCGGCCAGCTGATCTTCAGTATTGAGTCAGTGTAGGTGGCAGCTGTTAATGCATGTCTGTAGTTTGTTGAAAATGCTTTTCGTAACACGCCAAGTCTCTCAACCAACACAAAGAAGCACTGACCTGACTGACATTGGTGTTGAAAATCCGGATCTGGTTCACGCTTTATGCTGAGTGGAGTGGAGTGGAGTGGAGTGGAGTGGAGTGGAGTGGAGTGCAGTGCAGTAGATCTCCACACTGATTTCAGATTAATGAAGGCCAGTCTTGCTGTCTTTCCCATCCTGACTTTGACGTTCTCATGTATGCCACCTGTAGTTAGAACGATGCTGCATGGGTGGTTGGGTGAAACAGACAACATTCTTCCGATTCTTCCTGTTGATAGTGATTAGTACTTGTTGTTTTCGTTGTCGTTGGTTGGATATCTTCATCACCTCTGTCTTTTCTACGTTCACCTGAAGGAAGTCCTGTCTTCAAAACTGTTAGTTTTCGCCTGTAGATCTTCAATTTTGTGAGACATTATACATAAATCATCATCGGTGAGATCCAAATCATCTTCTGGGATCTTTCCATCTGTTAAACAGTATATTCCCATCTTCTCACTCCTCACATTTTCTTGCATGATCCACCTGACCACAATCAGCAAGATCATCGGTGATAGTAGGCGTTAATCTTGTCGTATTTTTGTCTTCACTTCAAAGGTGTCACTGAACTTTGTATTATGAATCACTTGGCATGTAGCATCACACAGCATATACCTGCTGTTGAATGAGGTTGATAATGGTTCGTGGCACTAAAACTGCAGCGTTAAAGCAGCTGCCTACCAAATTACTTGTCGGTCGACACTGTAGAAGGCCTTTTCAAATCGATGAAGTTGAGGTAAAGATCCAGTTGACTACCATTCTATGCTCCGTTCTATGATGATGTGTAGCTTAGCGTTGCAATTTGATACACACATGATTTATTCTTCCTGAATACAGTCTGTTGACCAGCCGACTTGTCTCAGTCGTAATTTTGAATGGAGAGCATTTTTTAGTCTCTCCAGGATGATGCGGCTTAATAATTTGCTCGGGGTGGACAGGAGCATGATTCCTGCCCAGTTCTTGTAAACACTTAGGTCGCCCTCCTTTAGGAGTTTGACAAGGTTGCCTTTCTTCCAATCATTCGGCAGGTACATTTTTTTCCTTCATTCCTTCCAAACCTTCTCCAACAGTGGTGTGATGTGAGCGCTTCCGCTGTTGTCTCTGCATCTATTTTCAGTGCTCCTGGTAGGATTCCATCTGGTCCTGCTGCTTTCACAAACTTCAGCAGTTTCATGGCATTCAGGACTTCACTCCTGCTTTTGTCGGAGGGCTTATGTTCACTGATAGTTCTGTGGCTTGGCTGGTGGTGGTATTTGTGGATGAGTTGTAGGTGGTGGTCGTGGTGGTGGTGGTCGATTCAAGAGTTTTTTGAAGTGGTTGACCCATCGTTTCCTTTGTTTCTCCTATTTCGGAACTGAGTTTCCTTTGTTGTCTTTCATTTGTCTCATCTATGTTGATCTCATCCCTCCCAAATAGTAAGTTACCTAGTTATTTGATTGATATAGTGTTGTCAAGTCTCTGTCTCTCCTCCCAGCAGCCTGTTCTGCTTCACTTACCAATGTGTCGTAGAAGTGTCTTTTTTCTTTGCGTGCACTCTTCTTCGCTTCTTTGTACAGTGTTTTATACGTTGTACTCAGTTTTTCTTCTAGTTGTTCATCCCTACAATGCACTACAATGCACTGGTTCATCTGCTTATCATCACCATCTACCTGTCCCTGCTATTTCAGCTTTCATGTGTCCATGGAGATCCACTCATTGACTTGCTTCTTCTTCCTTCCTAATACGGTTATGCAGGTCTCTTTTCACATAGCTTTCAAAGAGTTCCAGTGTTCTTCCACACAGGTTTCTTCAGGGATTTTGCTTAATGTCTCCCATTTTGTTTTGATGACTGACGTGAAGATGTCGTTTGTAGTTTTGTCCTCCAGTTTCTGTTCGGGGTGTTCAACTCAAATTGTGGTCTATCACCAGCTTCTTTGAAGGCTTTCAACTTGATTTTGAAGGTAGGTTCCTTGGACCAGATAGTGATTGGTGTGGACCTACATCTGCTCCCCTTCTTGATGTGATTTTGTGTCCAATGGGCTGCTTTTCTGGTTCCTTTAAATTGAGATGAAGTGGATCTGATTTTTAGTGTGTCCTGGTGTCTGGTGAAATCCATGTCGTTGTGTGAATATCCTTGTGTTAATACACACTGCCTCCAATCCCCGAGTCATCAAATGCGCAGAAGTCTCCAAACAGTTCTCCATTCTCGTTCATTTCACCGAGTGCGTCTCTTCCTGTGTTGTCCGCTCCCAGTTTGGTATTCATGTTACCCCACTCACTAGAGTTTTGATGTCGCCAACTGCAGTGTTGTCCTGTACTGACTTCAGATGTCTGTAGAATTCCTCCTTTTTCTCTTGATCTCCATTATTTGTAGGTGTGTAGCGTAGCATTGTACGGTTGTGTCTCTCCTTCCTTTTGAGTTGAATCTTGCTGTCATGATCCTGGACGAGGAGATTGGTTCCCACTGCATGAGAGAGAGAGCCTTTGATGCTCTTAGGGACATCACGATAGCCACTCGAAAACTCAGTGTGCTCGTGGTTGTCGTCTGGGTGACAATATCGGAGTAGGTTATTGACTTTTCAGTTGACAGTTCGGAGAGTCCACTTCCATTCCACCTGCTTTCGCAGATTCCAAGCACTTCAATGCGATACATTCTCATCTGTTTTGCAATCTGGGCAGCCTTGGTAGGTTCAAATATTGTGCAGACATTCCATGTTCCCATCCTCACTTTCGCTTTTATCGACAGAAGAGAAGACACATCCGCCAATTGACTTCCCGAAGGCTTTTACCAAGTTGTGTCATTTCGCCTCTCCAATTCCAGCGAGAAATAAGTTTATTTTTGTTTTTTATGTTTTCTTTGCGCTTTGTAGTTTTTGTGGCGGTTGGATTGGTTTTCCGGGGAAGGGTTGCTAGCTGTATGCGCAACCTTCCCTGTTTATCTGGGCTTAGAATCGGGTAGTAACTAGTGAAATAGTTAACTAGACGAGGTTTTTTACATCATTATGTTCCTTCTTAATTATTTCGCTTACAGATCAGCTGCCGATGAAGGTTATAAAGCAGAAAACGGAATACTGAAAATCTATCCAGATGAGGCATATAAACGAAAGGTTAGAAATTCATTCAGTATATTCTTTAACGTACAGTGTCATACAGCTTTTGGCGAATTACGCAGCTATTTCATTTTTAACTATTTCGAGTTATACTACTGAATGACTTGAGTAGTAATAGTAGTAGGTTTAGGTCTTACAGTCGATTGCCTACAACCAACCAAAAAATGAGTAGTCATTTCTGAATAAAAGAGAAGTATCTTACTGCGCCTTAGAAAATCTTACCAAACATTTTTGGAATTTTTTTCAAAGCTCAATAATCAACACCGATATATCGTAAACTTCGTTTGTAGTTTAGGCGATATTGAATCAACAGATATCAGCTTTTAAATTTCATCACCCAAACGTTAATTTTTCATATCTTTGTTGCGGTGACTAGATGTTACCCGTTCTAAAAGTGATAGGATAGAAACCTTTGATATTTTCTTACGAAATCAGTTATTTTTTTATTTTCAAGTTTAGTTGGATTCACTTCAGATAGTTCACCATACAATCATCCTATTCATTCGGCGGCTACCCGCCTAAATTTGAAAGCTTAAATAATCAAACTGTTCACACTATTTGAACTTAGTTATCTGAATTAGATGGACCAGTTTTCTGTTAACTATGCTGATATACACACTGCTGTTATTCTTGCTTACCAAGTTTGGCGAAGTTGATGTGATCTGGAATATAGTCCTTGATATGCAGTTTTATAGGACTACTTATGGGTAGTAGTGGTGGAAAGTGGCTAGCAGTGGAATTCAGGATGCGCATTTCGTCCTATTTGGGACTCGTTAGCTGGATGTATCTGCCTCATAGTGAGTTAAGTTGTTTCCACCTGGATTCCGACTCGGGAGCGATTGCTTCATACGCTAGAGCGTTATCCACTGCACCACCGAGCCATCCGCACATCCGCACAGGAGCCCATTTGTGAACAGAGACCGATCAGTTCGATCCATTCAACGACGGTTTAATACAAGCATTTATACTACTTAAGGATAGTTCAGTTCATCAAGGAAGTATGTATGAATAAGTTAGGTTGATGGCTCAATAACAGCCTTTTGTGACTCAGGAGATATCTAACAATCAACTGTGGTTTAAGATGGAGAGTGATGAAGGAACATGATATATTTGCATAAAGGGAGAATGAGAGTAACAGCCAGTCAATCACGAATCTCTTCAAAGTGAGGTAAAACAAATTAAAAATGACTGGCTGAAAGAAGAGATCTCTTCTTTTTCAATTAGATATTCAACTATAGCTCTACACTGATATTATATGGGTGTACTATTTCTATCAAAATACCAATCAAGTGGTGGTGGGGGATCGATTAACAATAATCATAGATTTTAAATAAGTCATGAAAATGGTAAGTTTGAGAAATCAAGATGCTATTAATAATCAACAGAGTAATTATACACATGATTAAAAATCTCAGTTATAATAATACTAAACAGGTTATTCTTGGGCAAATTGCATAGTAACTGGTAGAGTAACTGAAGTATTTTTTTCTTGAGTGGTAAATCATAAACAATCAATAACTAGCCACGTGATAACAAGAAAGTAACTGAATGTGGAAAAAACAATAAACAGCAGAAGAATACAAAATAATGCTACAAGTTGCATCATATTAATGACTATGGTGACGCAGGTGGTTGAGCAGAGTACCTTTAAATGCAAAGGTTAGGTTTGTAAAGGTGGGTAGCAATCGCCTCTACTATGGGAAGTAGACCAATGCGTATTTCATTTGGGAAATTAATTGATATACAATGAATAATTTGAAATGCTTTGCCAGTATTGACTTAATGTTCCATGTGAACAGAATGTGTAAGTGTGGAGTTATTTATTACTTTAATCTGTCCCTCATTCTGCCATGAAGAGTGGTGCTCAGAAATTTAACGATGGGTCCGTCTAATCATGCACCTCAATGTAAATATCTTCACAGAAGCAGATGAATTGATAAGTACACATACAGTTGCCTGATTCCACCACTTTCATATGTATTTGTGCACTAATATGGAGTCAAAGACGAAGACCTTAACTGAAAAGGAATATATATATATTCCCTCAATCAGTCATTTTTTCTAAATGTCGAAATGACAATTTCACTGTTTCTGAAAATGTTTGACTGTTTCGTCTGCAGCTGTTTATAGAGCTACAAAACTACTGACTGCACTCAAACTAATGATGGCTAGTGGATAGCATTACAATTTAGGATGCGCGTTTCATCCTATTTCGGGACTAGTCGGCTGAAATTCATTTGCTAGATAATAGGAAATTTTGTCGATTTCGCTTGCTTCTAATTTTGCATGACTGTTAAGTCAGTTATATACATTCCTTCAGCATCACGATTGTTTACTTCCTTGAGAGCTAATAAATCAAAATGTTGCAACTTAAACTAGTGCCTAATTTTTAGCAGTGATTTCATAGGCTGACATTCCTTGGAGAACCATTGAACAACTGGGAGTACTGTATAACTGTCCTTCTCTACTCAGGGACTTCTCAGCAGTGTGCAGCCACGAGCCTAGCAAGCATGGAGCTCAGGACAGTCAGGTATATTGGCGTGCAAGTTACTATGTAGCCACTGTGCTGGAATAAATCTTCCGCATTTTTTCTACTCTTGCCTATTCTTTATATAGCGTAATCATCATTCAGCGGCATAAGCAAGTATTAGTCCTCACACTCAACTTGACTGGCCTCACATTTCATAGTTTCTCATTGGAACTTAAACAGATTCATCTTAAAGCAAGTTACCGATGAGTACTTGATATGAGTTCACTGTCAGAAAACAAACTTGTTTCAAAAAGTAGTTACAATAAGTGATCGAGACAATAACTGATAATGTTCCAAGTTCTTAAGTATGTGAGATGAAAGCTATAAATTGCTAAGGAGTTCCAAACTAGAAGGAACCACTGTTCTGCGATTTCTAGCCTTTAGTGATTTCTCACTTTCTATTTCTTTTATTACTGTGAAATTCAAAGAGAAGAGCTTCTTGTCACCTTACTGTTTGTTGCTGTTCATGAATTCTTTAAACAATCCGATGGCTAAACTGGTCAACGTAGTGTTGTGAACAATCTTTACACTTGATTTTGTAGATTAAATTTGTCCTGTCTTCTTTTGGTAACTGATCTTCCAGTTTGAGTAACATGATTCGTGGTGACTTTTTTGGTTTATGTACTACACTAATCACGAAAGGAAAAAACAATCTGTTGACTGTTTCTGAGACATTTTTGATGTAGGATTGAGTAACGCGCCTATTGATTTGAGTTGCTATCTTCTGTTCTGGTAATAAACATTTGTTGATGAAATTGTGTGCATAATCACTGACTTTGAATACTTCTTATAAATGTTTCTCTACCACTTCTCGTAGTGGCCCAGTGCTGTAGTGTGTTTTGGCACTTGAGAATAATGTCTGCACACAACACTTTTTATGGTCTGTAGGATGATTTCAATTGTAGTTCAAAATTTAGTCTATGTATGTTCTTCCGGTATACCTGCGCCTGCAACGTCCCATGGTGCGTTCCGCTGATGAGGATATCTAGAGATGGAATTTTTTGATTAACTTCCTTTTCCTTTGCGAAATGAGTTCCTTCAAATGTTTTGTTGATTATGTCGTGTGTTTTCCATTTCATTCTCTCCGAGAATTACTAATGTGTTATCAACGTGCCGAAACCGTATGTTTGGTTTGATGAGGTGGATGACTACTTTTTCCAATCAATACATCACTGGTTTAGTAATCACTCTTAATATCATCAGTCTCATTGATATCTCTTCTGTTTGTCTGTAAATTGTTCCATTGAACAGTAATTACGTCGTGATGTATAGTCTTTTCCATCATTTCAAAGCTCAGAGTGGAATGCAAAGTAAGCATTTAAGCACTTGATTTCTTATTAATCTGTCATGAATTCGAATCTTTTGATGTCTACACAAGCAGACGATATCAGTGGTTCTTGCACAATAAATTTGACTCAATACCAAGTGCATGAGCGTGCTTATGGTTACTGAGTCCATTCAACGCGTAACACCATATCACTATTCAACCAGGTTTCCTTCACTATAAGATGCTAAAAAAATTATGTATATTCTATAAGATTAGTTAAAATTACGATAACTAAGTAAGGAAACGAAATATAATCCCAACATGTATATGATGCTCAATTTAAAAAAAAACTTTTCCCATCGATGATGCCGGATAATGGTCATACTTTGTCCTGAACTGACGGAAGTAGGAAATGAGAGGCCATCGGATTCCAGCCATGTACTTCTGGCTATGAAGCCTGACTGTTTTAAACTCAGCCCCTAGCGGTTCATGGGTAAGCCTTGCAGGGAGTTTCAAGCTAGAGTAACGGAGCACAAAAGCTAAGTCAACACTGATAGATTTAAGTAAATTATAAGTGAAATATATTTGTAAAATCTCAATGAAGCAGAAAAATAAAATTTCTGACGTTCCGCGACTTCGTAGAAATCCCTTCTTAAGAGTATAAAACCTGTACAAATCATCAATTGTTTAAATAGTAAATGACACCCATCATCAAATCAGTGATAAAAAAACCACCGGATAAAGACGCTCATGTTTTACGTAAGAAAGCTTCCCATATTCTGCAAAACGCAAGTATATACGCTGCTGAACATTTCAAAAGAAGAACGAACAGCCTTCCAAAACCTAAGAAGGGATAAAACAATCGTAATTACTAAAGCAGATAAAGGAAATGTAACAGTGATTGTGAACAAAACTGACTACGACCGTAGAGCATATGAACATCTTTCGGCCGATCCCTGTGGAGAAATTTAATCAAAAAAAGTGCCAAGCAACGAAGAACAAAATGAAAATAGAAACAGGTCAGCTTTTAAAGGCACTGAAACCGTTCATCGGAGACTCATTATGGTTCTTCCTATATCCAAAATTATGGACATCATCACGTTTCTATAGATTACCGAAAATTCATAAACTCCATGTCCTTCTGAGACGGGTAGTGGATTTTAAAAATTCTCCAGTATATGCTTTATCTCAATATCTAGCATCATTACTAAAGCCTCTCCAACGCCTTGTTATCAACTCAATTAAAGACTTATATGAATTCAAGAATATCTGAAGTATCTACTGCAGTGAATGAAACAATAATAAGCTACGTTGTTGTCTCACTGTGTACTAGTATTCCCACTGAAAAAAGTGCAGTTTCATGGGCGAATTGCTGGAATGTGGTCAGACGTTTACAAACAGATCTCCATTGAACTCCAGTCTCATTATGAAAGCACTCAAACTTTGTTAAAAGTCGACACTCTTCATGTTTGGAGGATAACTACACAAACAAACTCATTGAGTAGCTATGGGTTCTCCGGTGTCTCCTATCGTTGCAAACCTATTCATGTCCCACATTGAATCAACCATCTTTTCTAGCCTCACCAAACCACGTATTTGGCTCAGATACGTGGATGATACATTTGTAATGATAAAAGTATCTAACCTCAGAACCTTTTCGAAACTAATTAATACTCATTCTCCGTGTATTAAATTCATATTTGAACATCAAAATGCAAGTGGTAAACTGCCATTCCTAGACTGTATAGTTAAAAGGAAGGGGAACGGAAGTCTAAGTTTGTCGATTTATCGTAAAAGCACCATATTCAAATCGATGTCTTGATTTCAACTCAGCACATTCACTTAGTGCTAAAATTTCACTTGCTTGGAGTTTATTCAGGAGAGCCTAAAAGCTAATCACAAATGAAGATGACAAGCAAACGGAAGTAAGAAACATAACATATGTAATACATTCCAATAGCTACCGTAAGAATATCATTCAAAAGATTCAGAAACATGAGCAGAAGTATCCAAGAGGAAATTGAAGTGATGATTCATGGATTAACACAGTAGTTCTACCATTCCGCCAGGGTGAAGCTGAAGAGCTACAATGAATCTTTAGAAAGCACTATATTAAAGCCTTTTTACAAGATAACCAACACACTTAGAAAAGCTCTAGTTCACGAGAAAGATAAAATTCCTTTTACCTCCATACAGAATTGTGTCTACAAATTGGGCTGCGTCGACTATGATGCCTATTATACTGAGGACTCATCTCGGGAGATCCATATCAAGACTAAAGAACAGGCAAATTAAACAAAACGATAACCAAAAATCCTGTAGAACCAGAGAATTAACAAATCAAGTTGACAATAGCAGTTAGTGCCGTCATCTATCACAATCACCAAATCAATATAAGAAATACTAAATTATTTAAAAAGGTTTTTCAAACTACAAATAAAAAAGAATCGCTGAAGCATTCCACATTATGTTAAATCTTAATGCACAGAACAGAGAACGGAAGGCCTAACTAACACCACATACAATGATCAGAACAAAAGTACATACACACAAAGAAACCAAATTTATCATCCATAGTATTGTTCTTGCACTTTCTCACAAAGTCACATGTGCAGTATACACATCAACTTGACGTCTTGACTAATAATGGATAACAAAGTTAAGTTTGAACGCATCCTGACTAACATAACGATATTTATGTTCATATTATTATCATGTATAGACAATGTGATCTAATTCGTTACCCATTTACTATTTAAAAAATAGATAACTTGTACAGGTTTTATTCTCTGAAAAAAACGATTTCCACAAAGCCATAAAACATTAGAAATCTACTCTTGTACTTCCTTAGGATTTAATAAATAAATTTCAAGAATTTGAGACAATTAGTTCCTTTTATGAATTTGGATCATGTAATTAGAAGATGTAGATTATCTGAAAAATGTGATATATTTGCGCTATACATCATTTCGAACAATCTGATCACACATTTACTTGTCAAGGCATTATATATGAAAACTGGAAGTGGGGGAAGGACAAATATAACATGAAGGAATTCAATAATAGAAAGATAATGAAAGGAGAAAAAGAGATAAGATTTGAAGACAACCTTGGTAATACAATAAAATAAGCATTACCAAGGTAGGTTTAACGTAAGGATAAACTGTTTTTGTACACACAATAGGGGATTTAATTTATTTATGGCTAGCGCCTTAAGTATACGTCCCTGACAGTTTCTATACAAAATCATAAAAGCTGTTTTAATATCAATCCTGTGACTCTTATCAATGATATGTTTTGCAGTGGATGCGGATGATGGTTGTCTGCCATCTGCGCTTATCGACGTTTGTGAATCCAGCTACTTTTGTAGCCATTTTGGTACATGTTCCCCTACCTCAAGTACATAGCACAATTAGTCCTCCCTATGTATTTCTGTCCATACATATATGTAAATTTATAAGCGCATTGGGATGTGACGCAGTCGTTTATACAGTGTTGAGGTCTAGGTTGCAGCAGGTGTTTGGTCTTCTCAACTGCGATAAGCTTATATAGTGATAAATGATAGTGGCTAACAGTGGAATCCAGGATGTGCATTTGGTCCTATTTGGGAGCACTGGACAGCTGTTTCGTCCTAGTATGGGTTGTGGGTGCGTACTGCTTAGGAGTTCATACTAGGACGAAACAGCTGTCCAGTGCTCCCAAATTTTCAGTGGTTCCCCAACTGATGTCAGTCCATGATGAATACTACTTCTAAATTAAAAATCCCAACTCATCTCAAAATACATTACTCTATAGTGGTCATTAATGACTTGCTTCCAGATGGATGTCAGGAACTTCTAGTGAGAAGCCGTGACCTGTGGGTCAACCAGTCGGAAGTGAAATGGATGCTAAATGAAGACCTTGGGTGACAGTCGCGCTATGTCGTGAATTGACCGAAGTTGGAAATTGTGAACCACCGGAAACCAACTCAGTGGCTAATGGTTAACCCGTTTGCCATGAAGCCTGAAGGTCCCGGGTTCGACCCCCAGCCGGGTCGTGGGTACGTACTGCTTAGGGGTCCCATACTAGGACGAAACAGCTGTCCAGTGCTCCCAGACTTTCATTGGTTCCCCAACTGATGTCAGTCCATGATGAATACTACTTCTAGATAAAAATTCCCACTCATCTCAAGAATTCCTTCATGTTATATTTGTCCTTCCCCCACTTCCAGTTTTCATATATAATGCCTTGACAAGTAAATGTGTGATCAGATTGTTCGAAATGATGTATAGCGCAAATATATCACATTTTTCAGATAATCTACACCTTCTAATTACATGATCCGAATACATTTCATTTATAGTCTTTCTACCGAATACTCAATGAACTATATCACGTCAAATTTTGATCCTGAAGTTTACAAGATTTAAGTAAGATAACGAATCTAGAGTAAGGCTCTGTTGTAACCCTGCCCACAACCACACAATAGGATGAGATAGAGTGATTATCCTTAAAACTAATTCAGATGGACTGAGGGGAGAGATTGATGACTGAATCAGCACCAAATGCATGCAATAGGAAAGATTTTGCCCATATCCCAGATATATGGAAAATTCTAGTGTCCTTATCATAAAGGAGGAGAGAGAATTATAACTATATGAAACATATCTCAAAGTTGTGGAGTTACCTAGTATGAATATGGAAAGTAAATTGTGTCCGAAACATTATGCAGCAAAGTTTACTGTTTCATTGTGTGAAATATATAAAAAAAACAGACTAAAATAGGATTTCATCTATTTACATTTATTAACTGCATACCTTGTATGGTCAGCTCAAAATAAAGTTCATTCATTCACAGTTTGTTTGGTTATAATTAACCAAAGAAGATATTGCGACTAAACAGTTGTCTATTTGTAGACAATATATATTCCACCTTACTAGTTATGATTTATGTCGACGTTATTTGTCAACAGTATTTTTAATCAGATGAACAGTTCATGTTTTTAGTAGCAAGCGTTTTACACAACGTTTCAAAATGTTTAGTAAGAGATGTAAAGTTTGTAAAATCAATCGTGTCAACTGAATGATTATACCTAGTTGCAGAACCATACTACTAAAAATGTTGCTTTGAGTTAATTTGAAGATAGCTGCTATTTAAAAACAAACTGATTTTTCTCTTCATTTAGTGTTACTACTCATAGCAGTATATAGTCTCTACATTGATCATAAATTCTAGGTATTGACTTATCTGTAAAAATATTTTTTTCTGCATTTTCCTTCTATTCATATTTAACAGCATGCTTTATTTATATGTTCGCATTATGGAAATGGATTGATAACTAAAACAATACACCAGTTCATCTATCATGTACCCAAAGTATGGGACGACGAGGTTCATCTGATAGTTCCACGGATTCGTGAGGCACACATTCAACTCAAAAGTCAGTTTAATCTTCATCACCAACTTCTCATTATGCAACGAAAATAATTAACACTTTATGTCTTTTTGACATACAAATCCATTTTCCTCCCAGTTAATCAATATAGTGCTTATATTTGGATTTTCCTATCCTAGAATTAACAGAGCAGAATCGACTCGCATCTGTCGATAATCATATTGGCTGCATCTGTGTATGAAAGACTTGTTATTATTGTTGTTCAAATATTAACAGCATTTGGTAATGGTTAAATAGTGAATCTATGATACTGGTGTTCTCCTATTTTCAGCTTATCAGCTGCATATGCGTAGACTTCAATGAAGGTTCATAGTCCTGAATAGTGACTGAATTCTTTCGACCATTTAGTAATGTGGGCACCAACTTAGGTGACTGACTATTAAAGTGCTAACATGCAAGAAAACTTGGTTGACGATTTCCTGACGATTACCTCCAACCAACTAACACCCGTCCAAACGTACCAAGATGGTGAGCCTTCTAGCTTGGTGGCCACACTGCAAAATGATCGAAAGAATTTCTATCAGCACTTAGGACTAGACAAGATGAAGTTAACTACTCTCCAGTGATCAGCTTATGTCCCTAGTCCAGTACTGCAAAGGTCAGTCGGTTCCCGAATATCTCAGTAGTAACTGCAAAGCTGGGTGCCGTGGGTTTGAATCTCAAGAGTACATTAGTGCATTCGAGGTTGTAGATACACCATGCTGACGAGTGCCAACAAGCATGAAACCTAATTCCAGGGCTTCTTACTGACTTCCTTAAATCAACTAAGTAAACTTTTTATATAAAGATGGCTATCCTGATAAATGTGTAAGGACTATTACGACAAAAACAGTTGGATAAAGGTGTCTTCAGATGGTACCTAGGAAACGATTATGTATAACTTTAGCGTTCGAAAAGATATTGTTGCGGAAACGCTGATATCGCAACTCAGAAATCCGATAAAAAAAACTAACCTTGCTACCACACTACATTTGAAATTTACTACTAGCTATATGATGTCAATGCAGCGGAAGGATTGACTACCGAATTTGTCTTCATCTATGTACATTTATAGCTTTAAATTCTCCTTTAGGGATAGTTCGATAAATAGAACGACTTGATAAGCCCATCATTTCTTCAATGGATACTGTTCAGTGTGACTGGACAAAGGAATAGTGAAATTAATCAAAAGTACACTATTCATTCATCTGGTAAATACTGAGCATTTACTATTCTTTCCAAAGTGCCATCACAACACTCTAAGTTTCTACACCTCCGATTGTTAAGCATCGCTGAAGTCATAAGAATAAACTAATGCATAACTAATTTGTGTTTGCACAAGATGGTAGTTCGTTCCCAATCCTTCCCATGACTTTCAACTTCATTAGCATTATCGTTACACTCTGTCTTAATTTCAACTTCATATTTTACTCTCACTTTTATAATGAATTAAGAACTATAAAATTTTATTATTTAATTTCTGGGCCACAATTATATTATTTGCTTCTATCTCAAGGAACGATGTCTTACTTAGCGAAGACTTGAAATGCTTGTAACCGTCGAAGAACATAGAAAATGTGCTATACATGTTTACTCAGCGACTAGTAATACCAAAGTGCACATTGTTTCATCAGGATTCATCTGAGTTGGCACCTCACATGAAAATAGAAATAAAATGACTAACATCATTCAACATATAAATTACATGAGAGATATTATCACTCCCAGAGGCTTGCTCAATGACAAAATCTCTGCACAGATGAAAATGGATTCAAATATTCCATCACCATCTAATTCACAAAACTGATTCTGCATGGTGATGCAACCAAGTAATTTACTCAACGGTTAAACATAGAGTTTGAAACAGAAGAAGTCAGTTGGTTGATGGTGACGTTTTCGACCATCATCTATTGATGCCATGTTGGCATGTATCATGCATGTCTAGTCAACATCTACCCTATCTACCGATGTTAATTGAAGTAGGATTCGTTTGGGGAAGGGATCATTGTGACCAGACTGAGATGTGTTCTCAGGTCGTGGAGTCATTGATTTTTCCATCTGAACTATCATCATGTCGATGTGACAATTGAAGTGGACATTTAAAGGATGAGTGATGATGTGGTTGAGAATGAATCTGATTAGTGCATACGCCTTCATAGATTATCTTCATACTGATTTTCATAATACATTTCGTTGATTGTTTTCTGCTCTCTTTTCTTCTTGACTTCTTCTGGTTTTCTGAATCTTTCGATGAGATTATCATTTCTTATTCCAATGTGTTTTTTATGTTGGTGCCTTCAACGTTTTAGTAGTGATGTGGAATTTGGCGACTCAAACCACTGTGCATTGATGCTATGTTGTATGCCGATATTAACTGACTAACATATTGTCTGCGTAACAATTACGACTGTGAACGTTACTTACTTCGTTATTCTCCCTGTTTTTAACCCAACCTATATGAAAACGTAGATAGCGGTGAAAAAAGTCTCTTAAGTCTATTCAATTCCCGAGGTTTGTAGGGATTTTATTTATTTCAATTTGATATTCATCATGGACTGACATCACCTGGGGAGCAGGAAAAAACCTGGAAGGGAACCCCTCAGCAATGGGTACCCACGATCCCCAGAGATAGAACCATGGATCTTTTCAATGAATAAACCTTACCTTTTGCATGACTGATTTTTTTTACAAGATCTGTCAAATCCACTACTGAGAAGAAGAAATATGAGAAGCCATGAGATGCATGTAAGAAACACATGGTTTTTAATTATATTATCCTACAAATATTTTATCTCAGTATAGTTATATTCAATCATTTTTCTAAATATTGTTCTCAGTATAACCTGATTCTAATTTGATTATAATAATCACTGACTAGGTATTTTATTCAAGTCAGTAATTTGTCTTATTGGCTGTATTCAGTTTTTATGAGAAATGGGATAGTTGTGTTTGTTTATCAGATATGGAGTTTCGAGTCTAATGGTACTGGATAAATCTTTTGATTTCCTCTTCGTTATCTACCAGGATTTGCATAATCTACTTTCTAGATCTTTTACGGAAGTAAAGACGACTGAAAGCTTTTCGTCTCATTTGAGATTTATCAGCTGGATTTACCTCTGAGTGATGATAATCGTTCTGAACTTGGACGCAGTATCCATTGCTTCGATCACTAGAGATCGTTAGAATTTCATTGGAAGTATTACTAGTAACTGGGATGCCTGCGTATCTAGCTGATGCTTCCCAAATAGGCAGAAACATGCGTTCTGTATTCCACTGCTAACCACTACCAAGAAAACAATATGAAAATCGGATTTGAGGCAGAATGTAAGCAACCATTGAAGGAGCTTTTAAGCCAACAAACGCTCATTTATTCTACTCAGGATAACAATCTAGAGGAAATTACGAGCATCACTGAAGTCTTTGTCATTATTAAGGATGGATATTGTGACTATGTCAATCGAATGATTGACATTCAATTGCCGAGTTGATAGCGAGGTGATTATTTCAGTCACTTCATTAATGTCGACATGGGATATGATAGTGTTGCGTTGTTGTGGCAGCTTGCCACACTTCACATCAGGATACATGGATGTAAAATGAAAGACAGAGAAATAGGGTCATAGAATGTCAGATGAAGCTGTAGAAAGTTATAATAAGTGAAGAAGATGAAGTTCACTGAAAAGGTGTAAGAAAAGCAACATCAATTTCTTTTCGTTTGTGTTTGCAACTGATATTTTAGCTTGTTCTATTTGGAGTAGAAAAACAGTTGCACTGAAGAAAAGTATCCGTTCATAGTGTTGTACACTTTGGAATCTAAAAAACAAAGGGTAAAATGTTTTAGATGACTTCTTTGTCAGAACTAGAGTTATAGCGGAAGAATAAAAATAGGTTAAGAAGAGAAAAATTGCCTAGATTAAGAAACGCTTGTAGATGTAGGAATTTGATTGTTCAAATAATTTTTCTCGAAAAAACGATTGATAATTGACACTGTCCTGCCTTAAGTCTGACTTGTTGAGATGGATATGAATATACGATTTGAAAGCATCTTTTATTCAACCAAACAGATAGATAAAGTGGAATTTTGTAGAGAAGTGTGTCACTCTAACTTGTGCTATACTTCACAGCATCATACAAAGAAGAAGTGGATAGAAAACAAATGACATTGAAGTAGAAAGTAGTGGTATTTGAGTGGAAATGGACCAGGTGAACGAAGGTCAGTCAAAATATTTAGAATTTCAAAGAAGATTGAAGTGCATGGACCGATTTTAAATCTTGTCAATGGAAGCTCCCAACTACTGGTCCCAAAAATCTAGAAGAGGCTTACATCATGATCTGGTCACCTTTTGCTTTCCTTTAAGCTAATCCTGCTTTGAAAGTCTACGTAGACATCGAATGTGCATTGAATCACATCCATTAGTAATCTGTAACAAAGTTAAATAAGAATGGTCAAAGATGATGGAAGTGATGGCCCTATCAGTCAGAGTTAACTCTGATGACACCTCTCCATAGCCCTATCTTAGTTGCATATGGTAAGAAGCCTTGATTAGCATGGTATTATCCTTGGCACTGCTCCCAAAGTCATACACTGTCATAATACATGTGTTTCAAAGAAGGTGAATCCTACCATCACATCAAGAAATATGACAAGCGCTGAGTGCCAGTAATTATGTATGTAATCCAAAACCCATCGACGGATCAAGATCTTATTGACACACCTTTATTCAATCCTAAACCCTGTCAAATTTCGTCAAATTTGCTTTTCTCAATCTCCAGTTATCAGTCATATCGCTATGAATCCTAATATATTCAGCTTGTTGTCAGTCAAGTTGATTCCACTGTGGTTGTCACAGGAAACATTTTCTTATTTCTTTAAATCGAACTATACAGGACTCATGAGATTGCTCTTGATTTCTGCACCGCAGTTACTTTTGTCAGTAAATTTCTGCCTCCATCCTAATAAACCTCTCATGACAAACTGTCAGGTACTGCTTCTTTTCTTTGCTTAGATGCCAAATGGTGACTGACTAATTCTATCTGGCTGAATTACTTAGTCAGAATTCGTTTAGATTTGACTCGTTTGGATAAAGATATGACAGCTGTATCACTTCAATTTGGTTGGAAGGACAGAATTGAATCTTTTAGACTAAAATGTCAGTCTAACTTCAAATGAACAAGGCGTAGCAACCTAAGCAAGTTTCGTACTTTACTTGATTTTATCTACACCAGATAGACTTTTGTTAAGACCAACTTGGACAGAGTCAGGCGATGTGGTCTGTTGTTTCTGTAATCATAATTAGAAGTGAATAGAAACCTAAGTTACTGTTCGATTTCAAAAAGTAGCTCAACACTTATCTATGTACTGTCTTCCTAACGAGTGACTTTAAAGGCCACCCTAGCTACGACTGAAATAACCAGTTATGCTTTTTTATTGTGGTTGGAGAGGTAGATCTTCATAAAATGAAGAAACTTGATTGGTTATTTCAACTATTGCTAAGGTGGTCTTTAAATTTCCTAGAAAAATCTACCGAAATGGTGCTACACCCAAATGACCTTGAAATGACTAATCAAAATGCAGAGGTTATTTTACTGAATATAATTTACAAAAAACTAAGTTGGTATGACTTCTGAAAAAATGCAACTCACTGTAGAGAAGATCCGATCAAATTTTGACAGAATAAAAGTTCTGCAATGTCTGGTAAATACTTGTGAACAGCAGACTGGTATTTGAAACATCGCCGAAGTGTAGCACAGTTCTGGTACGACTTACTGAGCCAACCATTAAAATTCGGCAATATTAAGATAACATATATATAGATGAAGAATGTAATGGTAAAAGAAAAGATAAGAAATAAGGAAGATAGGAGTAGTGTTCAATTTATTAGAAGCCAAGGGAGGAATAACGCCTGAAGGTGCTCTTGCTGAATGCATAGTTCAAGTTTGATCGAGATTATTGTGACAGCCTTAGATATGTTGACCAGGTGTTGGTAAGCCGCGAATGATATTGTTTTTGGTACACAAAGTATGACATTAAAAGCTTTATTATTATGACACTCTTCCATCAGTGTGACATTTCTAATAAACAGACTAAAAGGGAATTACAATCTACTACAGTGCCCAAGTTTTACTCCTATATTAATAAAAGCTTACCAGTATCTATGTGATGTCCTATGCTTACTAGGTGTGGTAGGACAGGACTTTTCTCCACTTTTACTTCACCCTTTTCGAACCAAGCCGTTAAATGTTCTCCTACTCGGAGATACTACTGCATATTTGTATGTCCTATTTAATTTGTTCCATAGAAACAGTTAAACTGATACATGTAACATGGGACGATAAGATTAGGTAGGGTATACCTAAGAATGCCTTAGAATGTGCATTGACCCAATGCTGAAAGATATGTAAAAACGACCTGCATAAAACGTCCTATTAACTGCTGTAGTTAACCTTTTTGGTAGGATGTAACCAAAGGAAGAAAGGCTCCCTCTTCACTGTTGTCAACTTTCGTTTTAGAATTACGGACGAAATTTTCAGGATATGACAGCAAGGTTCAACTCAAAAGGAAGGAAGGTCACAATCATACAATGCTACGCTATGCACCTACAAATAATGCAGAGCAAGAGAAAAAGGGGAAATTTTACAATCAGCTGCAATCAGCACTGGACTAGACACCACCCCAGTTGGCGAAATAAAAATTCTAATGGGTGGGGTGGGGTGACATGAATGCCAAACTGGAAGCGGAAAACACAGGAAGAGAACTAACCATGGGTCGAGAAGCGCTAGGTGAGGTGATGAACGAGAATGGAGAATTGTTTGCAGAATTCTGTGCATTCAATGATTTGGTGATTGGAGGCAGTGTGTTCAAGCACAAGGATATCCACAAAGCGAGCAACATGGATTTCACCAGATGGACACACAAAAATCAAATCGACTTCATCTCAACCTCAAGAAAGTGGAGACGCAGCCTACTTGACACAAGGTCAAGAAGAGGAGCAGATCTAGATTCACATCACTCACTATCTAATGCAAGGAACCTTCCGAATCAAGTTAAAAGCCTTCAAGGAAGTTGGTGATAGACCGCAGTTCAAGTACAACACTCGGAAACTGGAGGACAAAACTACAAAGGAAATCTTCACAGCAGCCAGCCATTAAGACAAAATGGGAGATATCGAGCAAAATCCCTGAAGAAACCTGTGTGGAAGAACACTGGAAGTCTTTGAAAGCTATGTGGAAAGAAACCTGCACAACAGTATTAGGAAGGAAGAAGAAAGAAGATAAAGAATGGATCTCGATGGATATATGGAAGCTGATAGAGGAGAGGAGGATGGTGAAGCAGAAGATAAACCAGTGCAAGGACGCTCAACGACAAGAGGAACTGAGCCCAATGTATAAAACACTGAACAAAGAAGTGAAGAAGAGTGCACGCAAAGACAAAAGACACTTCTACGAAACACTGGCAAGTGAAGCAGAACAGGCTGCAGGTAGCAGAGGCAGAGATCTGACAACATTGTATCAAATAACCAGGTTGCTATCAGGGAAGAGACCAACACAGATGAAACCAATAAAAGATGAAGAAGGAAATTTAATTACGAAAGAAGAGAAACAGAGGAAACAATGGGCCGACCACTTCAAGAAGCTCTTGAATCGACCACCACCACCACCTGCACTTCGTCCAGAAATACCACCACCAGCCCAGCCACAGAACTACAAGTGAACATAAATCCTCCAACAAAAATGGAATTCCTGAAGGCCGTAAAGCTACTGAAATGTGGGAAAGCAGCAGGACCACATGGAATCCTGCCAGAAGCACTGAGAGCAGACGCAGAGACAACAGAGGACATGCTCACACCACTATTGCAGAAGGTCTGGAAGGAAGGGAAGGTACCTGCAGATTGGAAGGGTTATCTTGTCAAACTCCCGAAGAAGGGTGACCTGAGTATCTGCAAGAACTGGCGCGCAATCGGGCTCCTGCCCACCCCAAGCAAAATATCAGGCCGCATCATCCTGGTGGGACTAAAGGACGCGCTGGATTCACAACTGCGACAGGAACAGGCAGGCTTCAGTAAGTACACGTCATGTGCGGACCGAATTGCAACGCTTCGCATCATCATAGAACAGAGTATAGAATAAAAGTCACCTTAACTTATCAATTTTGAAAAGGCCTTTAACAGAGTCGACTAACAAGTAATTCGGAAACAGCTTCAATACTACGGAATACCGCAAACCTTTACCAGCCTCATTCAACAACTATATGAAGACGCCACATACCAGCCAAGTAATTCACAATGGGAAGCTCAGTGATGCTTTTGAAGTGAAGACGGGAGTAAAACAAGGTTGCCTACTATCACCCATGATATTCCTGATTGTGGTCGACTGGATCATGCAGCAAACCGTAAGGAGCGAGAAGATGGGCATACGCTGTTTGACAGATGAAAAGAGCCTAGAAGAAGATTTGGATTTCGCCAATGATGATGATGATGATGATGATGATGATGATGATGATGATGATGATGATGATGATGATGATGATGATAACTATTTATATCTGATGTCGCATAAACTAGAAGATCTACAGGCGAAAACCAACAAGTTGACAGAAGAGGCAGGGCAGCGAAGACAGGACTTCAAGTGAATTTAGAGAAGATAGAGGTGGTGAAGATACCCTGCCAACAACGTAAACAACAACAAACTTCAATCACCATCAACGGGAGAACCTTGAAGGAAGTAGCCTCCTACACCTATCTAGGCAGCACTGTTTCAACTACAGGCGGCACGGACGGGGATGTCAAATTTAGAATCAGAAAAGCAAGACAGGCGTTCATTAGCCTGAAACCAGTGTGGTGGTCTTCTGCACTCAGAATGTGGAACAAGATGCGGATTTTCAACACTAATCCAGTCAAGTCAGTGCTTCTATGTGATGGTTCAGAGACTTAGTGCGTTACGAAAGGGATTTCTAACAAACTACAAACATTGATCAACAACTGCTTACGCTCAATACTGAAGATCAGATAGCCAGAATAATAAGAATAAGCAACGAGGAACTCTGGGAACGAACCAACCAAGAACCTATCGCTCAACAAATATTCAGGAGGAAGTGAAGATGGATTGGGCATACACTGAGAAGGCCGACTGGGGACATAACGCGTCAGGCCAGTTGCTCGAGTGGAACCCAGATGGGAAGCGACGAGTTGGGCGTCCGTGCAGGGTGACATGGAGGAGATCGTGCGAGAAGGAAACGAGAGGTTGTGGGCTATTGTGGAGCCAGGTTCAAAAGATTTCAGAGGACAGAGTGGAATGGAGACGTGCTACTGAAGCCCTATGTTCCATTAGGAACCCAAGGGATAAATAATAATAATAATAATAAATTTCCAGGATATCAGTTTTCACTTCGAGTACCACGGATATACAGTAGCTCTTTCTCCAAATTCTTTGTCTAATTCATATTTTTTCCGTTTTTCTTTTCTCTTCTGTAATTACTAGTATTATCCATATTTACAAAAGGAAAATGATGATATCTTAAAACAATATCTTATGAATTCATTAAAACAAATTTTCAACGGGATAAAATGCTTCATTGAAACATTGAACAGTACATCAGATTCATCAGGTATGTAGTCAATATTATTATTTTTCCTTTGGGTTCCTAGTGGAAAATAAGGCTTCAGTAGCACGCCTCCATTCCATTGTCTTCTCTGAAGTCTTTTCAACCTGGTGACACAACTGCCCAAAAGCTCTCATTTCTTCCTCATACCATCTCCTTCATGTCACCCTCGCCACGGACGCCCAACTCGTTGTTTCCCACACGGGTTCAACTCGAGGACCTGGCCTGACTTATGATGTCTCCAAACGGTCTTCTCAGTGTATCCCCAATCTATCTCCACTTCCTTCTACATATTTGTTGGGTGACAGGTTCATGTATGGTTCGTCGCCAGGCCAGCCAGAATTTCTTCATGCTTATTCTTATTATTCTGGCCAGCTGATCTTCAGTATTGAGTCAGTGTAGGTGGCAGCTGATGATGAATATCTGTAGTTTGTTGAAAATGCTTTTCGTAACACACCAAGTCTCTCAACCAACACAAAGAAGCACTGACCTGACTGACATTGGTGTTGAAAATCCGGATCTGGTTCACGCTTTATGCTGAGTGGAGTGGAGTGGAGTGCAGTGCAGTGCAGTAGATCTCCACACTGATTTCAGATTAATGAAGGCCAGTCTTGATGTCTTTCCCATTCTGGTTTTGACATCCTCATTTGTGCCACCGCCTCTAGTTGAAACGATGCTGCATAGGAAGGCAGGTAGTTGAAAGAGACTACTTTCTTTAAGTTTCTCCTGTTGATGGTGATTGAAGTTTGTTGTTGTTTACGTTGTTGGCAGGGTATCTTCACCACCTCTATCTTCTCTAAATTCACTTGAAGTCCTGTCTTCGCTGCCCTGCCTCTTCTGTCAACTTGTTGGTTTTCGCCTGTAGATCTTCTAGTTTATGCGACATCAGATATAAATAGTTATATCATCATCATCATCATCATCATCATCATCATCATCATCATCATCATCATCATCATCATCATCATCATCATCATCATCATCATCATCATCATCATCATCATCATCATCATCATCATCATCATTGGCGAAATCCAAATCTTCTTCTAGGCTCTTTTCATCTGTCAAACAGCGTATGCCCATCTTCTCGCTCCTTACGGTTTGCTGCATGATCCAGTCGACCACAATCAGGAATATCATGGGTGATAGTAGGCAACCTTGTTTTACTCCCGTCTTCACTTCAAAAGCATCACTGAGCTTCCCATTGTGAATTACTTGGCTGGTATGTGGCGTCTTCATATAGTTGTTGAATGAGGCTGGTAAAGGTTTGCGGTATTCCGTAGTATTGAAGCTGTTTCCGAATTACTTGTTAGTCGACTCTGTTAAAGGCCTTTTCAAAGTCGATGAAGTTGAGGTGAGGTTTAATGATGATGATGATGTGAGTCAACATGCAAAAGATAGTTGACAATTTTTTTAATAATGATCATCATGTTAAAACTTGTACAAAATTTCCATTGTCATTGAATATCGTTTGTAATTTTTCCATATTTGATGCATATTTTAAGATGTTTGAAATCGGGATAAGTTAAATATTGCGAAATAGTGTATGAATTCATACAGAAGATTGTTTTATGGGGTTCTACGCTAAGATGTAGGCGACTGACAATCAAACCTGTAGTCATCAAATTATCACACCGATAAAAAGTGACACACTATAGTTATCTGCTATTTTGTTTTGGACTAGTAATGAACTAAATGACTTTCGTACTACTTATTCACATACTTGGAATTCTCCGTTGTTTTATTGGATCGAATTGTTCGACCTCTATTTGCATGTGGCTTCATATGTGGATGCCTCGATACTGCCTGAATGTTAATTAAGGTAATTTGATTAGAGAATTCCAAGTATTTCAATAAATAGTAATAACTAATACCCGTTGTACAAGAAGTGGCTATCGTTCCTCCGCGGCATGGTGGATAACGCTTTGGCGTTTGAAGCGATGGGTACGAGGTCCAAGTCTCTGTGGGAACAACATCACTCACTAAGGTTCAGGGACATCCAGCTGACGAGTCCCAAGCAGGATGAAACGCGCATCCTGGATTCTTCTGCTAGCCATAACCAATTAAATTACCTTGAATGACTTAAGTTCTGGTCTTAACTGAAGTGACACGAAAAGCCACCATAAAATAACTGAAATAACCAATTAGGTTTCTCGATTTTTTGTAAAATGACTACCCTCCTGGCCGAAAGCAAGCGCTCTAATTAGTTCTATCTTAGACGGATGTCACAGTGAAAATACTAGTAAGTTACACAGTTTTCTGGACATAACGAATGATTACTTGAAACTGTTGAGAAGCGACCGTCAAATCAAAAATGAAAATGCTTATTTCAGGATTCGTCTGAGTTGGCACCTCACATGAAAATAGAAAATAAAATGACTCACATCATTCAACATATAAATTACATGAGAGATATTATCACTCCCAGAGGCTTGCTCAATGACAAAATCTCTGCACAGATGAAAATGGATTCAAATATTCCATCACCATCTAATTCACAAAACTGATTCTGCATGGTGATGCAATCAAGTAATTTACTCAACGGTTAAACATAGAGTTTGAAACAGAAGAAGTCAATTGGTTGATGGTGACGTTTTCGACCATCATCTATTGATGCCATGTTGGCATGTATCATGCATGTCTAGTCAACATCTACCCTATCTACCGATGTTAATTGAAGTAGGATTCGTTTGGGGAAGGGATCATTGTGACCAGACTGAGATGTGTTCTCAGGTCATGGAGTCATTGATTTTCCATCTGAACTATCATCATGTCGATGTGACAATTGAAGTGGACATTTAAAGGATGAGTGATGATGTGGTTGAGAATGAATCTGATTAGTGCATACGCCTTCATAGATTATCTTCATACTGATTTTCATAATACATTTCGTTGATTGTTTTCTGCTCTCTTCTCTCCTTGACTTCTTCTGGTTTTCTGAATCTTTCGATGAGATTATCATTTCTTATTCCAATATGTTTTTTATGTTGGTGCCTTCAACGTTTTAGTAGTGATGTGGAATTTGGCAACTCAAACCACTGTGCATTGTTCTCATCTGCTTTATTGAAACTAACCTAGATTAGGCTACTGATAAATAGCCGTTCTTCTAATGGTTTGTGTTAGTTTTGTCATAATTGTTCATTGAACAACATTCCTATCCGCTAAATGAAGTAACAGTTAAGTAGTACAATAACCAGTGATGTCCTTTTAAGAAAATTGGTTAGTTATCTGCGAAATTGTTATTCATAAAAAATGAAATTACAAGTTGTTTCTCGATTTATTATCTGAGACAAACGTGTTTAAAATATACTGAATATAAGTAGGATTTATACGAGAATTTACATATATAGGATTTCATTTGCGTTCGTTTCATCTAGTCACCATCAACTTAAGACCTGGCAATAATTAATACCGTTTTAATTCGCTTACGGTACATCAACGCTTCAATATAGAACAGACCTAGATGAAAGTTAAAGAACTAGGAGAATGTAGGAAGTTAATAAGAAGAGAAGAGGGAGATAGGATAAATCAAATAACGAGATGTGGTATACCGATTTAGATGGTGTGTGGATGAATCATTGGCATAACACCTAGAGTCTCCAACAACGAAGTTCTGTTCTCACGTGAACCAGAAAGTTTGGATTTGCTTAAACAGTTCATACTAACACTATTAGATGCATGATAGACTGATGACAGGTTTTAGTTTGACTACTATCAACCTTTTTCTAGCCTGAACTCACCTCAGCTACCTTAGTCCAACAGGATAAATAATGCATTATATATATATATATATATATATATATATATATATATATGCATTACATACGTCACCAGCACCTGAATAAATGATGGTTCACCAATGCATCAACTGACCCACCTCTTTAACATCACATTCTATGCTCAACCTCTAGATTACTCCTTTTCGGCTTCATAACACACAGTGAAAGTGATGACAGTCTGGAACATTGAACCTTCTCATATCATTCATATCTGATAACCATTGTTCACTGTTGTAGATTAGGAAACACCAAATAGTTGCACTGTGCTCTCGAGTCATGTGTCACCATAAATGAAACATGTTGAATTGAATAAACAAGATGAAGACCACCAAATATAAACACACTTTGCCTCCATTCATTGTTCGACATTATCTACACCATCACCGTATATATGGTATGATTTAACTATTGTTAAACGTCATTGTGATAATATATGCGAAATCTTTTGCTTAAATTCATAGGTATACTTGAAATCCATGAAAAAATTAAAAGGGCAGTTAGATAACCTCAAGGTTTTCAAGTAAATATTTTGGTCATGTGCGTATGCATCTGACTAGATGATAAAGGAAAATAGATGGTAAATTGAGAAATTGAGGTTACCTGTGTATATATCAACATGGCTGAATTTTGTACATAATTTCGTAAAGTTAAACATACCTTTCATCGTTTTACCACCTTTGTTGTTCTGGAAGAAGTTAAACGACAAACGAAGTAAGAGTCGAGAGTTTTCACGGAGGTGGTAGTTTTTACTGGTGAATATACATCTTCTATATCAACTTAGTTAAACAGCGAGGATTACGACTTTGTAAAAAAAAAAACCCTTGGAAAAAACATAAATTTCAAGAATGTTACAAGTCGAGAAGCATGAAAACTAGGTAGAGGAGAGTTTTGTTTCTATGGATGCCTAACATCCTACAGCAAAATACAGTGCAACACAGTGCTGTATCACTTAGCCTAATCACTACACCTTGGTTAGCACTAAACACTCAAGAGTATGCAACTATATCAGCTACTTCTTGGAGATCGGAATCCGTACACAGCCCAGCCTAACAGCAGTCACTAACTTAAGCATTGCGTGACATATTTTTGAACCACTATGATTCCACATACCTAATGTTGATGAATCCTAACAAGTACGAAACTTTCATCAAGTAAAGTTTCTTGATAATTGACTCCTAACATACAAATTCATACTGATGACTAATGTAGATAAAAATGAACCGTTTGAGATTGTGTTGAAATCATCAACAGATATTCATTGCAACACTGAATGATAGCGTTTTTTAGACAGAAGATTTAACGCTTTCATTTTATTTTCTTATGTTTAGATAATTATAGAATCAATAAATATTCTACAGAGTATTTTTTCAGTTTCAAATTAAAATTTCCACAAGATGTGGTAAGCTGAAAATTTCAGTTTATTAAATTATTTCACATTGCACATTTAATGTTTAAAGAAAGAGAATTGTCTCCTTTACTAATTGGAAGGATGATGAATTCAACTATGTAATGACCAAAAAAGGAGTACGCTAACGATATTAGCATGTCGAGACGATTGAACTGGGTACAAAAAAGTGATTGTCCCACCTCTGTATCATATACTGAGCGACGGAAATCAGAAGGCAAAGACCGGCATGTAATTGTAAGGAAGACACTTTTATAATCGACAAAAATGCATCATTTATATACAGTTTTCATAAATAAACTAAGTAGGGAAGAGTTAAACAGCTTATTCTGATTGGTTAACTTTTGGATAAAACTGTCCAATAAGGTTTTCCGTGACCACAGAGTGGCATGAAACAAAAATTGAAATACTGAAACTGATGGCTGCTTCCTACCAAATTACCATAATCTTCAAAGTATCATATTACTTTGTCAAACAATATGTTACTATGCTAATAGGAAATGAGACAACCAGATAGTCTTGATAAGATATTCATCGTCAAGCTTGCACACTTTCCGATATATCAATTAGGCATAGGATACTAATTACTACAGTTGTGAATCCCTTAATACCACCCAAATTTTTCTTGTCAAGTTAGTAATATGGCCATTAATCTGAGTAAAACTACGTTGCACCAATAGTATGTCTTAAAAGATGGTACAAAGTATTTGAGTAAAGTGACTACCCAGTTTACCTAGCAAGTCATATTAGCCTTTTATGTGTTAGTTGGTTTGAAGCAGTCGGAAGGAAGCCCTGTTCGACCTAGGTTTCTCCCTCGTTGGCACTCGTCAGCAAGGCATATCTTCAACCTCTACAGAATGGAACCCACGTTACCTAGTGTTGCAGTCAGAGAAGTTAGCGCCGAACTATTCTGGGCGAGATCGGACTATTGTAGAAGTGCACTACATAGATTGACTGGTCACTAGGGGGTAACCAATTTCACGCTGTCTGGTCATGAGTGCTAGCCGAATTCTATCGAAACAGGTCAAGCATGGCTCCTTGAAGACTTTCTTTAACCAGCTAACACCCGTGAAAGTTCACCGCGATGGTCAGCTTTCTACCTTTGAGGCCAATTTGATACAACCTAGAGTTTTTAATCCATTAGTCACCGTTATACAGTAATACAGTACTGTACTTCAAACAAATCCTATGTTTTGGACGTTAAGCGTTATTCGACAGTCTAGTTCATTTGTCGAAGCATAATTTGATCGTTTTGGTTACTAATTTCTAGATAGAAATCCTTACTGTTAACGTGTACAGATGAATAGTGATATTTCGATGTGACTTACTTGGTGGTGCCAGCATTGGGATTTATGACACGCGTTTCGTCTCACCTGGGACTTGTCAGTTGGAAATGTCTGCATCTAGTGAGCGATCTCGTGCCCACTGAAGACTCGACCCAGCCCCCATCGTTTCAAATGTGAAAGGGCTACTCAGTGCGTCACTGAGGTTCGAGAGCTACTTCTTGAGCAACTGTTACTATTTATTGATTATAATAATGTTCCTTTTCTTTTTCTGGATCTAACTGATTGATCTCTGTTGATGTCGGAGCTGCGATCGAGTCTCAGTAAGAAAAATCCACTCCCAGTGGTGCAGGCAAGTCCGGCTAACGAGTCTTAAATAGAACGAAACGCCCGTCCCAGATCCCACTGCTGACTACTTTCAAGCAAATTATAGCATAATGAGCAATCAGTCAATATCGAGATACCCAAACAGAAGCCCATATGATATCAGTGGTCGATCAATTCAATCCACAATAACAAAGGATGATTAGAAGTAACAATTAATAAGTGACGTTTTGTACTTAGCAACTAGGTATTCCTAAGCAATAGTGTTTCTTATTCTTTTTAATAAGACGTGTCAGTCGCTAAGTATCTTCAGTGAGATAGGTTGGGGATGATATCTATCACTGTAATCGGTTTCAGAGTAATTAAGTTAGACTTCTGGACATTTTATAGAGCAAAGTATTTCTACAACCTTTTCCAAATGCCAATCAGTAAATTCAGTAATTGGTTGAATTTCTCGGTCTGATTATTTCAAGCCTTTTCTTAGGCTGCTTACTGTCTAGCCAATATTGCAGTTTGTTCAGGTTGTGGTTTAAGCTGAGACACATATGTCAAGGAGATTATTTTTCAATCAAAACGTGATACACCATGAGTGTCATAAAAAGCATGCAATAGAACACCGAAGTATTCAGATAATGAGGCTAAGAAATATAAGATCCATTCAAAAAGACATCAGATAACTGCATCATGATGGCTAGGGATTTTGATCAAACTGTAGAGTTGAGCGACCTTTAATACTTCACACACACAAACACACATAGACATACAGATGTTAAGTGACATCATGTTGCCAATCTAGTCTCAAGTGCAGGCTGAATTCTACCGAACATTCTGTAGTGTTATCATCAGATTAGGAGGTAGGGCTATGTTATATCCATGACTTGATGGTTTGGACGATGTTCTAACTAGTAAATTTCCCCTAATTGCTACGTTCGAACTGATCCTAAAGCCACTATTGTCACACCAGCTGACTGAGGAAAAGGGTACGAAGTTAGACTGTTATCCCACACAATGCACAATTATTTGTATTCAGCGAAGTATATGGAAAGTGCTCAAGGCCTTAAAGTGAAGATGACCTAATCATCTAAATGTCAATCAATGAGAACGAAATTAGACACATGAAGTACCTTCATAAATCACTGAATACGACTCTCATTCTTTTTGACTTGGAATACGACAGGTTCATGGGTGCACTTTGACTGATACTCACTACTTCGGGGACAATCGGTAGGAAGGCATAGATCTAAATTCTACGCAGGATGTTCCTCATACCAGTAGGTAATCAATATTTTCCAGAGATCTGAACCAATATCATCCAGCATGAACATACATTTATACGTACTATTATTACACTTACCCAATGATACATTTCAATTTACTGCAAAGCAAGAACAACAAATATTGCGGGATGAATCGAATTCATGTCATATGCTCTAAATCTTCCACTTACGCACTAAATTAAAAAAAATTATGAACAGTAGCCTATTAGTCTTCAGTATAAGTCATTTGATTCATTTCAGTAGTAAACAACACCAAGTAGATCCTTTAAACCTGAACATTGAAACGTATATACTGGAACATAGATAAATGATAAAGTCCATGATCTAAACAACCAATACAGAGAACGAATCACAACAAGTCAGACTATAAAATCGTTCAGTAAACACAAAGTAAAATAAGACGTGACAGTAATACAAGAAGATGATTACAGCTGAAGGTAGTAGGAATTCTGATGGAAGGGGGAGAACAACAGAGATGGTATGCAAAGTATATGAGTTAATGGCAGATGAATGGAAAACGATATGCTAAAATACATGATAAAAATATGATGGGTTAAAGCAAACCAAAAATGATGAAAATATGAATAATGTTTGAGAATAATATGTGAGACAATAAGATGGAATAATGAAATAGAAAAATAAATTTGTAGGAAAAGAACAATTTACTAAGGCAAAGCAAGCTGAATCACAATCTCCTTTCGTACACAAGTTGACGGATTGCTGACGTTTCTGCATAATGTAGCAATCAACTATTTCTTTATCTATCGATTACCTTAAAAGTTATGTTTAAGTCGATGGCGTGACCTGTATCGAGTATACGATTGCCAATGCCGCTTGTTAGTAGCCTAAGGACACTCTCCATTCTTCCGATATGCATTCTACAGAAAGTACAGTTGAATAAATAAACACAATTATTATTAGTATTATTTTTCCCTTGAGTTCCTAGTGGAAAATAGGACTTCAGTAGCACGCCTCCATTGCACTCTATTCTTTGCAGTCTTTTCAACCTGGTTCCACGACTACCCACAAGCTTTCATTTCTTCCTCACACCATCTCCTCCATGTCACCTTCGCCACGGACGTCCAACTCGTCGTTTCCCATACGGGTTCAACTCGAGGGCCTGGCACATGATTTCCCTAATCTGTCTTCTCAGTGTATCCCCACTCCATCTCCACTTTCTTCTGCAGATTTGTTGGTTAATAGGTTCGTGGTTGGTTCGTCTCCAGGCCAGAGTTTTTGGTGCTTATTCTCATTATTCTGGTCATCTGATCTTGAGTATCGAGTGAGCGTAGGTGGCAGCTGTTGATAAATGTCTGTAGTAAATAAATACAATTAAAGCTTACAAAAATACTTGTTGTTCTTGCTTTACAAAGATTTATAAAGGGAACTAATTGCATGCAATTTCAATATTTGTTTTTTCATAAATTGATAAATATTTTAGTCAAACATAAATGGATCATCACTATACAGTATTAATTTAATACCAATAAGAAAAATTAAACAAATGGAAGATTTGTTGAGAAATTTTGAAGTGATTCAATTACAGTACGTTTACTATGTGTGTATATGTATCGATTATTTAAGTAGATATTTGCGAGATTCCAAGAAATGATCACTTACAATAATTCCTCGAGGTTTAATGATATACCTTGAAATCTATAATGGAATTTAATTCAATTTTAGTTGATTAATTAAATGTATCACACAGCGGAATAGTATTATTTACTAGATAACGTTTTGGAAACATATTTCTATCAAGATAACTCTATAACTTCGAGACATGGTTTATGTATCTCTAATAGTCTCGTCTCCTTTGTGATATAAGTAGTAGGGTTTTTCATATATACTGAACAAATGCTGATTCATTCCTGTTGCATTTATTTGGTACAGATTCTATAAACAAAGATCAGATCATCAATCTCTCTCTTTATAGTCAGTTAAGTTAGTTTTGACGACTGTCACTTTGTTTATATAATTATATGCTTAACTATGATCGAGCATTTTTCCAGATTCACTAGGTTTTCGTTCTTGGATAGTCTAATTGACTCTATTCAATTACCTTAATCTATGTATTTGACTTTACAGTCGTTACAACAGATTTGATAAATTGAAAATTATTCTACTTAGTTGGATGAGTAGGATCTTTTAACCTACAAAGCCTATTTCGAAGTGAGTTAGTCGGTTTAAATGCCACTCTAATACTAGACTTTTTGAGAATCTTACATAATGTCTCTGAGGTGCCTTTGTTTGTCAAATCAATACTAAATACATGCAAGAAGAATAATTCATCACATGTTCCGGGTAAACAGAAAATCCTACTACATATATCACAAAGGTAGAGAGAGCACTAGAACTAAAAACACCCATCTCTTAATGTTGTGGAGTGTATTGTTCGTGTTTTGCCTAAATTGTACGGCAAATTATACAAGAAAGCTTTCGGAAACCTTTCCAGAAAAGTTCAATACAGATGCTATTCACAAGAAAATATATTACGTTTGAGAAGCATGCTTATAGAAACGGACTGGGATATATTTGCTGATGAAGTTTTAGACAACACTATTACCAATATCACAAGCCATCTCAGATTCGATCTCGATATTTTCTGCCCTGCTGAAACAATTTACATGAGATTTGACAGACTTTCCTCTCTTCATCTCAAGAGGCTCCGGAGAGAAAAGGAAAGGTTGTATAAGGTGAGAGGTCATTCTGGCGTTAAAAGGCTTAACTGCCTAATTAAGTCTGAAATACAACGTCTGAATACTGTATATAACCAGAAGTTCATATCGTGTAAGAACTCTTCCAATAAACGGAAATTATTTAAAGAGTTTACTGGTAAAAACAGATGACAAAAGAAACTCGTTCGGATGTCTGTGCGTTAAACAAGTCATTTATACATCGGTAAGCTAATTTCACCCTTCCTAATGTCCCAAGTCAAGTGGATAGCTGCTATCCAGATTTTAATACAAATGATGTATTTAAATGTCTAAAGTCTTTGAATCCCTCACAAAGCTTGGTCCCGATGGTGCTTCTAGCATTATATTTAGAAAATGTGTAGATATTTGGTGTCATCCACTTACAGATATCTTCAGTGTATCGTTTTCTGAAAACATAAAACCTACTGTTTGGATGCAGATAAAAATTGTACCTGTGCCTAAGCCATCTTCTGGAACAGATGTTACCTTTCGACCCATCGCCATAACTTACCGTTTTCTGAAGACAATGGAGAAATTACTTCTCCTTCAGACATCTAAAACAGTTTGCTTACAAATACCGGTGGAGAACTTTAGATGCAGCCACTGCTTTGCATCATAATATTGTTTCTAGTCTCGACAAAGGTGTTAAGTATGTTCGTTGTGCTTTTTTGGATTACTCATCAGCCTTTGATTCTGTTCCTAGACCACTTTCGTTAAGTAAGCTTGCTATAGCTCACACTGAGACATGGGTTACAAAGTGTCTGCATTCTTATTTTTCCTGAAAGGAAACAGTACACTATCCGTAAAGTTATGCTTACTGAAGCTGGTGTGCCTCAAGGTGCTGTACTTTCTCCTTTTCTGTCTTCGTTTTTTTTGCAAGATTTGCCTTATTCTGTTGAAACTACTTTTATCAAGTATGCTTATGACCTGACGGTTTCCATTCCAGTTAACTCTCACTAAGATTGAACTGAATTAAATGAATTCTTGTCTGAAGTTGGTAAATAATCTCTCTCAAATGGTCTCAAACTAAACCCCTCTAAATGTCAGACTGTTAATTTTAGCCTCAGGCGTAAACAAGACTTATGTGAGCTGGTTAAATCTCATGACGCCTGCTGCATCAATGGTATTTCTGCAGAAAGTAAATCGAGTGTGAATTATCTTGGGTTGGGTTTTACTTCTGACCTTTGTTGGTCGTCCCATATTTTATTGAATTGTAAAAAAATCTTACGTTCTACTTATTACATAAAGAAATTGAGGCTTTCTAGTATAACTCAACTGCTTCTTTCACAACTTATTAATTCCTGCATTTTACCTATTCCTCCTCTCTGTTGTTCCCCATTAATCTTTCCTGGTCTTCTTAAAAAGGACTATGTTACGTTGCGTAGGGCTTTGAAGACCGTCAGCAGAGTGAGTGGTGTGTCTCTAGCTCAACTGATTAACATTGTAGTTGATCAACATATAAATTCCTGCAAGCTACTAGCTACAGAAATTTTAACTGACAGTGAGCATCCACTTCATTTACAGCTCTCTCCATGTATCTCCTCAGGGAGGACAAGGAGAAACTACATAAGACTGTATGCTCGTACAGCTAAGTATAAGAATTCTACTGTACCTTACCTTGCACGCATATTTTGCGGGGGAAAAAGTCTTAGAACAGAAATCACACATCAACTTTGTGACAGTTAAAAATCTCATTTCAATAATTTAACTTATAATGCAAAATTTTCTCGTTTTTAATATTTTTCACATCACTTAAATTTTTATTATAACAAAATTCGAAATGTTGTAAAGGAGCATGTGTATACAAATATTTTATTGTTGTTGCAATATATCACATGCTGAGAATTCCAAATTGTATCACAAATTGTTTGGAATAAAATGATTTATTACATTCATGTGACTATGTATGATAAGTTGTGTCCGAAACGTAATCCAGTAAATAATACTGTGTAATATATCTAATACATGAACGTAAATCGAACTGACAAGATTAACTATATGTTTGAACTTAGGTAAAGTTAAATAGATTTAGAAATAAGGAAGTCATACTTTTATGGTATAGTAGTAAAATATTCACCCTCATATTTGAAATGAACTTTTTTTCCAACCCCCGACTCAATTCCCTACTATTTATGTTTCCAAAATAACTGCAAATTAAGCGAAATCAATTGTTGTACATCACTCCGGTTTCTATGCTTAAAGTGAGTTATTTCGCTTTAGTAATTGGTGTTATGATCCAAGTACACCATCCAATTGTATTGATCTGCATGTTTTGGATGACTTTAAAGGCCGCCTTAGCAACAATCGAAAAAGCCAATTAGGTTTCTTCATTCCGGTTGAAAAAGCAAATTTTCGGAAAGTAGAGAAGTTTGATTGGTTATTTCAGTTGTTGCTAGGGTGGTCTTTAAAGTCACTCATACGACTGGGGGACTTTAAAGACCACCCCAGCAACAACTGAAATAACCAATCAAACTTCTCTCTTTTCGGAAAATTTACCTATTCAACCGGAATGAAGAAACCTAACAGGTCATTTCTATTGTTGCTAGGTTATCTTTTAAAGTCGCATACATGACTTAAGGCATCTTTAAAAGCCACCCTAGCAAAGATCAAAATGAACAATTAGGTTTCTCCACTTGCGCTGGAAAGACAAAAAGAAGTCCAGTTAGTTACTCCAGTTGTTGCTTGGGCGATTTCAAAAGTTGCCCTTGCAGTCACGGAGAAGGGTGACTTTAAAGGCAACCGTAGCAACTATTCATTTAAACAATTACGTTTTTTTATATAGTCACAAGCTAGTCTCCCAGGCGGAATATCTAAACCTGATTGGTTATCTCTGCAGTGGGCAGGGTAGCCTTTAAAGTTACTCTTTATCCTCTATTTTGTAAGGAGGTTGAGGATATGACTTAAAGGCTACCCTAACAACTGCTGGAGTAACTAATCGAGTATAACCTAGTATAAATACAACTGTACAGCTTGATAATGAAATCATTGCAAAGAAATATTTCTTTGCAGATATATGTCTTGTACTTATTCATGAATAAATGGGTATATTTTGTCGATCTGACTTTTACATTTTACGGAAAACCTACCTTCCTAGTCAAAATCGAGAAACCTGATTGACTATTCTATCTATTGCTGTAGTGCTGATATTTATAGTCACTAGGTTAGGAAGGTAAAGGTTAACAATGCGTGCCTGAATCATGTGTAAGCAGAGTGGTGGAGATAATTGACTTTAAAGCCTATTCTAATAAAAACTGAAATAACCAACTAGACTTCTCTATTTTACGAAAATCTCCCAATCCAGGTGAATTGGAAAAACCTGAGTGGTTGTTCTGATCTTTGCTAGGGTGATCTATAAATTGACTGACCCTAAAGACCAACTTAGCAACATGTGAAATAATCAATTAGAACCCTTATTTTATGAAAATCCACCTATCTAACCGAAGAACAAAAATCTAATTTGTTATTTCACTTATTATTAGGGTAGCCATTAAAATGCGGCTTAAAATTGACTGAGTAGCGAATTCGTTACGCAATCGCTGTGAGAATCAGCCACCTAGAAATTATGTAGTTGTATATATATATATATATATATATATATATATATGTTAGGTGATAGGTTCTTGGTTGGTTCTTCGACAGGCCAGAGTTTCCTGATGCTTATTCTTTTTATTCCGGCCAGCTGATCTTCAGTATTGAGTCAGTGTAGGAAGCAGCTGTTATAGCATGTCTTTAGTTTGTTGAAAATGCTTTTCGTAACACGCCAAGTCTCTCAACCAACACAAAGAAGCACTGACCTGACTGACATTGGTGTTGAAAATCCGGATCTGGTTCACGCTTTATGCTGAGTGGAGTGGAGTGGAGTGCAGTGCAGTGCAGTAGATCTCCACACTGATTTCAGATTAATGAAGGCCAGTCTTGCTGTCTTTCCCATTCTGGTTTTGACATCCTCATGTGTGCCACCGCCTCTAGTTGATACAGTGCTGCATAGGATGGCAGGTAGTTGAAAGAGACTACTTCCTTTAAGTTTCTCCTGTTGATGGTGATTAGAGCTTATTGTTGTTGTTGTCGTTGGTTTGGTATTTTCATCACCTCTGTCTTCTCTAAATTCACTTGAAGTCCTGTCTTCGCTGCCCTGCCTCTTCTGTCAACTTGTTGGTTTTCACCTGTAGATCTTCTAGTTTATGCGACATTAGACATAAATAGTTATCATCATCATCATCATCATCATCATCATCATCATCATCATCATCATCATCATCATCACCATCATCATCATCATCATCATCATCATCATCATCATCATCATCATCATCATCATCATCATCATCATCATCATCATCATCATCATCATCATCATCATCATCATCATCATCATCATCATCATCATCATCATCATCATCATCATCATCATCATCATCATCATCATCATCATCATCATCATCATCATCATCATCATCATCATCATCATCATCATCATCATCATCATCATCATCATCACCATCATCATCATCATCATCATCATCATCATCATCATCATCATCATCATCATCATCATCATCATCATCATCATCATCATCATCATCATCATCATCATCATCATCATCATCATCATCATCATCATCATCATCATCATCATCATCACCATCATCATCATCATCATCATCATCATCATCATCATCATCATCATCATCATCATCATCATCATCATCATCATCATCATCATCATCATCATCATCATCATCATCATCATCATCATCATCATCATCATCATCATCATCATTGGCGAAATCCAAATCTTCTTCTAGGCTCTTTTCATCTGTCAAACAGCGTATGCCCATCTTCTGACTCCTCGAGGTTTGCTGCATGATCCAGTCGACCACAATCAGGAATATCATGGGTGATAGTAGGCAACCTTGTTTTACTCCCGTCTTCACTTCAAAGGCGTCACTGAACTTTGTATTATGAATCACTTGGCATGTAGCATCACATAGCATATAGCTGCTGTTGAATGAGTTTGATAATGGTTTGCGGAACTAAAACCGTAGTGTTGAAGCAGCTGCCTGTCAAATTACTTTGACAAGGTACCCCTTCTTCCAATCAATCGACAGGTACCTTTCCTTCCTTCATTCCTTCATCCCAAACCTTGTGCAGTAGTGGTGTGAGCGTGTCCACTGTTGTCTCTGCATCTGTTTCCACTGCTCCTGGTAGGATTCCATCTGGTCCTGCTGCTTTCACGGACTTCAGCAGTTTCATGGCGTTCAGGACTTCACTCCTGCTTTTGTCGGAGGGCTTGTGTTCACTGATAGTTCTGTGGCTTGGCTGGTGGTGGTATTTGTGGATGAGTTGTAGGTGGTGGTCGTGGTGGTGGTGGTGGTCGATTCAAGAGTTTTTTGAAGTGGTTGGCCCATCGTTTCCTTTGTTTCTCCTATTTCGAAACTAAGTTTCCTTTGTTGTCTTTCATTTGTCTCATCTGTGTCGATCTCTTCCCTCCCAAATAGTAAGTAACCTAGTTATTTGATTGATATACTGTTGTCAAGTCTCTGTCTCTCCTCCCAGCAGCCTGTTCTGCTTCACTTACCAATGTGTCGTAGAAGTGTCTTTTTTCTTTGCGTGCACTCTTCTTCGCTTCTTTGTACAGTGTTTTATACGTTGTACTCAGTTTTTCTTCTAGTTGTTCATCCCTACAATGCACTACAATGCACTGGTTCATCTGCTTGATCATCACCATCTACCTGTCCCTGCTATTTCAGCTTTCATGTGTCCATGGAGATCCACTCATTGACTTGCTTCTTCTTCCTTCCTAATACGGTTATGCAGGTCTCTTTTCACATAGCTTTCAAAGAGTTCCAGTGTTCTTCCACACAGGTTTCTTCAGGGATTTTGCTTAATGTCTCCCATTTTGTTTTGATGACTGACGTGAAGATGTCGTTTGTAGTTTCGTCCTCCAGTTTCTGTTCGGGGTGTTCAACTCAAATTGTGGTCTATCACCAGCTTCTTTGAAGGCTTTCAACTTGATTTTGAAGGTAGGTTCCTTGGACCAGATAGTGATTGGTGTGGACCTACATCTGCTCCCCTTCTTGATCTGATTTTGTGTCTAATGGGCTGCTTCTCTGGTTCCTTTAAATTGAGATGAAGTGGATCTGATTTTTAGTGTGTCTTGGTGTCTGGTGAAATCCATGTCGTTTTGTGAATATCCTTGTGTTAATACACACTGCCTCCAATCACTGAGTCATTAAATGCGCAGAAGTCTCTAAACAGTCTTGTAATATATATATATATAAATATAAAAAGGCTGGCTTTATCCAATATCTCCAGCTGCTAAATGGTGGCGAACACGCATGCGTCATGATTTGTTAGTCATTGAAGTAGTTCGCGTGTCTTTATTTTGGTTTGAGTAAACTACCCACTAGTTTCTGACTGATGATTTCCAGTGCAACACGAGTTTTCGAATCTGTCATATATATGTGACATGGGTAGGGCTTTCTTACTTCGTATCTAGTTACATTGAAAGAGCGTCTAATAACTATGGGATATGTGGTTCGCAGGATAGTCACTCAAGTCATTCACCATTTCGCCTACTTTTACTACACGTTGATTCCTGGAGAAACAAAATATGCCTAGAAAGAATTAAACTATATAAGTAACCTAGAACGGTGACTATCCATTGAATTTTATGTGTCTGTCTCTTCATCTGAATACACTAGAATCATGATTGGTACTATTTTTCCTTCTAGGACCATGTAAGTAGCTTGAACTGGAGGGAAAGATAAAGGGAAGCAGCCTTAAACCAGTGACTAGTGGAATAACCTTAAATAATCAGTCAGGCAACTTCATTGTCCTAATACACAACTATTCTGGTCGGTTGTCCTGGGTCACTTGTTAGATCGTTAGTTTTGTGCCACCATTGCTTATCACCATTGAACTCAACGTAAAGATAGGGTTATTAAAGGTGTTTCTTAACAGGGGCTAGCAAATCAGTTACGGATATAATAACGCCGCTCATCTTGATGAAGCGCAATAGTATATTCTATTTGCTTTTAAAACAGCGACAAAGAATGTAATTGGCACTCAGAAACATTAAAAACCAAAGAGCACGGAACAGTTATTCCATTCTGGTTTCAATGTGAGCGTTTTTAAAGCTTTCCGAGATATGGGATCCCTGAAAAGCATATTACCTTTCAACTATGAAATTTACTTATAAATGGTGAAACTGCAAACTTTAACGGTCATTAAGAGCCCCTTGAATGACCTTGAGTGGACCAATAAGAAGACGATTATTTACTTGTATTTTATTGGATAAAGTTATTGGATATATAGTTATACAAAGTGGTTAGAAATTTCATTAAGCTTTTCAGCGAATCTTATCCATCCATATAACTGTACACCAGCAAATCATGTGAGCTTTCGAATGGCTTCAAATCGTCTCTACAAATTAGGTTTTTTAAAGATTTCCAAGATGAGAAATCCACACTGCAGTATTTTGATGGGAAGTAGATTTAATTCTCCTACTAACATGAAGTTGATCATTGTATCAGAGTTTGTTTTTCTTTTGTAAAATCAGTCGTTTATTCACCTTTCTCCCCACTTACTAATTTCTTAAAATGTAGGGATCCTGTGATACATTATGAATTATTCACACCATCATTTTGTGCAGATTTCAATCAGTATACCAGCAATAGAATAAGAGGTTTGTTGTATTTTATAAAATCGACTTTTCTTTGTATATTTTAACTGAAAGTTGATTCGTTAATAACCTAGGCTAACTAATAAGACTGAGGGAAATGTTGGATACAGTATAGGATCCAGATATGATATATTTCGATTGAGACAAAATTGTCCAGTAAGTAACTCGAAACCAAGGTATACAATCCAGAACTTCTGTTTTAGCGTCTGATGACCTAGAATGCTGATTTCGACTTAGGTTGCTTCCAATCAGTTTTATTCAATGATTTTCCTGGCTTTCAAGAAAAGAAATAAATCATCTTGTGATTAATATAAAAGCATCTTGTCTACGAGTCTAATTTCTATGCCAAGTGAGTGGCTAGACAGAACTTAGGAACAGCGAAACCGAAAAATTCAGGTAGTCTTGAGGGCTGGTTGGTCAGATAATATGACAAAAGGATAACTAGCGGCGTCTGACATTTTATGTCTTGACCTAAGTGTGTCATTTGACTTCGTTGATGGGAACTTCTTATGACAGTGTCTCGTACTGCAAAGAGTATCCCGTATATGTGTCCTTTAAGCCCATCACTCTTTTGAAGTGTCTATGCTTAAACTTACACTATCGTGTCACCGTCTATGGCGAGTTGCTTATTTCCAGTAGTTACGGCCAAGGATGTCTAAATCCCTGGTTTAAATTTGACCTTGGCACAGATGTGCTTATGTGAGATTTCCTGTGTTCGTCTGGCTCAGCATGGATCGATTTTGCTTCAAGAGACAATTTATTTTATCGGGAGTACGTGGACGTTATAGTCGTGTTACGTGACTATGCCTACAAGATGCAGGATATTTGGAGGTATATCTTACTGCCTAAAGGTTTGTTGCGCTATAGGTTTGGTTTGTGCTGATACCTAATCTGCAAATGAGCTATAAAATGGCTAACAGAGTTTATTCTTAACTTATCTGAGAAGTTGGATCAACCTTCGTGGGTTACTGGACAAACAATCTCGGTGCCGATAACAGAATTCTCAGTTGACATTTGCCAACTTCATTTTCAAGTGCCTCCATGGTAACCAGTTGTATGCTAAGAGTCGATAATGTTGTGCAACAGTTTGCTCTGTCCTGCTTTACGACTGGGAAACAAGGCTATCGAAGATGAAGACAAACGACTTCTGGTGTCACACTGCCGTCACCTTCTTAGCATCACTCACGTGTTGAGGAACTAAGAGAGAGTAGTGTAGACGATAGGCATAAATTCCTAGGTGGAACAGCTAATTCACTTGATGGGGCTGTGGATCTTCATGTATGGAGGTTGCTGAGATATGTATTACGTGCTTCTATTCATCACCTCCTCTCTGAAGTAGGTAGGATTAGATTGAGAAAGAGTTGATAGAGAGACTACTGGAAGCATGCGGAGGGTTGACAGGTCCTGGTTACCCACATCGTGGAAGGCATTTCTTCTTAAAATACCTGTAAGAGAAAAGGATTTGTGTGATAACAGAGCCCATGGGACATCTGCTTCAGGCCTATCACACACAGCCTTTTGCAGGACGTTGGCTTGAGTTTTAGCTGTTTTAACGCCGGATAGAGAAAACGCATACCACCGGCACCGAAAGACCATAGGGCATAGTGGAGTGTGTTATTTTTGGGCCAACCTTTGCTAACCCACCCTTCAGCATCAGCATGACGCCACTGGTTATCAAAAGGAAACACTTTACAGCTATCATACCCATCCAGTTAGCAACAGTATGACTTCTCCCTCGGATCCCCATCACAGTGCAAGAATTTAAACTACAACTGTAACTGCTTTTCGTCTTACTGTTACCCACAGACTTCTCTGGCATGGTGAAACCTCAAGAGAATAAGCTTTCCAGCCATTGTAGCTGGTTGGATCGTTATGATATGATATATGCAAGCCAGACCATCACGTCAAGTTAGGACCTATCGACAGAGAAGAAAGAGTTGAAGGTGACTACACATGGACCTGTCACCAGTCCATGAGGTTTATGATTGCCTTCCTGAACAGTATAGGGTTGGGGTCTACGTGACAACCAAAAAAAAACAAAGAATTCACCGTTCAACTGCATGTGACACTTAATATCTTAACCTCAATAGTGATTACCAAATCAACCAAAAGAAAAGTTTAGTAGGTAATTAATACTCAGGAGTAGAGTAGTTTTACTTCAATTAAAATCTATCAGTAGAATGAAAGTTGACTGAACAGTGTTCTCTGGGTAAGAGGTACACACTGAGATACATTCCAAAATAACTCACCAATAACATAAAGAATAGGAATATAGCAACATAGGAGATAAGCCAATCGACGTAACTTTCATTCCATAAGGCTTCCAGAATGTTGGAATTTCAAGGAACATAAGTCGTAATCATAAAGTGTATAAGCAATATATAGTCTATAGCATAAAACTGGACATGAAGAGTTATTCAGATTGAACTAAGAGCTTTTCACACAATATGCAGAATAATCTTCTCACTATGAACTGTAATCATATCCTTTCTAAAATCCCAGAGTAGACCGACTTTAAAGCAAACATTGAAACAAATATACAGTCATATATGTATCACATTTTACTAACTAGATAACAGTGATATCAAGGTAACCCGTTAAGTATGTGGAAAAATTAGTCGCACACACGTTGCTTATTCGGACCAAGTACATTTTGATAAGTGACTTGATCATGAGGATATACCACAAAATACATGGTGTAATGTCTTTAAAACCATTTGATCAGCTGATTTACAGGTTATTTCTGATCTCTGACATAAATGTCATGGGTTCATAAAATATACTACTACATATAGATAATTGTAATTTCTCATTGTCATACTGGGTTGAATTGACCAATCTCTGTTGACAGATGGGCTCTAATTTCGAGTTAATGACGCATGTCACTTAAAACCGTGAGTAGTTGGCTTAATAATCAGATTAAAATCTTAGATTTTCTCATTACATTTGCCTAATTTACTAATCTAAACAACATAAAATGCGGAATAGTAGGAAATCAGTCTAAGTTCCACTAAATTAAAACACTGAGAAGACCGAGTGGGGACATCATGGGCAAGACCAGGCCCTTGAGTGGAACCCATGTGGGAAACGACGAATTGGGCGTCCGTGGCTAGGGTGCATGAAGGAGATCGTGTGAGGAAGAAATGCAAGCTTGTGGGCAGTAGTAGCGCCAGGTAGAAAAGACTTCAGAGAGAAGAGAGTGGAATGGAGGCGTGCTACTGAAGTCGTCTGTTCCATTAGGAACACAAGGAACAAATGGTAATAGTGATAGATCAAAACAGTTAAGGGTAAGAAAATGCGTAGAAACTAGGGATAGAGTGATATTTAAAAACTACGGCCAAGTTGCCTAACATCTGGTATCATCCATTTCTACTACATTATTGTAATGATGATTATGATAACCATGAAAAAGGTATGTCAGTAAACTAATCCTTTTCTTTCGAATAGGCATTTATTCAACTAAACACAATTTCAGTCTGTGCAATACTTTCTGTCGCCAAGGCGTGCTGACAATAAAACAAGAAAAGAATGATATGAAAACTACTGGCGGGAAATTATATTTAAAAATTAAAATGATCATGGATATAGTTGTTTTATTGAATTAAAATGTGAATTATACAAGTGTAAAGTTAGTCCTCTTTCTCTTGGTGAACATTTTTTTCAAAAAATGTGTTTCTTGTTTTGTATGTTATATAAAGAATCTTTTTTCTTTCATCTGTATTGAATTATTTAAGCGATTTAATGTAGACAAAGATATACATTTCAAAACTGGAGCTATCTATTGAACACATTGAACTGTAGCGCATTAGTTAAAAGAATTGCTTTAAATTTGTTCCACTTATCATGACATGTTCAGTTGAGTAAAGATGTTAGCCTTGATGAAATGTGAAATATTTTAGTCAACCAATCATAAGTCCAAACCCAGTTTCATCTGTCTAATATTGTTCAGTTTCTTAAAATAGTATCATCAACTGTCATACAATTTAAGAAGTTTGATAACTCAGTTCATTAATCCATAGTTATGCAGTGCCAACCAAATGGATCAGAATTACTGAATGCTTGATTATTGCCACTGGTGATTTATACGACTGTAGTTATTGTCTCAGTGTTGGCTTTTTTCACAGACACATTGATGTTAGCTATGCTTATTTTCTTATTATATTTTAGTAATGCTTGGCAGTGAAGTTTGGAACGTATATCTGCTTTCAGTTGAAATTTATCAATTAGGGGGACATATATCTCTGACAGTTTTTTCATTGGCATAGAAACAAGAAAGAGATCTCTTCAAATGTTACCTGTTTTACTATAGCTATCTTTCTTTCAAAAGCATGAGTTTCTGCTAATAAAGTTTGACACTTTAAGTTACAACTTACAGTAACTATATAGCCTAGTGAGTGATTCTGTGCATTTTGAAAAGATGCGGAGTGGGTTTAAGTACTAATCGTAACAATAGTCTATTCGAATCCAATTAAGCTCAGATGATAAGCCTTGAGTAAAACGATACTCTTGTTCTACATTCCACTATAAGCCACTATAGAGTATTATTTTATGTAAAGGCTTTAAATGCTCAATGTTATGAGCAATTTAGAGGTCAAATGGAAGGCAAGGCATTTAATAAGATTGTGAATTTCTGTCGACTGAGACTGCTTGGACATGTGCTTCGTATGCCTACGTTGACGTCCAATGCTAAGGGAAGCTCAATTAGGTTGGAAGGAAGTTCAAAATGGACAGATCGAGACGTAGTATTAGTGCATAGAATCCCTTACTATTGTTCTGATTCATTTAAAGAGGTGTAGACTACCTGGTTAGGGTCCTCAAGATAGTAGAAAAGAGTGATTGAGAGGACTCTTAATGATATCGCTGAAAATCAGTCACAAAGGTGCAGATGTATTCATTGTTTGATATCTTCCAATATCTGAATTTTCCGAATGAAGTTTTCCTCTCATACACCTTTGTTTACTTTGATATCAGTCTTTTTGTATCCACTTGTTCTTCGTATACTACTGTGAATTGTGGCAACTTGAGGTAATGCAATGGTATCTGAGAATCTACGTTGATTTTACCCGGCTATTATATTGGCTTAATGCAAAGTTTGAGCCATATTATGGAAAGCTTTTAAGATTGATCATGATAAGAGTAATGATCAGAATCTGTTTATTTGCTGTGATTAGGTAAAAATACCTAACCATTATTTGATGCTTTAAAGATACCCTTTATCCAACCGAACCATGTGCATAACTGAACGAAAACAAAATATAGTTCTTACGAAAAAAGACTTTCTGCAACTTAACAGCTAATAGAAAATTAGAGCGAATTAAGAAAATAAAGATTGTGAAATTTATAAATCATGAAGAATACTACTGAAGAAATAAGACCCAGTGGAAAGTTTCGACATTAAATTACTTCCACGTGTAGTTAATCCAGGCAGATCGATGAAATTAGATGCATCTTACGATTTGGCTATCAGTTATCTCCATGTGGGATGTCGGAACTACACGGTAATTAAGGAAAAATCTAAATTTTGACGAAAGTGGGATATAGATGCACCTAATTTACTGCAATCGATCGTGCATCATATCAATCCAAGTTACCATCAACCGGTTCCAGCTGTCTCAAGATTTCCTTATTTTAAAGGTTTTATTTTGTCAGATATCTCAAACTATATTTCGATCTAGTCACCTACAAGTTTCTTCCATTCAATCGTACTCTATCTGGTATAATACGAAGGGGAAAATGATATCTAAGCAGACAAGACACACTTTTCAATCCTATAACACTACAATTACCTAAAGCCTTATCAATTGATTTACCTTCTTGCTTAATACACTGAGACAAAAAGAAGTGGGACTATTCGGATATTAAATAAAAATAAAAGAAAATACTATTCAAATATATTGGGATATTGAAGTGAAGTAGAAGAACAATTCAATCAATAGTATTGACATAATCATGATTTTATAATAATGAATAGGAGTGAGTAAATTTGTAACACTAATAAGTTATAGGCCATGTCACGACAGTCTCTAACCAATTCACCTGTTCTTGTGAAACTAGTTACACAGGCCGCAAAAAGCGTTTTCTATCTAAACACATTTCTGAACACTATCCTGAATGGTTGGTTAAAGGAGAGTGGAAAGCCACCAACACCTCGATTCTTAAACATTTGGTTATCTCTAGTCAATGTGATCCATGCGAATTTTTCTTCATAGTCAACTATAAAGTGAAGGCAAACCTTTCGAAGTGAGTGCATACTCGTCACCTCAACATATCAGAGGCTTTGGTAATCCAGTGATTCAAGCCTGATCTTTGCATCCTAAAGAGATGCATTCAATCTCTAATTTTACCTTGATCGTAATCTAAGACATTTTACTGTTTGTTTATTTATAGTAATTTTTGATGACCTTCAGTTGACCTTTCAGCCGTTAACAACTTGTGACTTTATTGACCGTTTTTGACCCATTAGCTAATAACAGACATGTTTTATTGTAAATAAGATTGTACAGGTTTTTGGAAATGATTCGCTGAAAAGAAAATTTTCTTCGTTGAATTGTCTTTCGTTAATGCAAGGCTATGAATAACCTCTATATGACTCACAGTTATCCCCATAAATGTGATAAATGTTGCCAAAGAAACGTTCATCAGAGCATCAAAAATCATAGATAAATGAAGCAAAAGCCAACTTGTACGCTTGAGAAACTTCATCTACTGCAATGACTACAACATTTAACACAGATGCTGATCACATTCTATTCTGGAGGAAGTAGGATTGTTTATCCATTACACAAGGAGTGGTTTTTGTGACCCAATGGCCTAGTCGTCTATGCCTTGCTCTTAAGGTGATGGTGCTGTGGTTCCGAATCTCAGAGGGAAAAACACCACTCCCTTGGAGGCAGGTAGATCTAGCTGACTAGTCCCAAGTAGGACGGAACGCGCATCCTGGATTCCACTATCCATCATCAATATCAGAGTAGAGTTAACTTGTAAGGAAATCGAGGTACATAGATCTAGACATAGTACTGGCTTATAACATTTCTCATGGCTTGTCTATGTGATCCATGCGAAGGAAATATATGCTGAATGGTCGACATCCTATAGCTTCTAAGAATCGTTACTCTATACCACCCAGTTCCCTCTTCCGATATTTTCGCTAGTGCCATTTTGTCTGATTTTATCTTCTGTCCCACATTGTCTTTATATAACACAAAATATGTATGCCTAATTGTAAGGGATGTAATCTGTTTCCCAAGAAATCAGGAAACATCAGTTCTGTATAGTTTAAGTCTCTGAAATGAAAAGAACCAATGATTGGATAATCTTGGTGATAAATCTCAAAATCGGTTACAATGGCATAGAAGTATACAATCCTTGTTATTTTAAGAATCTTTTCCAATCTGGATTCGTTTTTTCGCTCTCATCATAAGCACTTTTATCTACTTTAATGTTCTTCTTTTGCTCTCCAAATGTTTTTTTTGCATAACTGATGTTTCCCTCTGTAACAGTTCTATTTAATTTGTCCGCGAGTACTAGTGGATTAAGTATGAAATTTCTCTTTTTTAGATTACGTGTATTCTCGTAAAGTTACTCATCTATGGTACATTGATTTATTCATCTTGACAATCCAGGAACCTTCTAACGCCAGCAAAATATGTAGAATGGTGGGTAGACTTGCAACTATTGACTTCAGAAAAACTATAGATACAGTCTTAAAGCCAGAAAGGGAATAAATCAAGTACCATCTGCATAATTGCCATACAGGTGAACACTTGTCATCCATGAATTCATCTCTGAGAAAATTCCAGCTACTAAATGGTTTGCATTCCACATTTTTGATAAGCCGAAAAAAATTTCTTAATTCTCAGGATTTAGAACTTAATAAGTTATTTATGAGACTGTTTCCTGATAGACTAAAGTTATTGATACTGGTTGCTGATGAAAGATGGAGTGAAAACCCATGTTGGTAACTCAGAAGCCACTGGTTCGACTATTGCTATGTACAACTAATTGGCTGATGTGAAACGAAATGAAAGCCATATTCAGTCACCTGACTGCTAAACCTACAGTTTTCTCCTTATTCTCATATTCAGCGCATATGATTTAACGTATTTGAATGAATAAGTGGGTTCATCTAATCATGTAAAGAGAGTAAGCCAATAGTTATATGAAGTAGATGTTTATGAGAAGGTTATTTTTCAAGCCTTGAACATGTTTTAACTGTGTGACGTCATCATCATATCTGCTTATCAGAAAAATTCCTCACAATCAGAAAACTTTTCCTCAAAGCTGTTGTCCAATGTTGATTGAGAACCATATCTGATGCATGATTCGAAAGAGCAACTTCTGAATTAGAGAAAATGCGCTCTACCAACTGAGATACAGTACTCGACTCTGATGGTGGTTTGGTGTTCTCTTAGCTTTGATATTCTGTTATGAACATTTTAATCCCTAGGCTTGGTGATATCCTCAACAAGTATAGGGAAAAAATTAGAAATGAAGTACAGAGTGACAGTAGCAAACAGCGCAGTTTCACTCTAACAAAGATCCTCCACCAGCATGACCTAATGAAGTGTGAGGTCAATAAGGTCATTGTGAAGTAAAAGCCTCTAAACCCAACTAACAAATGAACAATACTCAAAGTTATCAAAAACACTACCTAAACATTCGTCTAACACTTGAATAAACTTCACTTCTTGATGAAGTTAGTCTTGAGTATTTCACCAAACCTGGTGATGAAATGCTCACGACAAAATAACGAAGCTCAGAGAACAGTGAACCATCCTCATCCTTAGCTACAAATCCTTTCCACCATTTTGAAATACTTTACTGTTTACTACCTATCGGTTTCATATCGACTTCTGAATGCTTTTTCATGTTTAATGCATACTTCAGTCTTCTTGTGGCAATCTTACTCGACTGATAAAACACATGTTCAAGTCCCGGTTGAATACAGGATTTTCTTTTAGTTTATTTATCACATCCGCTTTTTAAACTGGATTATTCATAATGCTTTCTTTCTCTTTTCATTGATTATATTTGTAGTTTTTTCTGAAATTTGGGGATTATTTCAATGTTTCAATGAAGTTCAATTTATTTTCGAATATACCTAACCTTGTCTACAGCGAAAATTCAAATGAAGTTACGCTATTGATAACATTTGATTTAAAGAAACTAAATATTAGTGAATCTTGGATTCAAACAGTTAGAATTTTTAATAATGATGTATACCTAACAAAAAGTGCGGTTATCTTGAATCAAACAATCAAATTTCTAAAATGTCGGTGTTACAATTTGAATATTGTTCAACATCGACATATCGGAAAAGTTATGGTAAGACAATGCGAAACTCAAATTGAATCCCTTATTCTGTTAATTATCCCAAACCCTGTGAAGTAAACAGTCACACAGTTTTAATCCTAAAATTAAAACTGGAGGTTTGTCAAGATTTATTGACTACAAAATAGTATTCATCATGGACTGGCGTCTGTTGAAGAAGCATAGAAAACCTAGGGCATTAGATAACTTTTTTGGCTTAGTATGGAACTGGTGAATAGTGTCCATTCATGATCCCTCTAGGAATCAAATCCAGGACTTTTAGGTTTCATGGCAATCATTTTACCTTTGAGTCACTCGGTTGGAATCCAGTGGTTCACGTTTGCTGTCCAGTTCTCTTATGCTTCCAATGGTTCTTTGACTGATGTCAATCCGGATGAATATCAAGGTGATTTTAAAATTAGTTAAATATACAAATAACCACCCATCAATATTCATATTTGCGTGACTGTTCGACCTGCATGTTTCCTAATGTGAAATTCTATATTTAAAGGTTGAGCCTTATGTAGATTTGTCACTTGACTATCTGAGATAACCATAGTCTGGCAGATTAGTATTTATACTAGGTGATGATCGAAGGTGAGATGGAAATCTGAACCGCGGCTGGATTCGAACCAGCGACCACCGGGTAGATTTAACGAAAATACGTATCCGCACAAGTTCTCATCCTTCTTGTGTTACCAGAGGAATATTCCTGATACTTAATTTCATCCCTTAATAATGTATCATTTCCGTTTTGATGGAGTATCGTTTTGAGTATATCCAGTTGAGAAAACGAGAGGATGTATTCACAATCGCTTTCTTATTGACTTCGTTTTATGTTGCGAATATGTGCTTGGATAATTGTAAACATATGCTCCAGTGTAAACTACAGGACTACTGATGTTTGTGTAATATGATGGTAGCAGATTGGACTCAGCCCTTTGAGACAAAAGGAAATCTACCAGGAAGCATGAATCTTCCTAAGAATATGCTTTACTGATGAGTCTCAAAATGCTTGAAATCCTGATAGAGCTAAGCCTATTGCCTAGTGACTTCAAAATCACAACAATGCAATTACGGAGTATTTTGCACGTATAGGGTGACAATTTGAAATGTATATCTCACTTCCTAAGCGCAGACTGTCACTTCAGAAATGATCTGTGTTGATGCCTTGTCTAACAGAAGGGAGCGAAAGGGTAGAAGACCTTGATCACTTCACCCGTATGAGAAGTCAGATGGGTCCCCGACCGATGATATATCAGCCAGTTCATACCATCCACCGTTCCAGTTGGATGTTCAGTTGCCTACTGTGGATCGAGTATACTGTGCAGCGTTTCGCTGTGTCCGAATAAACAGATACGAAGGATAATTTTCATAGGTAGAGGATATTAGAAGGCTCAAGGTGTTACACCATTGTTGCCTTCACATGATAGGCCCTATGCGTTGAAACTGCCACATGGATTACGCGTGTTTAGTAATGGTCTACCTCGATTAGTGATGATTATTGAAGCGTATTCAGTTTAGGAAAAGGTTAGGGTTAGTCAGACTTAAAGACGGCATCAATCCATGAAGAATAGGTCGAGAGAAATAAACACAGAAAAGTGGAAAAGAAGAAGGATTTTATGCACCGTACATTCAGCGGAGATGCAATATTCAAGCTAATAGATAAAAGAATCAAAGAGGCACTGAGAAGGAGCTCTTTCACAGGTAGACTTGTATCAGTATAGAACATCACTTGCTCGTTAAACCAGTCAAAGTTAAATAATCACCCTGCTCATGTCAGCTTCAACTGTATTTATTAATTTACTTGCATTTGCGGTAGTAGGTAGATTAAAAAGACTAAAAGAAGGGTGTCCGTTCGGTTCGCTGACCATATCCCCTTGAACCTGTACTTGAATGGAAGTAAAATTCTAATCAATACAATTCCCAGGCACCTCTCAGACTCAGGACATCAAGTTGAAACCACGAATGCTTTAAATATAATAAACGCAGTGAAAATGTCAGAACTACTGCATTTCCTGGAAGCGATTGTTACTTTTCTTTTCTTACATTTCTTACCTTTCTACAATCAATTCTTACGGGTTATTGGATTATCAATAATTTCGTTGTACAACCTAAAATATTAATTTTCTTATGCTGGAATATTGCATGTCCTAATAATCGTTGTACTTTTAGACCGTATGCGGCTGAAGAGTATTTGTGAAATGAAATGCTGATATTATTTTATTCTTCAAATTCTATCTTTTTTGCTTTCTCCGAATTTATCAAGTGGTTTAAATGTATGGCATTCTTCTGGTTTATTCTCAAGGCTGATAAGCTTTTGACTTGAGATATAAATGAACTAAATTACAAAAGAATATTTCAAGTTGTTATCCATCGTAGACTGACATCAGTTGGAGGAACAAAGGAAACCTGGGAGCACTGGACAGCTGTTTCGTCCTAGTGTGGGACTCCTCCGCAGTGAGCACCCACGATCCCATCACGGATCGAATCCGCGACCTTCAGGTTCCGTGGCCAGCGCGTTGCCATTGAGCCACTGGGTCAGAATCCAGTGGTCCATATTTCAACTTCTGTTAGCTCGCGATATAGTGCAACCGCCACCCACTGAATCGTTGAGTAATTGTCCACATGACTATCAGGCTTTACCCCACCGTCTAACAGGCATCTCACTATTAAACATATATAAAAAATTGTTTCGAATAAAATGGTTGTTACTGTTTCCTCTTTAAAATATAGTCGTTGTATGAAGCTCTTGTGGAATTTTATTATTCTGACAAACGTATGGGTTTCAGAGCGAAATATACACTGATACAAGCGGATCATGTATGTCTATATGCATGAAGGTATCAAAGGGCCTTTTACTACTGACATTAACAGCTTGAATTCCCCCCAATTCTTAATAGTTGGAATATGTTACTTGCTTTGACTTCAGTAGTATAAAGCGTAATTAAAAATTTCAAGATTGAACATTGTCAGAGGTATGAAAACTATATACATTATGCGATTTCCACATAAAAGCAAGTCGTAACGAAGGTAAATTATTGTTTTGATTTCATCCTCATGCATCCAACCATAAGGCATCTGCTCTAAATGCCTGTTTTTGAGGAGAACATGCACTGGAAAAAACAACCTACATGTTGCTACACTGAACCCATTCATAGATCAACTATCATTTTCCAAGGTTATTAGTCAACATTTTACAAAGGGTTACTCTCAATAATTTATTACATAAATATTTCATTTATTTGTAGATATTTGACAATCAACTAATTCTTCAACATCCAGAATATTATAAACAACTAAACAATCAATTTTGTGAAAGCAGTCAATCAATTCAAACAGGGAAATAATTCCTGTTCAACATTCTAGTGTTATATTATCTAAATGGGATAAAAAGTAATTCATATGATTTTCCCTACTTCAAATTCAAATCATAATTTTTTTCTGTTGATTATAGAAGATTATTTTGGACAGTTAATATGAAACTCTGCTTAGTGAGTGTATGGTTGAAGATACGATACCTGAGGAGGATATGAAAAAGCCAACTTGTTGGACAGGTATGCAAACGTGTGACTGACTTATTTCCATTGTTTAAATAATCAATTATCTGCTAATTAGGCTTCAAAAAACAATCCATCAACAAACCTGCAGGTATTGATGATTGGTACCATGTTTTTAACCAACCTACAGCTCTTAATTTGACGTGGTCCTCACGCTTGTGTATTGCATCAGTCAACAAACTATGCTTACATGAAGAATTACCCATTGAGGTTTTACCATGTCAGAAACGTCTGTCGGAAGATCGCTGGACTGAAAGCAATGACCGTTATATAGGACAGGTAATTAACGCTTAACCTCATTAGGAGGGAAGAAAAAACGGGACAAGGCATGGATCTCGATGGACACATGGAAACTGATAGAGGATGGTGAAGCAAAAGGTAAACCAGCACAAGGATGAACAATGAAAAAAGGAAATGAATACAACCTATGAAACACTACACTGGACAAAGAAGTGAAGAAGAGTGCACGCAAAGAAAAAAGACACTTCTACGACACATTGGTAAATGAAGCAGAACAGGTTGCTGGGAGGAGAGACAGAGACTTGACAACACTATATCAATCAAATAACTAGGTTACTTACCATCTGGGAGGGAAGAGATCAACACAGATGAGACAAATGAAAGACAACAAAGGAAACTCAGTTCCGAAATGGGGAAACAAAGGAAACGATGGGCCAACCACTTCAAAAAAACTCTTGAATCGACCACCACCACCTAAACTCATCCACAAATACCACCACCAGCTAAGCCATAGAACTATCAGTAAACATAAGCCCTCCGAGAAAAGCAGTAGTGAAGTCCTGAATGCCATGAAACTGTTGAAGTCCGTGAAAGCAGCAGGACCAGATGGAATCCTACCAGGAGCACTGAAAACAGATGTAGAGACAACAGCGGAAGCGCTCACACCACACCACTGTTGGAGAAGGTTTGGAAGGAATGAAGGAAGGAAATGTACCTGCCGAATGATTGGAAGAAAGGCTACCTTGTCAAACTCCTAAAGGAGGGCGACCTAAGTGTCTGCAAGAACTGGGCAGGAATCATGCTCCTGTCCATCCCAAGCAAAATATTAAGCCACATCATTCTGGAGGGACTAAACAATGCTCTCCACTCAAAATTACGACTGAGACAAGTCGGCTGGCCAACAGAATGTATTCAGGAAGAATAAATCATGTGCGGATCAAATTGCAAAGCTAAGCTACACATCATCATAGAACGGAGCATAGAATGGTAGTCAACTGGATCTTTACCTCAACTTCATCGAATTTGAAAAGGCCTTCTACAGTGTCGACCGATAAGTAATTTGGTAGGCAGCTGCTTTAACGCTACAGTTTTAGTGCCACGAACCATTATCAACCTCATTCAACAGCAGGTATATGCTGTGTGATGCTACATGCCAAGTGATTCATAATACAAAGTTCAGTGACGCCTTTGAAGTGAAGACAAAAATACGACAAGATTAACGCCTACTATCACCGATGATCTTGCTGATTGTGGTTGACTGGACTAGACCGGATCATGCAACAAACTGTGAGGAGTGAGAAGAGGAGCATACGCTGTTTGACAGATGAAAAGAGCCTAGAAGAAGATTTGGATTTCGCCAACGATGATGATTTACGTCTAATGTCGCACAAAATTGAAGATCTACAGGCGAAAGCCAAACAACAAAGCCAACAACATCTGGTGGTAGTTGCATATTATTAGCTTATGATATGACTTGAACTCAACACCTACCACTTCAAACACGAAAGCGTTATCTACCAGGCTACTGAATCATGCCAGCCGCCTGTGACACAATAAGTGTCAGTTATTATTGACCAGTATTCTTACTTTCCTGTTGATTTTTATGCTGGAGTGAATTGATTCCACTGGTCGTTATTGCCATAATTACTTACCATATCTACTGACTAACTTTGCTTGATTAAATTCAAGTTTGCTAAAATTCTAGTGTAAATTAAGTTAGAACTAAACTTTAGAGACAGGAAACTTTGAGGAGAACTAGTGTGGTTACAAATGCTTTGTCCAAGGTCATTCACTACGTTCGTTTACGATGTTGTTTACACTGCATAGACTGATAAAAATCACGACGAATATTACGTTGTATGTTAGGTGTGAAATTTGGCGAAGTAGGTGGGAAGATGACTTAAACAGGACTGGGTAATTTACATACATATGTTTTGGAAAACCACAGATTCTTAGTATATATGGCCGAAATACGAAGAAATGACATTTTCAGTGGATATATCAGAAAAATCTATCTTAGCCGTTAAAACAAAGTGTATGGCATTGGGTACCATAATGTGCACAGATACTTCATCAAGCTATTGTTCACAAGAAGCACTTGGTTGGTTAGACAGCTGGGGTGCATATAAACAACTTTGAAAATATGTGGAGTAGTCTTAGACAGTTCTTAAGACTTGTAATGGGATCCCAATGGGAAATGATATAGTCCCATGTGGATGAGTAACAAAACAGATAATGCTATGATTTCAAAGATGATTAACCTACTGAAAATCTGGATATCTTTATTCCCCATGTGAAACAAAGTTGTAAACCTTAAGTAAAATATCATTTCTCCCAATAACTGTGTCATCTTCCATTCTCTTGGTTTTGATTGGCCAGTCCATACTTCAATGTGATTGGCAGTTACTACCGTTTAGTTCTACCCAGAATAATATTCATATATGGCTCTTAAACAACGAATGGTCTTCAGAGGAAATAAGATTAAGTCGTGGAATTTTGCTGAATCCATTGTTTTTCCTCTCTATGGAAAAACATTACACATTGTCTTTCTGGAAATAACCTATAATATTCACTTATATCGGACATCCTTTTGCAGAAAACAAAGGGATATTTAAGAAACTAAGAATTTTGGTCAGAAATAATATCTGTCAAATGACTTTTGATGAGCCTACTCATATAGTCAAGTCAGAAAACGGGTAGTTGGAACTGAATTTGTGTGGCATCACAACTGATTCAGTCGTACTTAAGCGAAATGATCACCTAGAGTACATACTATATTTATCTAACATGATGGGTCTACAATTAATCACACCAATCAATAGTATGTTTTCTTTAAAAATTTCTAGGTGAATCGGTTGAACTGTGCTCACATGAACTTATAACTTACATTGATCCACTGAAATACCAAGAAGGTATGTTCGTCCATTATGTATTACGTAATTCTTGAAGTTTATTACGACAAGTGTAAACTAATCTTGTTAGAAATCAATTCTCTTGAATTCACAATGGTTTATGCTGTCCTATCATGCGGCTGCTTAATATGAACCTTGAAAGGAGAGAGTATGAAAGGGCTATAGACTTTCATGGCATTGTTCGGATGAGGTGGAATCATCACTCGAACATTTCCAAGGTTAAGTGTAGGAACCAGGAAGAAAAGGCAAGTCAGTCAATGAGATTGTAAACCTTCAACGATTTAGACGGTTCAGACATGTGTTGTGCATAGTGTAATATCACCAACCTCAACATTCAATGTTGACGGAAATGGGATTGCGTTAAAAGAAGGCCAAGGATGGTCAGTCAATGAGCTATGTAGGAAGTAGTAGGCTGTATGTCGTACCTTAAAGTATGAGTTCAAGGTCAACTCGAATGACCATAAATTTGAGACAGTTTTCCTGGAAAGACACCGGTGAACGCAGAATATTCAGAATCCTAGTCACGTGAAATTAGCTTCTTTTCAGGTGTTTAATATGCTTAGAAAGTAATTTCATATAATGGTTCTCTGTTTCTGTTGAATCACTTTGAATCATTTTATATACTGTTACTCCATATAGGAATGTATGAGAGTAGTATGTAACATGATTTATGCGGGAAAAGGGATTAGAATTAGCAAGAAATCAATAGGAATTTTGAGGAAAAAACCCAGAAAAACAGGATAGAAACACAATATTTCTTTGCCACTTTTTCCGATAACTTATTAGTAATCAGTAAGTACTGTAATTCGAGATGGATAGTGATGATCCATCGTGAGTGTTGCATGTTCTAACAACTATGATCTCGAATTATGTTCTTCTTCTGAGTACAATCCACTCTGTGGTTCCACTACATGTCCTGGGAAATCACAATTCTTTTTAATACTAATTAATCATTAGTGAAATCCTCATGATATCATATTCTTATCAAGAAATCCCTTTTCAGTGTAATTTACCCTTTTTTGCAGGAGTAAAGTATACTTCATCGTATGTGGCCTTTATGAAGGAATTTTGCAATCTTTCTAGTAAGTATTATCAGTTATATACTATGCATTATTTTGAAGTTATTGAACTGGAAAATCTTCAGAATACCATCTCCATGCTCCCATCCCGTCCCATCCAGATTCAGATTTTTGGTCTGAGGATAAAAGGCTTTGAGCCTATAATAATCTTTTTCGTGCAAACCTCTGTGCTTATTCATTCCTATCTTGAGTATGTGAATTTATGATGCAGATGATAATTTGTTCAGGAGTCGGTTTCAAGTGTTGACTTATCGCCATGAAAAACCATTACTGTACGGAGATGACGTCTGTCTAAAGTTGTTTCTTGAACTTCTACATCAGATAATTAAGTCTCTTAACTGATTACAGTAAGATAAAGAAGGTAGGTTCAGTTTGTAAAGTTACTCTTCATATGTCAATCTAGTCATCGAAGCGATCATATAAGTGGGCGTTCTAGGAACCCTTACTAAGAGGTCTGAGTAGCTTTTCAAATAAGGATTTGCAAATCGTACACAGTTTTCTAGTTTTGATCTGACAAATTTGAAGATACCGCCGTTGGTAGTAGTAAAGTTTCCACCTATTACCCTGGAATCTTTCTTGTAAACAAGTACAAATACTGCATCCTCTCAGTCATATGGGAGCATGTCTTGACTCAGTAACAGTCTAAATATAGTCAAGGAAGTCTTTTACTGTTGGTGTAAGTCATATGGGGCGATTTAGATTGCCAAGTTGGGGTCCACGAGAAGAGAAGAATCAGTGGTTGAAGACTCTTGTTGACTCGGCTGAAAATCAATCACATGGGTGAAGATGTATTCACTCCTTGACATCTTCTAAACCTCGAATATCTTCGCTAATCTTTATTTCCAAATTGTTTGTTTTCTCGCACTTCTTTGTCTATTTTAATATCACTCTTTTTTTATCCAAATGTTCTCTGTTTACTACTTTAAAGTGTGGCAACTTGAAGCGATAGACTTGTGCATGAGGTTCTACGTTGATTTTGTCAGTTAGCAGGGAACTCTTCGTATAACTTTGGCATTGATTAATAGTGGTCCCATTTACCCAGGTCTTTAATGTAATTTACCTTCCAACTAGTTTTAAAGGACATAAATTAGAACTAGAATTAAAACAGATATATTCGCGAAAAATTCTTCTCTGTGTGGCGATTTCATTTGCAAAAACTGTATAATTTTATTTACAAATAAGTTAATGGGTGGATAAATAACACTGACAGTCATTACAAAGCTACTTCTCGATAACTCAGCACAATAAAGATTGGTACAAGAAGACATGTCGGATAGCCAGGTAAATATGATGAACGGAAGGTTACGTATCATGAATTTACATGGTAGTCAAGCAAAACCTTTGGAGAATGAAGTGAAATTAAGTTCTGGCCAGCGGCTGTGACTCGTAGCTCAATTGGTAGAGCACGAACCGGTAATCCATTGACCACTGGTTCGAATTGTGCGGTGATCTATATTTTCATTTCATCTCCGATCATCATCCAGTACCAATAGCAAGCAGTTTTGTCTGCATGTTACATTCTTTTACAGTAATTAGAATTATGTAGTGTATTGATATAAGTAAGGAGAATATTTCATGAATCATCAAATCAATTGGAAAAGTATTGAAGATTGAGGATCAAAGATGTAAGATGCAAAATGGACGAGTGAATCAATATGAGATGGTCTCATTTCAAAGTAGTTATATGAAGATTATATGAAGTAAGAAGTGTAAATATAAGTCAAGCAAAATGTGATCTGTTAGAGATATCAAAGACGTGAAAATGTTATGATAAAATAAAATGGAGTGAAAGTGAATAGAAGAAAAATAAATAAGGGCTAGTTATATGAAACATGTGGTTAAAATAGTAAAGCTAGGTTCAGGGTAGTAAAAGGGACCATAGAAACTGTTAGCGTATACATGGGTCTGATTTAAGATTATCTATCCAAGTCTTCAGTATGATTTTTCTGTTAAGTTTGATTTGATCTTGTAAATAATAACAAATGATTATCTGAATGTCACTTGGTTGTAGTCAACAACATATTGGAAGATTAACAAATTCACGGTTCTACGCTCCCTTTTGCTCAGTCATACTGGAAGGTACTCTCAAACGTGACAGAAAATGCTTCTCAATGAGCATTCTATATACCTACCTAACTCTGCAAGAACAAGTGAACATGTAGACGCATATTGAACTGGGCAATTTATGTAACAATAGCATTAAGATAGACTAAAGGGTGGCTGGATTAAACTACTCTAAGAGATGTGGAATAGAATATTTTTCTTACTCATTTTGTCATATAGTTCCTTGGAACTATATTTACAATATCACCTTTAAATTTTAGAATTTAGAATTTTTCTTTGTTAGTAAAATGGTCATCTTCCAAATATTTTATAACTTGTCTACTGTTACACTCCATAGCATGTGATGGATACCTGTTTTGCATAGTTTTGTTTCAGAAGTCTCAACTCTTTTCTTAAACCATCTTCTGTACATATCTACCAGAAGTGTAATGAGAAAGATGACAAACTAACTTTCTTCTCTTTTCTATAGGAAGAAAGATGTGAAAATTTCTTATTTACTCATTACATGTAGATTTTCTGTAGACTGATGTCTGCAAAAGTTCATGAGTTCTCCTACATTTTGGCATATAAAGAAATAGAAGAGTCAACTGAACTGATGTCTTGTAATTGATGAATGTCTTCAACATGCTTCGCAAATCACAGGTTGGATCACACATGAAAAACATATTGCCAATATATCTGTTGTCTCAATCTGATTTCTAAATAACTTGTGCAATATAATTAGAAACTTAAATCTTTAAAAAAATTTCCAGAATGGGGGAAAATATTTGTAGCTCAAGTGGATGGTCATGGTTGTATTGTGTTCTCTGAGCTGAACTGTTTAATCGTGGAGCTTTCATCGTCTTTCTAGACGACATCAACAACATTTTTAGTGATATCAAATTCACAATGGAGAACGAGTTAAACAACCAATTACCATTCCTGGATGTTTTAGTCAGTAGGACAAAAGCCGGAATGGTGGTAACCCAAGTGTGCAGGAAGCCAACAAACACTGATCAAATCCTCAACTACAGTAACAACAACCCGACAATGCACAAAATTACTTGCGTACAAACTCTATTCAAAAGGGTGAGAACATACTTCAGCACAACAACTTCACGGAGAAACGAAGAAAATTGTCTGATGTCCACCCTAAAGAAGAACGGCTACCCACGAAACTTTATTAAAAGATGCCTATCCCGTAATCATTAACTACAACGTCATCGACAGAAATCAGTAAATACATCATTCTACCGTACATAAAGAATATATCAGAAATCACGACAAGAATACCGAGACGACTTGATGGAATTGGTGTGGCTCATAAACTAACAAATTCCCTCCAAACACTATTATGCAGACCAAAGGATGCAACAAGCAAAGAAGACAAACCCAATATCATTTACAAAACCAACTGCAATAACTGCAGTCAACGCTACATTGGACAAAGTGGTTGTCCTCTTCGTTTTCGTCTGCATGAATACCAACTGGCTATTAAACGTCAGGATGTCTCATCACTTATTTCAATGCATGTAGATAATCATGGACACGAATTCAATTTCGACAGTGTAGCAATTTTGGACAGAGGAAACACAAAGAATATCATCAGAGAATTCCTAGAAGCTTGGCATTCAGGTCAGTCAGCAATCAATGGATGTATAGATAGACCCAATCTATCAACCAATAAGAAAAATGATAAACAACAGAAAGGTCAGAGGTGAAACAGAGGAACAGCCAACAGGAAAATCTATACAATTGATGACACAACAATCAATGGAAACAACTAACCACAAACCACTTCGTCAGGGCAAGCTACTAAATCACTCATGGAGAGGCACTGATATCTCACTTCATACTGAATTTAGTGGTGATGATGTCGTCTAGAAAGATGATGATAGCTTCATGATTAAACAACCCAGCCCTGAGAATACAATTCAACCAAAGTTTCCAGAATCTCATCATTCTTACGAAACGCTTGCCAACTAACACAATAACCTTGAATTCAGATTACTGTTAGCCTAGATAGGAAGTCGTATGTTTTCATTTGGCGCAATAGGATTGTACAGATACTTAAAGGAAGCGCAATATCTCTGAAGTCTTTTTACAATCAATCATTATACTCCAAAGTATCAAGAAAAGACAACTGATTATATCTGTTACTGTTAGATTGGCTGAAGACAGAAAAACGATAAGGAATGCTTTTCTAGAAATATCTAGTAACCAAGGTCACTGTGTTTATTGACATATATATACCGTCAAATTTTGTGCATACGTTCGACGTTGTAATACACGTTTTGTTGGCTGGTAGCCTTTCTTGTTTTCCAAAGAATTTAGAGCTAATCAAAGATGGAATCTGAAGGTTATTGTTCAAGAGTCTATGTGGATACATGAGGTTATTTCAAAAACGAAATGAGCAATTAAGTGGTCATACGTAATCTACAAGATAAATATCTCGTAGTTTACTTGGTGCTAGTAGTGTAATCCAGGACTCTCGTTTCGTCCTATTTCAAACTCTTCAGGTGGATGTATCTACACTGTAATGAGTGATGGTGTTCTCATTGAGACACAAATCAAACACCGTCGCTCGAAACAGTAAATTACAAGTATCACTAAAGTACAACTAATACCCCTTGTACAAAGGTTAGCTGTTGTGTCTAAGATGCCTAGTGGGTAACGCTTTGGTGTTTCAAGAGATACGTACAGGGTTCGAGTCACAGTGGGAAATTCATCACTCACTGGGGTGAAAAAACATCCAGCTGATAAGTTCCGAAAGGGATGAAATGCACATCATGATACAAAGCAGGAAGATAAAAGATTGAGAAAATGTGTGATCAAACGCTGTAGAAAGTCACAGGAAGAGAAGGTTAAGGGTTGAAGCAAATAGTGAACTGTAGTATGACAAATAAGATAAACATAAGGTGCGGATGCAGCTGCATCCCTGAGATTGATTCACATTCATGTCAGCTTAAGTTCCGGACCACCAGTTTTGGTTATTCCGTTGACTCGCACCGAGAAGTCTACATTTTCTTACTAAGCTTCTTTAGTGTTCTCAATTTTTTATGTATCAACATTTGACTTTTGATTAGGATTTCATATATTTTATATATGAAGTATCTGGATTTATCGTTTAATTGGTTAATCATAGTGACTGGTTGATTCACTCAGAGGTCGGATTAGTATACTCACTGTCACGCCAAGTAAATACCAATCACAACGTTGGGTCTGTTGTATAGAATATCTCGAAGCAGCTGGTGAATAGTCCTCTTTATGTGCTATGTATTTACTTATAGGTTGGATTACAGACGTGAAAGAAAACTCTCTTTCTATGATATTTGTAAGCCTGTTTTCTCGCGGCCAACATCAACCCTGCTGTTTATTATTTAGTAACTGCATTCATAAATGAGACTCATCGTGGAATTAAGTCATGTTTATGAAGTTGTAGAGTTGTATTTTACTGGTTTAAGGGGTTGACTTTTAACCAGTGGGTCATGGCTTTAAACACCACTCCGTTTACCCAGGTTTGAGGAGTCAGTTAATAGTATCATTAGTCTTCACACGATAGGTGTGGCTCATTGCCTGCTGGATGAATGTGTACAAGTTTTTGACCAAATAACTACCGGTATAAAGTAGGCTAACGTGATCCACTAAGAGAATCATAGCTTGTGAAGTTAAGTCTGAAAATGGTGGGAAATATTTGTAGCTCAAGTGAGTGATCTTGGTTCTCTGAGTTGCGTGGTTTAATGATGATGCTTTCATTGTCTTTCTAAATGAAAAAAATCATCAGCACTAATTCACTATGAATTGAGCTGTCAGTATTTCTTCTTGAGTGAAAGATTTGGTAGCTATCAACCGGGTCAGTGAACGTAACATAACCAAGAAGTTAAGTTTTGAAAGCTTTGCATAAGTTATTCTTTTTTCTCTTGTGAAATTTAGGTGATATTCGAATTAATTCAAGTTTTTCAGACATAATCGGTAAGTTTTTCAGTTCATTACCGTTATACTGACTGAATAAAGGAAAATATAAATCTCGGAAAAGTATGATGTGTAGTATTATTTTGAACTATTTAAAGTTTATTTTGCAGTATCATTGTGCAGCTCAGCCCTAGAGCTACTGATTGATGCCCCACTCATTGGTTTATGTCTGATTGTTACTGTTATTGTTTCAGCTGTAGAAACATTCTTCAAGGTGTCATGAAATGTAGTGGCTTTCGAGTCGAATTGGGTTCTCTCTCTAATACTGATAAAAAGCGTGATGTATGTGAGAGAATTGCATTTTAGTATCGTTTGGTTACTGTTGAAAATACGAAATGGAAAACTGAAGTCATGTATTTAAGTGTGAAAAAGCACGACACGAGGTCTAATGGTTTGGAGTTTAGCTTTCAGACATTTCACAAGTTTTATTACCTTGAGTAGTATCAGGAAGTACTGAAAATACTCCAATGCCTTTCTTTGGTTCCAATGCTTGTTCATTTGGTGATAATCTGTAGTTGACTATCAACGTTTAAAATAATGGAAGTAGGTGGAAACTTGCATACTGTTATACTAAATGATAAGTGGATCAAAAAACTAGTATAGAAACGAACCAATCAAAATTAAGACGATAATTAGACTGACAGACAACAACTAGTCAACTACGAGTATCCTCCACATGTTTATTTTTGTTGGCATTTGTTGGTGCTACGATTAGGCTGTAATGACCAGCTGTTGATACGTTTTCGTCTATCCTGTAGGTATTTAGGCAGGTGAGTACGTTGTTTCAGGGAGCTCATAGAGCACTGGGGATCTAGTGGAAGCCCCAAGAATGTGGAAGGGAGAAGAGAAAGAGCAAAAACATGAGCCAACGACTCAACAAGTACACAGGATGTACTTACACTGAATAATAATAGATAACTGATAAACGGTAGAGTTTGACAATGAAGGAGTGAAGCAGTCTAGAAATCGAAACTGGAAGGTGAACGAGTAAGATTTCGAATGCGTTACAAGGCCACCTATGATTTTAAGTCCATGTATATTTCCATATAACCTGTGATATCCTTCGGATCTTTTTTCCGAATACAGGTTTAAACTTGTCTCATTGTATCTTCTCCATTAAGTTACAAGGTCGGGAGATCAACTAAGATGTTGTAGAATGGTGTGCATCGGTTAGCTGCTATAACCGTTAGTGCATTCCAGCACAAATTATCAGTAACAATAATTTAGGAGCCACATTATTAGGACTCTTCTTTCCATTCAATGAATTTGAAATGGAATGAAGTGTTACGTCACAACTCTTTTCTTTGATACAAAAATTTATTATTTTATTTATGAAGAAGGCTATCATATTAAATGATCTTTCAGAACAAGATTTTTTTAGAGGTAATCCAACTGTATTAATTTGCTATACATACCGGTGACTTACTCGGAAATAGAACTGGAATTCTTCTTGGATGATTTAATCTGTGGAGATATCCGGTTCTCAGATAATAGGTAATATGCTGACCACGGAATGTGGTGTTGGGTCCGATTTCTGATGAGGTCATGGGTCCATACTGCTGAAGAGTTTTGCATTCGAACAAAACAAATTTCCAATGCTCTCAGGTTTTCAATGGTTCTTCAACTGATGTCACTCCATGATGAATAATTAATTTGAAACCAATAAATCTACTCAAACCTTCAAAGTTGAATTACTTACAGATGATAGCACAGTCATGTGCAGCAGTTATGGTGGATCCTCCCGATGATCCAGATATGTCCTGCTGGTGAATATCAACATGTAGGAAATCTAGGTGAAGATAAGTTTTCGCCAAATTGACTCTTAATACCTATTACCAAAATACAATAGCCCTCAGTGCTATACCATTCAACTTAGTAGCCATATTGAAAAAATTAGTCGAAAGACTTGATTGGATAATTTCTTCTTCACGAGAATTATTTTCTAGTTAATAAAAAGCAACTTTTGAAATAATTTCATCGTTTATTTTTTTATCTGTTTAATTATGCAGAAACTAAACAGGAATGCTCATTCAACAATTCTATACAATATTATGATTTATTTATTCAGTGTTCACGTAATGGAACACTAAAACAGTTTTAGTAAGTTCAGCCAGCATTCACTATTGAACTAATAGTAATAATAATAATAATAATAATAATAGTCGTTGAATACCTTTACTGTAGCGAACACTGAATAGGGTGAATTATGCTGTTAATGCCAACTCGTTTTATACTGGACCCCTGTTGGCATATATACTCCTATGAGGATGTTTCAATATTGTTTGAATTTAGTTGGTGGTGACTGATAGTGAAATCTGGGATGAGCATTTCTTCTCAATTGAGATTCGTTAGCTGGATATATCTGCGACGCAGTGAGTGATGTTATCCCCACTGAGACTCAAACTGAATACCCATCACTTCAATGCCACATTGTTATCTACTAGGCTAATGAGTCACGAGAACCACTTATTATGCAATGGGTACCACTTACTCCCTTACGGTTACTTGTATCTTCTCATCGTTTTACTGGATCGAGTTGAATTACACTGAACGATACTCGTCTATCTATGCAACCATCACCAATTAATGTAAATATGCCTTTATAACTATGTACCTCTATTTGTGCGTGAGATATGAATAGTCCAAGGAAAGTCACAATTCTTATGTTGAAGGTGTCTTTGAAGTATCATCTCACAAGTAGTCAGATGACAAAGTGAATAGTTGTTAGGTTGAATAAAACTGTTGCCTCACTTCTATCAGTAATTACTTACTGACTGTTTATCGACTTTCTCATTACATCAGATTACCTGTTTTTTATTTGGAATTTCAATTGCAATTATCTCAGCTTGTTAAACTATCGTGAATAAGTGACTGTCCTATCTTAACAATATTATTCGTGGTTTCCGGTTCTTGAGTCTGAACTAATATCGGAAGTATACAGTCGACTGGATGGTAGTCTGATTTTTTGATTTTATTCCTCTTAGGCTAAGGAACAGTCACCGGTTGATTGCGGTGAGTGGATATTTTCAAGGTTAGGGGAGCTTAGTGACCAGTCAGGTCATGCAGATTGGCGAATAGTATCAGAAAAATACTTAAAGCCATTCACAATAGTAGTTTTTTGGAGAAGACTTGGTGTTCAGGTTAAGTAAGGTAGCTCTGATTTAAAGTCAGGTCATTCGTTATGTTTTATGTGATATGACACGGGTTTGAACGTGTGAAACAAGACTATATGCTAGATTCTGATCAATAACCTAGACTGGACTTCGAACCCCATTTATCTCAGTAAGAAGTAAGAAAGGGGGGAAGGAATAAGACGCGTATATTGTTACCCCAAACTGACTGTTATCAAGCTAAAACCTCTAGCGTGTTAACACAATATTTCTTTACTTTATCTGGAAGATCAGTCATTCAAAGAGCGATTTCAGTGAGGTAGGTTTAAAATTTCACAGGTATTTAAAATCCAGGAAACGGAGTGATTGGGAATATTTAGTTTACCTGACGTTTTCAGGTCACATTTTCTGGATTGAACAGGCTTTCTTGGGAAAATCATCAGTAGAAAACGTAAAATAATCGTTTCATTACCACTGAGTATTCAAGTACCAATACAGATATTGCTGATCAAATTTAATGATTGAATGTTCCCATCTCATACCTTGTCGATCACGATATGTTGTGGCGGTCTCCGTTTGTAAAAGGAATGCACAGTAAGTATGTAATACCAATAAAGGTTCTCTACTTCATCTCATATAATCTTGTCAGGTCTTACCTAAAGTCTATGAAATATGTTCACTGTCACTATTTCCCTTTAGTTCCTTTATAAATTTAGTGATAGATGCCACCCCATATATTTCTGAATCTTGAGGATAGAATTAGTTCTCGGAAGGTATGTGATTGATTTGGATTACGCAGACGACATGATCCTGTTAGGCGAAGACATTAAAAAGGATTAGTACACCAAGCAGAACTTCAACCTACTCTGTTATATGAATATGAAGTGTTGACAATAGTAGTCAGAAAATAAGGAAGTTTGCAAGTTTTCGATCATAGTTGTTTGTGTAGCATAGTTTGTGTGTGAAGGAAAAACCATGTAGATGACTTTAGACTTAGTTGCAATGCGCTAGTCAAAAAAAGCAAGTCAGATGATGAAGTTGCAAACATGCTGCAAGTGAGCTAGTTTGAAGGTATTTCACACATTTCAGGCTAACGCCTACCTTAAAAAATAATATTGGCTGAGGTAAAGTTAGATTGAGAGATAGATGGAGTGATATCACTGTAGAACTTGCGACAGAACTAAGTATTGTTCAATCAAGAAATGATACCAGTATATGCAGTTTCTGATGATTAACCTTAGAAGTAAAGGCAAACATAGGCTTTTCGGTTAGGATCCTCAATATAATAATGTTCAGAGAATCATGGTGACATGGATTAAAATTGATTACAGTGGGGCAGGTGTATACACTCGTTGTTACCTTGAAACGTTTGAGCACTTTTGCCAACCTTCATTGAGTTACTTTTCCTTCTTTCATGCACTTTTTCCACTTCAATAACATTTCTTTTCTTCCTCGTCAATTTCCGATTTGTATGCTTCTGTGAAGTGTAACAACTTGAAACCAGCTATAACTTTCATGAAGTTTAGTTAATGAGTAACCATTCTGTGATGGTATTCCATTATTTCTCAGCTTTCATATGCTTCTCATGTACTATTATATATTTTAGTTGTGTGGAAAACTTATTTCTTGATAAACTGGAAGGAGTTTGAGTGCTTCAATTTTTCTTGCTGAACGAAAACACTCTACGAATATTAGATATTGAGAGCCATACAGCAGGAATCTTTAAACTTGTTTACACTCAACAACAGGCCATGTCTGAAACCATGAGGGTACTGCTGTTCTGTCACTGGTTCGAACCTGTGTCGTGCAATGTTAGAGCCACAGAATTGACTATCAAGCTATCTAAGCCTATGCTTAAAGTTTCTTACCGATTGACTAATACCAAAACAGTATATCGCAGTCTAACGCCACTTCGGTTAGTGACCACATTGTAAAAGCTTGATGAACAGACTTCAATCATCACTAGGCACTGAGGACTAGTCAGCAACATCGGTTATTCACTGGTGACAAATTTGTGTGAAACACTCACTTTTAGTTGACAGTACTAACCATCATCAGAATCTTGGCTCATTCGGGATTAAAGCAGTTGGGTTATTATGAGCAATTAGTTAGCTACCAGCAGATGAAATAATTTAAAATAATTTTTTTAGAAGATTATTCAACCGCTACCACACATTTAACAAAGTAAAAACAAAGCTTTGAACAATAAATAACCTTCGAACACCATTTTTGTTGGTCACCTAATTCCTCAGAGAATCACAAACAAATGGTGGCACAACACAGGTTATATTACAACGTCAAATGTGTACAAAATGCATCGCCGTATATATATGACATTTACATATATGATCATACATCTTTTCTCAAAACTTCGGAGTAGGTTGATTAGTTGTGAACGACTTTTGGACTTCTATGAAGGATCTGAACAACCGCAGTGGACACCATAAAATTTTAGAATTCACTTCCTCTAGTTTTCAGTAACTATACACAAGCGGATAGTATTACTAGTTAAGTTTCAAGCAAATGCTGTATGATTTTTGAGCACTAGTCGGAAATTTAAAATTTGTTAGATAGAAATATGCCCACTTTAGCTTCTACGTTACTGACGTTATGACATTGTGACACATCGCCTCTGATGCAAAGGTGATGAGGGTTGAATACCTGCAGCCTTTTCATCCCCTTTACCGTTAATGGCTAAGTTTCACAGTTATACAGTAGAACAGAGTGAACTGCAGCACAGTGCACTCAACCCTTAATAGACATTTGAATATCACGGTGGCGCCATAAATGGCATAAATTGGCGATAACCAAGCAAGGATGTTTTTTATCAGTGTATTTTGTCGGTTACTGACCTAGTGAGTCAGTTATGACTTCCCTGGTAAGTGAATTTACCAATGCACTCAAAATCTCCATTTACTATTGTTACGCAGAGAACCAGAGAATAAAAGTCTTGGAGCATTCGGGTGGCAAGGAACGCATGTCAGACATTCTTAAATTACCACCCAAGGTGTCCGGAAGACTATGAATCTTGTTAGTGTTTTCCCTTAACTGGACTTTGTCTTCTGCGTACTATGAAACTACCTATAGTTCTCCTGTGATGAAATGAATCTGTGTGAATGTTTTTGATGAGAGGGAGATCTCTATAAATAAGTGTTTGACCAAGCTGCATGAGAATGATGGATACCACTCCGAATACGCAACCCACCTGACAACTCGCTATAGGATCTAACATGCCCATAGGTATTAGAGTAAAGAGCCTTCAGTAGAGTGATAACTTACTCAACACTTCTTTCAATGAGAAATACTGCAATAAGACCTCATGGAGGAGGGAGTCAAATGGTGTCTTCAGGTCGAGAAATACAGCTATTATCCGTTGTCATTTAGTATGCCTGTTCCAGAACCTAATGGACGCAAATATCTGGTCAATACACCCACATCCAGGTCTGACGATCTTCTGGTTTCTAGGGTTTGCTTTTCTTAAGTTCCATACCCAAGTCTAATAATCATAGAACCTGTAATTATCACAAGAGGATTTATCCGTTCGTTGAAGACCAGAACAATCGGTGATTCAGATGAGACAGACGGGATCATATCTGACTCGTGTATGCTCCACTACCGTTCTTAAACACTTAGGGTACTAGCCAATTGAGGCCTGTTGCACTTCTTTGTTTCAAGTCACCTCACCTCGAATTAGAGTTGAAGGCCGAATCTCAATATTTCATTCAGGATCCAAAGGATGTGAGGCAGCAGAATAGTAGTTGGAGACCATGTTATATTGATCTTGGTGACTAGCAGAGGAATCCAGGACGTATATTTCGTCCTATTTGGCGCTTGAAGTGATGAGTGGGAACAACATCACTGCAGGTACATCCAGCTGACGAGTCCCAAATAGGATAAACAAGCGTCCTGGATCCCTCTACTAGTCACCAGGATGAGTATAACATCATGAATATCTAACGGTGTCAAGGCATCCGAATAGGAGTCTATCTGCCAAGAGAGGTCGAGCAATTCGACGCTGTATAGTAAAGGGAAATTACAATAGCTGGAACTAGTTCCAGTCACCACTGGTATGAATAACATAAGGACCCACACAGCAGGTGTGCCTCATGATATATTACTTTAACCTCCGTGGAATAACTTGTACCTACCTATCCATAAGATGTTACATATTGTAACCAGTCGCCAGGAGTTAACGTAGATATACTTCATAAGATTTGATAGGTTAGATTTTTACTTTTGATATTCAAGAGACTATGATTAGCATTGATTGACATCATTCCGATACACCGATAATGACTTCATACAAGTTAATAAGGTTATTTCTTCAATTCAAGGTAATACGTAATGAGTTGAAAGTTTTCAAATGATTTCATTCTCATTCGTTCAGCATTCTATTAACTAATATATTTACTGTTTATGCAAAATGTTTATTTTCATTTTCTGTTAAAGTGACCGCCAACTCAACTGTCAATGGATTAAAAGACAACATAAAACTCCGGTTGTTTTTCATCAAATAAAACCACAGATTTTTAATTACCCAGTGAAAATTAAGAAATTCAAATTGACCAACACTTTAATCTCAAACTTCTACAGTAGACGAAATTGTCCATTGGGATATTATCGTGAACTGTTGATCAATACAACAGAAGTAAGCAATCATCATCTGATCTATGTGATCTTAATTGTAAACTTTTTTATTGTGATAATGTTAGGACATAGGTTAAAGGTTTCAAGGTTATCTAATTTACTGAGCAAACGATATCATTGTCATTAAACTATTTTGCATGAACAACCAATAAACAAATATGAAAAGCCTAAAAGCTTTTTCAATAAGGTGTGATAAATCGTACCTTGTAAAAAAACATTTCTGATCATTATTTTATCCACATTTCTGGGTTGTGATGCATCTGTTCACCCATCTTCTACATTTTCGCTTCATATTGTACCATTTAGCTCAATGGTAGTGGATTATTAGTGCTGTACTGTGCTCAATAGGTAGTTATTGGTGTTTTCCAGGGATTAGGGATACTAAAGAGCAGCAAATACTTATTGTGTTCTTTGTTATTACCATTATTAACTGATTTAATTTGGGGGTTTGTGAGGATTTAGTGATTTCAAGTTGGTGTTCATAATGGATTGACATCAGATGGAAGAACACCGGAAACCTAAGAGCACTGGACAGATGTGTCGCCATAGTGTGGGAGTCCTCAGCAGTGCGCACCCAAGACACCGCCGGGGATCGAGCCCAGGACCTTCGTGTTCCATGGCCAGCAGGTTACCATTGAGCCACCGGGTCGTAATCCAGTGGTCCATATTTCCAACTGAGTTACCTAACCGATAAATAGTCCATCAGTATAAGTTCACAATACACGTGCAAAAATGGAAACTAAATTTTGCATTCTTGCCAGTAACTAAGTGATTGGTAAGCTGAGCCATATAGGGAAATGTAGACTTCTAGATTGGAGTTGATATAACAGCTGAAATCGATATCATGAGACTCGAGGTGATATGATTTTTGATGAGTTGTACTGGTACACAACATATTATTCTTATCCTAACCATTACACCATACTCTCTCCTTCTCCATTGAAGACCTTCTACGAGTTGTCATTAATTATTACTATTTCCTTTCTCTCTGTACCTTGAATCTTGATGAGGTGATGTGAGGAGTGATAACCATGTGAAAACTAATAGATTAGTTGGGCTCAAGAACTGAGAAAACTGAGAAGTAGGAAACGATAAGGACAGAGAATGGTAAGCTAACTTCTGAATGCACATTTCCGGCTTCATTTGTTGTATAGTCAGAGTTTCAGCAATGCAAAGTAAATGTTTCTTCTCAACTTTCGGAAGATTACGTTGTACTTCATAGACTACTGTAAACGAATCTTTTGAAACTGTGTCCGGTGTCAACCAAAATTTTGTAGTAAGGAGCTGTTGACTGGTCTGGTTTGGCTTGTACTGAGCTATTCTAGAGCACATCAGTATTGACGCTAGACAAATTGGCTCTCTGTACGGCTTACGTAACTAGCTTTACAGGAGGAGGTGAACTGATATATGCACAGTGAAGTGGCTACCAGTGCCAGTTTACCAATAAGTAAGCAGTATTGATGATTATCAGAGTGGCTGCATGAAATGTTCTTTTGATTGACATCACTACTGTACGTTATAATGTTTCATCTACTGCATTTCCAATGAATTCAATGTTCAAAAATAGCTTTTTCTTGTCCATAGTGATGGGAGAATCATGGTAGCATTCGACGGAGAATTTTTATTTGAATCTCTCCAGGTACATATATCTGATGAAAATCGATCCTAATAATTCACTTTTATCTTCCAAAGTGTCGAAAACGCAAATCCTCTGGGTTCCATTATGCAGATGAAGAGAAATACATCATGGAGAAAACATTTGTTTCGCTGAATTCTTTACTCTTGTATAATTTCCAGGAGAACTTTTTTCACCTTACAACTTGCTTTCATGCACTTTACTCCATGTGACAGTTGAAGAATTTCGAAAATTATGAGGCATTGTACAGATGTTTCATCCTAGTTTTGAACATTTTATCAGCACATACCGACAATCTAGTGAGGGGTCCGGCTTGGGACCGTCAGATTTCGCAGCGACTACATTACTATTCAGCAGTTGAGTAATGATGTTGTAGTTCACTTGTTCGTGATTCTATTCACAAGTGTGGTAGTGTGACCATAATCTAATGGCACCAATTTGTAACTGTTTTTAAACGAAACTTAGTAATCCTTACTGGTTATGGCTCCTCAACAAATACTTCTTGGTGTAGATGTCTGATGAGTTATGAAAAGTTGTTCAAGAGAGAAGTTCGAAGCTGTTCATTACTGAGGAATCCTGAAATGAGCTATAACGACCTTTCAATGCTCTTTGGTTCTCAACAATTCTTTTGTCGATAAATATTATGTTATTGTGTGCTATAAGATTACTTAGATCCTGACAAGAAGCCCTAAATCCCTGAAACTTTTCATAACCAATCATTTTTCGCCGAAGTTTCTAGGAGAGACACATGATCATACGTACAGATATCAGATTCGTTGAAGAAACAAAATCATTATGGAATGTTCTTCTAGAAGAGCCTTACAATGGTCAAGGCCATTAGAAACATATATAAACTGTTGCATTTTGATGATAGTTTGACGTTGCAATTCATCTTTAGTTATCTTACCGCCATTTCAATTTACCAAGGAACTGGGAGAAGATAAAGTGTGGAATCTGAAGGTTATATATATATACCAGAAACTCAGAGAAAAATCTTCGTTTATTACTGGTAAACACTTTTCAAACTTCACCTATCACAGGTCGTATGTTATATCGGAGTAGAAGTTAACTACGCTGATATAACGCATTTCACAATCGCCTTATTCAATGTATGTTCAGAGCATCATCTGCCGAAAATCTATTTTGTGTAGGATGATTCTTCATCTTGTACAAGTAATGCTAAGCTGATAAACCTACATACATTACATGTAGGTGATATATACCCAGTCAATGAAGTTTACGAAGTTTTGACTGGAACGTGTTTATGATATTTTTCAACTCCAGATCTATTGGTCTGGTGTGTTAAAAGAAACTAGTCAAATTTCTACACAAATCTTTGCAGGCAGATCTTCAATCTTTACCTCCTGATGCATATTTCTATTCTTCTGTCCTCATTCTTTCACTTCTACTGCTTTTCGTCATCATCATCATATTCACATTTGCTTCAGCTTCTTATTCCCTAACTTTACCATTCACGTCGTCATCCTGCTTGGAGTCATACGCTTCAACTATATTCCATTCGTTCTCCTAGGACTGTTCTCTTTTTGGCCCTCTTGGTCATCATCCCTTCTCCTTCAGAGATTTTGACTGCTCAATATGTCTATAACTTCTCATCTCGTCTCTTTAATATAAATTTATCAGGTGGTATCTACGTCTGTCTAATAAAAGACGTTGGGTAAATGTGCAGGTGCTGTTAGGTTGACCTTAAATACACATCCCTCTTACATTCATTCCTCAAAAGTGCTAACCCACTTCCCCATTTGATACTTGTAATCTCCTGTTGCTACACCGGGTCAAACTGCTTGACTTCTGTTGGCCGTTCTAAATACAACGAAAGGTGTCTACTGGGTTCCACTGCTAGCTACCAAGCAGATCGCAATATGATGAGTAATTGGGCCGTATCCAAGCATCCATACAAGACCCCAAGTGTCAATAGACATTGGGCAATTTGACCCAGTATTGTAAAGGTACATTACAAGTATCAAACAATACCTGATATCTGTTGTAAAGGAGGTGACTCTCGTGCCCCATTGAGAATTAAACAGAGACAGACACTAGGTCCGAGTCTGAGAGGGGACAACACCATTCACTGGGATGCATGTGTGTCCAGCTGATGAGTCTCAGGTAGGACAAAATGCGCGTCCTGGATTCCAAGGTTAGTCACCAAGCAGACAACAACATAACCGACTTATTGTTAAATTAGCAGTGTAAACATCGAAATTCCGCGTTTCACTTTGAGCGTTCGTAGTGAACACACCCGTACAAGCATAAATCACTATTATTCCAACTGTTCTAAAGACATTCAAGCAAGTGAATCTTTGAATAAAGAAGGAGATAGATGACACCTCACTTGTTATGTCCTTCAACTGATATGACAGCCAGTGAACATTGTGATCGACTTTGAGTCTGATTACTTTATTTTAGAAAATCTTGTTGAAATATGTTATACTTTTGTTGTTTACTGATTATAGACATTCTATAGAGGTGGTTTCCACTAGCAGACCGTTATCCAACGTTATCCACCAAATTTTCCATTTGTACTGTGTTCTTTATATCCTGGAATCTATCCTCCGCATTACGTTTTTATACATCAAAATGTAAGTAGACTATCAATTAGCGGGTTTCGTGTGTCAGACGGTGTGCGACTTACTATAGGAAATGATTATGGGGACGGCGAAGTGGTGATTAAAAGAAAGAAGAAAGGATTAAAGATGTGTAACCGAAGACAGTAGACGTTAGTTTTCTTGACTTCATTCACTATACGTCAGTGAGGAGAGAGAGATAGGAGAACGTATGGGATGAGATCGGAGTATGAGTTGGTTTAGTTAATGAAGGGACGTGGAAATCGACAGTATTTGAACACAAAGAGTGTGATGTGATAGACCAGGCGAGTGAATAGTTTATTTAATGAATGAAAGCTGTCCTAGTAGATGGACCGTGTTATGTCTAAAGCTGATCAGTGTGTCTTATTAACCATTGACAAGTAGCTTGGCGATTGCTTTTTTAATTTCTATGTTTTATGTACTCGAATATCCACAGTGCATTCAATGTCCACCTGATCATTTTGCTGATGAATATACGTCATCATACTCATGTGATCCATGTCCTGTACATCGACCAATAACTAGGGGTATTACAGGAGCAATTTCTATGCATTGTACTGGAAAGATAATATCCAACAAAAGACGGGTAAGCGAATTTTCATTCCTGTTTTTTAATCAATAAATGAAATAGAATATTATCATTTCATTATTAAGTATTCATAATAAAGAAAGGTATCTAGGTTGACTCACTTTATATTCGTTGCAATAAAAAACTAATGGAATTCAGGTGTCAAACTTTATTTTAGAAGACATGGTCTAACCAAAATAAAGTCACAACCAATCACCTCCAAGTTTGGTGCAAGTATAATTGACCAATCAGGTGAGCATCAGTACAGAACGCTCTCTAAAGAAATGAAAAATAGGCTAATTATCTAAGTAATATAAAACTAATTACTAAAAGATGAGGATATTTCAAAGCTTTTCCAGGTGTACCATACAGAACAGCAAAACAGCGACTAATTGGTTTTATTTATCTAGAGTGAATAGCTCATCGTCCATTGTACTTTTATTGTAAGGGTTGAAAATACCAGCTGATAGCAGGTTGCCTAGTTCCAAGTTTTATGACTTTGGAAGCTAAAGCTTAACTGTGAACATCAACCTTTTATACATGGATACATACATACACCACTTAAACAATTACTGAAATTGCCAATTAAATTTCTCGATCTTGTAAAAACGTTAACTTTCTAACAGAGATAAAGAAATTTAATTGGTCATTTCTGCAGTTGATAGAGTTTATCTGACATGATCCGGACTTTTGAAACTCCTCAATAACGGAATATTCCTATGCTTGCTAAGTTCTACCTCCACCTATTAGTCAAGTACTGAATTGATTGAAAGACGAAATAATCACCATTTTCTCATCTAAATGGTCTATTTTCTTTTTCTTAATGCAATAGAAGATAAGGTATGGTCACTTATTATGTTTATTGTATCTCTGTTGAATTACAGTTGAATTACACGAGGACAACTCACCATAATTCATATTAGTACACTAACTGATTTCACTCATGGAAATTGAAATAATGAACAACAGTTGACTTCATGTATTATGCAACTGTTTCGAAACAGTGTCATAAGGAAAGTTAGAAGTTAGAAGTTGATACTAAGCTCTTGAGCTGAGCTACAAGATACCTATCTTTTCTCACACGTATTTTCATCTATCAACTTTTAAACAGTAAGAACAGATAGACATTGGAGTAGAATAATATGGATATATTTTATTGTTTCAATGATCCTCGTCAGTTGCTTATAACTTTGAATATTTACAATAAGAAATTACAAAACAATATTAGTATACTTTATTTGAGTACGTTCAGTCAGAATGGGACAATGACAAAATGAAGTAAGGAAACTGTTACGCAATGATGCCACAAATAATAATATATAGGAGTGAATATATGAATAGACAAGTTAGTAGTAATCCAAAAACTCTCCGTTACCTTGTTCATAGTAGGTAATAAGTTAGATCTATTGTGTTACGCCTGATGATACCACCTAAGTGTCAAAACCTCAGTAGATGGAGTAGCGTTCGAAACGATGACTCATTTGTTGAAAGTCAACTCCTTAAGCCAGTGAACCGCAAATCCGCTGGACAGAACACAATGTGATAGAATATAACGAGTAGAATTCAGCAAATGAAGACTGCTGAACTGAAAATCTTATGACGAGTTAATGTTATCAAAAAGATGAAAGTTTAAAAAGTCGTTTTCCTTCCCGTTAATTTTTCTTTCATGCCCCATTGGTAATGAACAGTTGTTAGTTGACTGTGAACTATGTATCTCATTTTATAGCCTAAATGGCCTAGTTAAATATTTGTAATTTATTCTGCATTGGGTGTATATGTTATCCAGCTACATAGACGGAGTAGTTGTTGACCCGAAAAGGACGCCTAGTAAAACGGTTGTGAACACCTTCACTTGCTATTTTGATTAGTGACTCTACAGAAAGTATGTGTGACAATATTAGGACGATGATCTACAGTCAGTAAATGGTACATGAGTGGATTCTTTAATACTGATCTTTGGACTTCACCCTTAGAGGTCCCCTGATTCCATGAAAACAGAAAGACAATATCTATCGACATGATTCTATTAACCAATCTGAACATATGGTTTTTCGCGAACGTTTGACATGAAATGACTAGTTGTGAAGGTTTTCAGGGAATTACTTACTTCCTTGATAAACCTAGGAAGTGATGATTCACTCAAAAAAAGACAGAACAGCGTATCATAAAATATAGTCGCAAACTAGTACTGGAAACTCATATTTCGCAATTATCAGTGTAAGTCATATGAAAAAATCTAACCGGAAGCTACTGGTTTGATTTTGCTGCTATAAAACTTCGCTTTTACCTTCAACCATCACCCTGTGTGTCAATAATATCAGTCTGCAAGGCAACAAATATCCTAGAAAGTCCCATCAACCAGCTATATCAGTTTATTGATACTGTTATAGCAGGATTGGTGAGCAGTGGATGAACAATGTTATGGGCACTAATTTACCCGGATATCTTAAAGACGTTAGATGGAATGGGGCGATGTTTCAGAACGACACCACAATACAGAACTAAGAGTAGGTAATTTATTCATTTAGGTATTGATACGTGCGTGTTCATGAGGACAGTAGATGGAAGTACGCCCTTAGATAGGATTCGAATCGGTGGTTTCTTACTTGGCTGATCATTTAATATTTACAGTCAACGTTTTCCCCTGATACTACTGCATAACAGTCCGACTTGTCTCAGTTGCTCGTGTCATCATATCAAGATAGAAGACACCAAGGTGTAAGATGAGACTGGTGAAAAATGCAGTCAAAAAAGTAGAAGAGGTGGCAAGAGAACAAAGCAAAATAACTACATCCAATATGATGTCTAAGATGAAGGCAGTACATGGTTAATCTGTGCCACTGAGATCTATTCTGAACCATATCATCTAAAGTCTTCAACCATGGATTTCTGATGTCATATGATCCCAACCTGTAAGTCTACACTTCTTTACACTGCTCAGAACAACAATCGGAGCATTCCGTTGCTTCAACTAGCACCAACAAACATAACTGTGTTGCCAACTTCAATTCACTCAGTGCTTGAAAACAACTCTACAAATTTGGAATATATGTCCCAAACTTTTCTTGGCCATTCATTGTATGCTACTGTTATCGTAGTTAAGTGGGAGTTTCATCATGCCTTATGAAAAGTAGCTATACTGTTGCGCAATTGGTACCTCATATTTAGTTTCTTTTCATACATAGATTAACTCGGCACAAGAGCACATACCCAATGGAATGGTGTAAATAAACTTTTACAACACCAGAACAGAAGGAAATATGAACGTCAAACTAAAATATTTATCCGACTGTTTTATCCATCGAAATGATCATTTCACATAAGACTTATTATGCATTAAATATTACTGCATAGCTCACTTATTTCAAGAGCTTCATATGGACCGCTCATTTCCTTCCATACGACTTGTAGTCCTGTTGGAGAAGGTCAGTTATTGAACATATCTCTCTGTTTTCTGGACATAGCATCACTCATCTCATTACTTCACAGTGTAACCGTATGATTTAGGCGCATAAATGTATGGAACAGATCAGCGTTAACTGAGCAGAATAATGAATATTTGATCTTGTCATTAGTGGAATCGAAAAATTATGCTGTCCAATAATGTTTCACCGAGTAACCTTGCTAACTAACCAATAGTTATTTAGCCCTCATTATTTTTCAGTATATATTTGACAAAATGAGACGAAATTAGTTTCATGTCATAGTTCTACCATAATTTTCAAGCATGCACATTCTCGACATATTTTTTTATTGACTGAAGTGGAATAAATCGTGAATGTGAAACCTAAAATTTATATCGTTTGCCAATGAACTGTTCACCCTAATTCTAACTCGTTAAACTCTAACATTTGATTTAAAATGAAGTAAAGTTCCCTATTCCTGAAATTAAACTATTAACTTCTAGCGGATGTAATAGTCATAATTCCTTGATCAATGGTAGTTAACAATTTTCATCTTGACAAGAATTCGCAAAATCTTTAGCCAGTCAGTCACTCACTACTGATTGGTTATTTCAAAGATGTCACAATTTTTCGGTTCTACAGGTTGAAAATGTAACAGTAAAAAATTTCTTTCCGCTAGTTTATTAAATATTTTAAACATTCCTCAAATAACTTACACGGTACAATTTATTTTATAGAATCACAGGTTACGTAAACACATCCCATTTGAACAAGAGTTTGCAACAAAAGTAAAGCGAAATATTCAACAAATCAGTGTAAAGATTACCAGTAGTCAAGAAAATGTTAGAGACCGTTTGATGAAATGGCTAGGACCTGATTCGAATCGAATAAAACTACAAGATGAAGCGATCAATGTGTTTAAGGTGAATAAAATCATAATATTCATTCGGTTCAGTGTTTCAATGTTGTTTGAATTGTTCAATGCTTGGAAGTGTAAAGGCTTAACTTCGATATAAATCTATGTAAGAAATAGTATACTCAATAAGTGTGTTCTTGAAACGTTTCAGAGAAATTGTATAAGAGATGTTAAAATATGGTGTAAATGTCACACTTCTCTTCTCTGTTTATCTTTTCTTCAATTGGGAAAGTTGTATTTTGAAATTCATTATTGAGTAAGATTACACGTTACTTTGAGTTTGATCAGTCAATGATTTACCTTTGTTTAAGGTCTGAAGATAGTTTTCAACTTGGAATAATTAAACACAACGATACAATGCGATAACACCAAGTGATAGTCCGTAAAGTCAACTTAGTGGAGTGGAGGGAGAAACTGATAACCGAATTTTTGTCTATCGAATCAACACCTAATACGTGGATCGGGAATGAATCAGTATCTGAAAATCCTACTATATAAACCATATCTCAAAGTTGTAGAGTTATCTTGAAGTGACTATATACAATAAATTTTGTTCAAAATGTAACCTAGTAAACAGTACTGCTTTGCTGTATGACAGATCTAATAAATCAACTAAAATGGGAGAAATTGACCAAGTTTTGAAAAGGACTATGATCTCAGTATGGTTAGGTTAGAAAAACGCATATGATGGTTAGATAAAGACATAACACTAGTCAATTTACAGCTATTATTAACCATGTAAGGGAGTAGAGACTTCAGAATTGTTAAGAATTAGTGTTTGGTACTTCCTGATGGCTAAAAAATTGGTCATAATATTCAAAATTTTGAGCATTTCTACTTATCTCAATTAATTTTATTCCATCTTTAGTACACTTTTCCACTTAAATATTCTTTCTCTTCCATCATCTCATTATTCCATGATAATTTATCTGTATGTTTTTTTAATAATCCTGATTTATCTGGACTTACTTGTTAGATAATTTCAGTAGAATTAGTAGTTCTGTAAAAACTGAAGGTCTTTAGTTCTATCCCAAATGGAGTTATTAGTAAATACTGTTAAAAAGTCTAAAATGAAGATAAAACAGTTGTGAAATCCTCTTTGATTTTAATAGTTTTCAAGTTGATTTTGATGAATGATAAAATTTGTTTTAAAACAAAATTAATGAAGAGTTGCTTGCTTTAAGTTTAAAGAATGTAAACAATTTTTGCATCAGTAATAATGTCAGCTCATGATGAATATTATCTTGAGATGAAATCCATGTAAACCCGAAACTAAATTAACTGTTTAACATTGTCATGCTATTCTCATTATTCGTCTTATCCTTTATAATATAAGGCAAGAAGTTTTATTACTCTAAAATGCATAATCAGCATACTTGTTATCTTTGACTAACACATTACTTTGACTAGTCTCATATAGGACTCTTCAGAAGTACTTACTCCTCACCCTACCACAGATCAGGCTCACAACCTTCAGTTCCCGCGGCGAATGCATAAGGGATCTAGCGACTGTGTATCCCCTCATGATGTCGAGTACACTTAATTAATGATTGTCAGCAAGCATGAAATGTAAGAGAGACATAGAGTCTTTCCAAGTGACTCTCTGCATCTAACATATTCACATATATGAGATCTTCATCATTCTGAACAGTGATACCATAGTTTGCTGCGTATTCTTGACTGACCCCTTGGAAAATCGATGGTCCAGTTTTAGTATTGATTTGAGTAGCAAGGTAGATTTTGATCAGGAGTTGGAAGTCCTCTAGGAAGAGAAGTACTTAGACATGATGCCTTCACATACATTTTTTGCGATCTTCATTTCCAACCAACCTGCAGAAAAATGTCTGTATTACATTTCAGATAAACAGAAATTGGCTAATTCGATTTAGAATAAAAACGTAAAATTACAGTTACCAAAACAACACCTAGTATCCACATTACAAGGGGTGGATCACATGCACCGGTCGCCTAGTGGGTAACGCTTTGGCGTTTGAAGCGGTGGGCACCAGTTGGAACATCACCGCTGACTTGGGTGCTGAGACATCTAGTCAACGAGTCCCAAATGGGACGAAACACGAGTCCTAGATTTTCCTCCTAGCCACCAAGTAGACATTTTTTAACGTTAAATACGTCACTAAAAATGGAAAAAGGAAACTGAGAATTATCTTTTTGAAATCTGCAGTTTGATATGAAGAGAAACATCACTGTACATTTACGCAGTCATTTAGAGGTAACTCGAAGCTAATCCCTAATAGGTTTGTTTGCGACTAATAGTAACAAGTAAGTCACGTAAAGCTTCCTACAGAGTTGATTATTTACAATGAGGATTATCAGCACTCAAAAATAATTTAATTGGTGGGTTGTAGAGACTGATTGAAAAGTTGGGATCATTGCACAACTGTTTCATTCCAGTAAACAACTCTACAGAAGTGAGGACTTCAGCCATCCCGAGCAGCTCAGTGGTGACTTCTCTAACTTTGACACTGGATGAAACAGCTTCGAATAGCCTAGGAAGTAAACTTTTCCTGAAGACTATGGTTGCTCTGTATTGAAGAAACCAAACAGCTGGAAAACTCAAGTCGAGAAGGGTGTCCTAGTGAGCTGAATATTTTTTACATTGAGAAGGATGTGTCAACATTGTTTGTAAAATTATAGTTTTTGGTAGGTTTTGGCTACGAAAGTAATGACGACACACAAATTGCCACACGTGACTAACTGTAGTAAAATAAGCGTCATTTGAAATCAGGAGATGAAGATAAGGCAATAGAATGGCTGAATAATTTTCAAGCAGAAAGTCAATAATATTCAGAGAAGAAGTTGGTGTCTAAGTTGAAAGTTTACACAATGATAAATTAACATATTAAAGAGCCCAAGAAATGTGAAACATTAGTTGGTTTGAAGGATTTACACCTTTGATAAGTGAATAGAAAAGTTGATTTTAAGTACAGAATTTCGGCTTTCATTTCTTTGTTTCGAAAGCTTTAGTTAGTAACGCAAAACGAGAGACGTTTACTTACACCTTCTACAAGGATCTTCTGTATCCCGTAAACTGTACACAAAGAATCTTCTAAAAATGTTTTTGAATTATCTATCATTTCTTATAAAATGGGCTTTTTGGTTTATCTAGATTCACTCTTACTGAACCATGTCAGAAAATGTTCAGTTCGATGCAGAATAGGCTACTCCATATGAGGAGGTGAACTGATATATGCATGCTGAAGAAGCCAGAATTGATAAATTGTTCTATGCATAGGCATTAACCATTGGATGGCTAGTTTAAACGAACTATAACATTTTCTGTTGATGACTTTTCATCACTTGTACTTTAAAAATTTTATCTTCTGTTTCACCGATGAGTTACAAACTCAAAGGTGGTTTATTTTAAACTTTCCTGAAATAAAGCTGTGAAAAATGACCGCTGAAAGTATAAGATATGAAGCAATTACAAGTTTTTGATCAGGGATATTTTCATAATATTGCTCGGGTATTGTGAACAATGTTGAGATCAAGTAAATGACAAGGGAGATAAGTCAGTCGATGAGACGGTGAACCTTTATCTACTGAGGTGGCTTGAGCATGTACTGTGCTTGCCAAGATAAATCCTAACTTGAAGTACAGTACTAGGAGAAGATAAATCAGGCTGTAGAAGATTCACAGTGTCTAAATTAGGAGGTGGCATCATTCGATGAGGTCTCTTACTGTTTGTTTAAGCTGTGTTGGGAGATGTAAACTGTTTAGTTGAGGTCCGTGAGACGATAAGAATCAGTGGTTAAGAACTCTTGTTGACATGGTTGAAAATCGGTCACATTGGTCCAGATCTATTCTGAAGCTTGAACGTTTTAATTAACCTTAATTGTTAAACTCCTTCTATTCCCGTACACTTTTTTCATCCACTTGTCATTCATATACTATTATGAAGTGTGATAACTCGAACTCGTGAACTTGTGTCCGAGATTCTGCATTGATTTTATGTATCTGTTTGACCATTGGCTAATGTTTCAGGGTTGAATGACAAAACTATTATCACCCTAATCACACATGTCAAGATTCATTTGATAAGGCCTGTGAAATCGATTACAATAGGTCAGACATGTATGGTTTCTGTCATCTGTAAAGTTATGAAAATCATACTATTACTTTCTTCATTTTTCCTATCCCTAAATATCTTAGTAATTTACTAGGATATTTCTCTATTTTAATGTGTAGATACGGCGCAACGGCTTAATCATTAAACATTTGAACAATAGCCCTGTCTCACTTAACTTGGTTTGAACCATTGAGTAATGTCATAAATACTCATACTATAAGCGTAACTCACAGCCTAGTATGTGAATCTGTAACAGGTTGAGTAAGAATAGGATTTCTTCTCTCTACTTCCAATCAAGTTGAAAAGTCTGTCATCTGAAAACATTTCAATCTTGTGTAATGCTCTACTCGGATGGATCTGTCTATCTGCTTGTTTATTGGTTAATAGTATTGAGTATATGTAGAACTCTGCTACATTTGCCTTTATAAACATGGCTATACTTACCTACGACTTTTTAAAGTTTGGTTAGCCCCTGAAGAGAATGTGGTCGACCCAGAGAATATGGGTCCAATATCCTCTTTAAGCGACTAAGCTGACAAAACACAGTGTCTTTTGAATACTTCAAGCGGAAATGTAGGCACACTTGTCAAGTGATTTGCACCTATCGAATATAAAATGTTGCCTTAAAACTATTCTGGTATGACATTTAGTTTTAGGATAGGGAATAAAGTGGTTGAATTCACTGACAACTCTACTCATTTCGAAGGTTGTAACAGTTATTACGGTGTGGTTGCTAACGAAATCTCATTGTGAGCCTACAAAGCTTGCATGTCTTTTCCTACTTCCATCAGCTTTGGCATCAGGTGAGCCACACCACTACAAATGGAATCCTGAACCTCTTTTTATAATTTCGTAATAGTACAATTTGATCTGTGAAATAGGAAAGAAGTGTGTGTAATTACAATTTATACTGGATAATGATTGAAGGTAAAATGAAAATTTGGACCGGGGCCTTAACTCAACCATCGACCACCAGGTTTCTGGCCCGATGCTCCACCAACTGATCAGTAGTCGGACCTCGTGGTTCAGTTAGTAGAGTATTGGGCCAGAAATTCGGTGGTCAATGGTTCGAATACGGTCGCAGTCCAGATTTTTATTTCACCTTCAATCATTACCGTGTGTCAATACTAGTCTGCCATACCAACGTCAAGTCAATGCTTTTATATGGTTCAGAGACTTGGCGCGTCACGAAACGCATTTCCAACAAACAACAGACATTCATCAATAACTGCCTACGCTGGCTCGTTACTGAAGCTCAGATGGCCGGAAAGAATAAGCAACAAAGAACTCTGGCCTGTCAACGAACCAACCAAGAAGCTATCGCTCAACAAATATGCAGAAAGAAGTGGAGATGGATTGGGCATACACTAAGAACATCATGCGCCAGGCCGGGCCCTCGAGTGGAACCTAAATGGGAAACGGCGAGTTGGGCGTCCGAGGGTGACATGGAGGAGATCGTGCGAGGAAGAAATGAGAGCTTGTGGGCAGTCGTGAGCCAGGTTAAAAAGACTGTAGAGAAGAGAGTGAAATGGCGATGTTCTACCGAAGTTCTATGTTCCACTAGAAACCCAAGGGACAAATAATAAATACCACGGCTATATCAGACAGTCAAAAAATGATAAAATTTATTGACTACCTTGTGTTAATTATATTTTGTTCCTCTTTTTACTTGTAGCAATTAAATTGCCTTGGATTTTCTTCAAAAGAATTATTCCTAATGATAATATCATCTACTGGAATAGCATGGTTTGGAATATGTCTAACATTCATTTTATTCCTCAGTGTACAAGAACCATTTCATTATTATAAAAGAGGAAGAAAGAATGCTAAGTATAGAACAAAATTTGATAAAGCCTATGATTCACTGGTATGGATTTCATCATTTTTCTTACAATCGGTAAGTATCAGTCAAGTTACTTTCATGATTAGTTGATTTTTATTCAATTAAAAATCAATTAAATCATCTATTGACAACTAAAAAGTTTGTAGTGAAAATGATTTGATTTCAAGTGAAGTCTAATTACATTTTAGTTGATTTGTTAGGTATATGACACATTGGAACAGTACTATTTATTGGATTGTGTTTCGGAGACAATTTATTGTCCATAGTCATATCTAGGTAACTTCACAACTTATATAAGTCCTAATTTTCTTGTCTCCTTTGTCATAAGGATAATAGGATCTTCCATATATCTGTAACAGGTGAAGAACTATATTGATCTCATATATTTGGTGATTATTCGATAGTAAACAAAAATTTGGTTAGGATCGGATTCAATATGGGTTGAAACCAGTTGGAGAACCACTGAAAACTTTGGAGCACTGGGCAGCTGTTTCGTCCTACTGTAGGACTCCTCAGAAGTACGTACCCACGGCCACACTCGTCAGGGATCAGACCCAGTTCCTTCAAGGTTAATGAAAAACGAATTAACCATTCAACCATGGTGTATACTGCTGGGTCCTATACAAGGAAGAAACAGCTATCCAGTGCTCTCGGATTTCCAAGTTTCTCCAACTGATGTCAGTCCATGAAGAATACCAACTTGGAAAATTACAAGACAGTCTAAGGTAGCCATGCCTTGAAAACCTTGTGTTACTGGAACTGGATGATGATCGAAGGTGAAATAAAAACCTTAGTGTTGGGAGGATTCGAGCCAGAGGCTTAAGATTTCATTCATTTTTCAATATTACTTTAACAATCCAATAACATCAATCATCAATTATTATTTTCTTTATATGCATGTATCAGATTCTTCGTTTCCCACTACATTTATTTCATGGACTACATAGGCGTACAAGTGAAGTGTCAAGGAAATTAAGCCAAAGTGCATTTTTAATAAGACTTTCTATGGTTAGACGTGAAACGTTGAATGTTTTTCGTCAACAATTAATTCATGAAGAATTATTTGAAATGCGACAAGCAATAATATTACAAGATATTTTAACTGAATTAACAATTGCTCGTATTATTGAAGCATATGAAAATGAACAAACTAAAGATTATAAAAAACATCTCAGTCAAATGACATCTAGTTCAATGAGTAAACAACTTGGTAGTATTGACGATAATTTCGAAAATTCTATCAATAGTAAACGAATACAACGTGAAGTTGAAGTGTTGAAACCATATTTTCATATACCAAGACATTATAGTACAGCATTTTTCTTATTGCATCCAAAATTTTGGCGCCAAGTTAGTAAACCATGTTCAAAATTCAATGCACCATTTTATCCCTTAGAAATCAAAGATGGAGAAATATAATAACTGAGAATAAATAAATAAGTTCAATGTAACAAAACAAAAATGAATATTAACAGCAAAAACGCTTAATTGTTTGATTCATTTTCACTTCAATTGAAGGTTCAATGTTTCAATGTTAGACATTCACTTTTCCAATATTTGTTTACATCTAAAATGCTGTTTTAAAAATCACGCGAATAAAAGTGTTTTGTTAAATTATTATTTTTAAATTAGTCGAAATACTTGTACCTAATGATTTACACGTTTTAATGAAAGTATGCATATGAAATGAAATTATTAAATGTTGAACTTTGAATACTAATTAAAAGTACTTGAAAAGGCCATGAATCTGACCAACCGTATGACAACCATAAGGTCCAGTATGGTTGCACCAGTTAGAAAGTGAGTGGCTAAGTCAGTGAGTTACAGTATCAGAGAAAATAATTAAGACGGATGTAATATGATTTTACTTTGTTTTTGAGAAGTAGTAGTCAAATTTTTATTTTTGCTTATACTGTGAATAGTCTAAAAGCTATCTACCATAGTAATTTAGCAGCCAATAAAGTTTATTTTAAGCTGTAGATGTTTATCAGAAATTTAGAATTTCTATCCAAATGTTTCTTTCCTGAGTGGTTATGCAAATCAGTATGGAAATATCCACTTTTAGGCTTCATTTTAGGGATGATGTGAATCAGTGTTGTATGATAATCGTCTTATTGGGACCAAATTGACGCTATAATAAAACAGTGAGTCTATAATCTGACAAACCCGAAATTATTTGACAACCATCTTATACTTTCTTGATTAGAAATAAGAACATTGAATTAAAATAAAGACACGTTTGACAGCTGCTCCTCAATTGGTCAAAATTTTAGTCATTTACAACACCATAAAGCTTGTTGAGATAGATAAATCAGTTTCTTAAAATGTTTTGTACAATTAATTGATACAGTTTTGTGTGTTTACCTCTAGAACACTACAATATCAAGATATTTATTCTTTAAACGAATAGCAATATATAACGCAGAAATGCTACGTGATCATTCAAGCTGCTACATCGGAAATCATCACGTCAAGTTAGACGGTATCAAGGTGAAAGATAGAGGAATAAGAAAGAAAGAGGTCGAAAGTTGTAGAAATTCATGAGAAGATAAGAAGAGGAGGTATGAAGCAAAACTAATGAAATATGTTATACTGATTTGCATGATGCTAATATGCGTATACATTTTATGCCATTTCAGTTATCTTTGAGTCATATTGTCTTGTCTCTAATCGCCGATTTCGGTCGTTAGATAGACCCCAATCGGCAGGTATACATTTCTGTACACAATTCAAACCGATATTAAGTGACTTCGTGGATTGATATCATGTCTTATTCTGGACAACTTTAACTGCTTACAGCCTAAGCTTAATGTAGTTTTAACATTATGCTATGGGGTAGATGGTAACCAAACATGTGATTTATAAGCTTTACATTTCATAAACTAGTCTGTCATAGAATGAAATATATTCACAGGTAACTACTACTGTCTCCTACATCAAAACTTAACTGTGATCAATCCATTAAGAGAATTACTAATTAAAGCCGGTAGCCTTCCTTCAGCATTAAATACATTTCAAGTTATTATACATATTTGTAATAATGTAAAATATCTACCAGACAATAAGTAAATACCCTTTGAAAATACTGCAGAAACAATAGGATAAGATGGGAATAAAATAAGTTGAAAAAGAAACTGATTTTCTTGAAATGATATATTAGCATGGAAGATAAGCATATGAATCAGACGGGTCATATTAAGTAAGGAATGGCAAAGCTATGAAGCCAGATATGGAGATAAAACTGAGTTCATGCACCTTCAACTACGTTCAACGCTTATACTTTAAGACTGAAACTAAACTTAAATTTTCATAGACACTGTCTTAATACCATTATATTAAATGCTATTGGTTTTTCAATTGTACTCCACAATGGTGTCAGTCTGTGATAAATACTAACTGAAAATCAGTAAATACAAACTTCCAAATTTAATTGTTGTCTTGCGCTGATCAATGACTTCCTTTGAGATGATATTTCCCCAAGTTCTATCTAATGAGAAGTCATTACCAGATTAAGATCTATCCACGTGAAATCAGGTAACTTCACCACATTCTACAGCTAGTTTGAAACGAAAAAGAGGTGGATGACAAATTACCATTTTTAGACATGCTGATTAGACGAATGGGGGATGGCTCATTCAGAAGGTCTATTGACAGGAAGTTGATGGGTGACTTTTAAGGCTACCCTATTAACTGATGAGACAGCCAAATACATTCCTGTATTTAATGGAAAAGTACTTTCCCATGCGAAATATCGAAGCCTGATTGGTCACTTCAGCAATTCCTAGGGTTGCCTTTAGAGTTACTCAAGTTTACTTGGCCAAGCAATACTATAGTTGCCGTAGCTACTATCCAGCCCAATACAACAGTGTCTTAGCCAGGTTTTTTACTGAATAGAGTTGAACGAACTTGCACACAGGACACAAAGGAAACAGAAGTAAAAATGCTGACGAACACATTAATGCAAAATGGATATTCATTGAAAATGTGAAGTCTGTACAACACCGGGATCGATTAATTAGTAATCTCTTCCTATGAAAATATATCTCACTACCATACAAGGGTAACTTAAAAGATCACCCTAGCAACTTATGAGACAGCGAATTACAATCCTGTATTCTATGGAAAAGTACTTTCCCAGGCGAAATGTCGGAGCCTGATTGGTCACCTCAGGAGTTGCTAGGGTGACCTTTAGGTCACTCTCATACAAGGATGAATGAAATGGCTTAACCATAACAGAAACAGTTAAGTCAGGTGTTAGCAAGAGACACTACGCTGCCTAGATCATTCTAGTGGAGAAGACAAGGTCTGTGTTTCAATACAAATTTAAAGTGACTTAAAGCCACCCTAGCAACAAGTGAAATGTCAAATTCGATATCCCTATTTTGTGAAAATCTGCCTTTCTATTTGTCCTAGGGATGGCCTTTAAAATATTCGAACGAATGTACCATATCCCATTGTATCTATGTGTTTACATGCGCGTGGATGAGCAGTCGTGACATGTATGCAGTTGAACATGTGACCAGGTGGCTCCAGAATCAAATGACTTCTATAAATTGATTGTTCAAACTGGTGTGATTACATAGAAACGATTATGAGCAATAATAATTTATGTTGGGAACGTCATCAAGTAAATAATGCTGTATCACTGTGCCGTATATATCAAATAAACAAATCTAATGTGAAATAACATCTAACAGTTTGATAAGTGCAGGAGAAAAACATCCGTCATTATTGAAACTGATCATAAAATTGGCATAAAGATAGCCTTTACTGTGCTATATAGGTATGATCAAGGACGAGTACTTAGACTTATCGAAGCACTTCCTATCCATACATTCAAACCCTCTATATGTGTTCAAAAACACTTTGTACTTACATTAAACCTACCCTGGTAGGTATCATTCTACACTTGATGAAATCATCGTGTGAGCAATGTTGAGGTCTGAAGAAGAGTACTAGGCAAGACAGGTAAGTCGATTGATGAGGTTTTGAAACCTAGTTGACTGAAATGGCTTAGACATGTGCTGCGCATGCCGACAGAGTCACCGCCTACCTCGAAGTACCATGCTAGGGTAAGAAGGATTGAATTGGAAGGCGGTTCAGGATGGCCAGATAAGTCGACAAAATCCCTGACTGTTGGTCTGATTCATGTGGGGAGGCACACATCACCTGGCTCTGGTCCACGAGACAAATCTTGGTGACATGACTGAAAATCAGTTACAATGGCTCAGATGGATTTACTCCTTGACATATATTATAAAGCTTGAATATTTGCACTAACCTTTATCGTTAAATTGTTTATTCTGTTACACAACTTTGTCTACTGTCCAACTGTTGTTTGTGTACTAATGTGAAGTGGGGCAACTCGAGCCTATGCACTCGTATGTGAGGTTCTACGTTGATTTTGTCAGTCAGTCATATACACTATGTGGGTCATTTCTTGTTATGGACACGATAATGGATATCACTATAGTGCCGTTCACTTCCTCTTCCTGTATCTTTGCGAAGTGTTATAACTTGGATCGCTGCATTTTTGTATCAGATTCAACATCAATGTGAATGTCTTCTCCTTATATGCTTTTTCGTGTATGTTGGTTATGCTTCAGAAGAAATGGCAACAGTTGGAGGTCACTGTTGTAACACGCAGAATTCTATTAAAAATTGTCAAAAGTTATGTAAAATGTCAGTTGTTTCTAGATAAGTAATCAAAAACAAAGGCCAATGATGCAGTTCCTCCTGTCTCAGACTTGCTAATTATTGAAATCACTTCTAGAACATCTTGATTATTTTCAGTGTTGCAACGATAACTTTCAACTGTTGCAAGTACTTGTCAACTATCTGAATAACACTAGCATTAGCTATTTTCAAATCTATGACAAATTAACCTTGAGAATTGTTACATTTATTCATTTAAACAAACGTCTAATATAGACTACATATAACTAGAGTTAGTGCAACACAGTCCGATCTTCTTTTCCGATAAGCTAGTGTTTCGAAAAGTGAAAACGAGTATTATTCATGAAATCTAGTAGATTTTGAGTAGGGTTTTTTGAAAAACAGAAAGAAAGGCGAAAAAAATGGAAGTGGAAAATAGTTTTAAAATTTTAAGTGCAAGCTTATTGAGAATTCGAATTTAATCAGTAGTTTTCCTACGTATGGCTGATTTCTGACTATCTGAACACCTTAAATTGTCAGTTTCATTGTCTGATAAGATTGTGATTATTAAAATGTGAAACGAAAATCTGATCAGCGGCAGGATTCGAACCAGCGACCTCCAAGTTACTGGGTTACTGCTCTACCAACCGAGCTATGATACCCGGCTGCTGACCAGATCCTTATTTCTCTTCAAATCACCAAGTGTTTTGCCTGAATCTTATGTGGTGCGTTACTATCGCTTGGTCTGAGTCCTATGCCTCAGCTGTCACAGCGTCGAGCTAGTGACTTAGAAGTTCGAATCCTTTCGCGGCGCATGTTTTCATCTCACTCTTAATCATCGCCCAATAACCTAGGATTATATCAAGTTGGAAGATCTTTATTTTTAATGCAGTGACTGAGTGGTAATATGTATCCAGCAAGACCTGAGAGCATTGGGCCTACTAACGCATTTATTCTTGAGTGTGAGTACCGATAAAGGGTTTCAAATTGTTACTAAACAGCTTTCCAGGACTATCGTCCACTTTTTAGTGTTTCGTCATAATAGAAATAGTTTGTGTTTATATTGGTCTAGACACAGGATGAGCATGTTGGTGATTCTATGCTGCATCAGCCGAGTAACTTGGCAATGCCAGTTTAAAGAATCAAAGTTCTCAGACCATCTAAATTTGACAGTATTGGAATCCTTACTTTGCGGAAATAAATCAACTCCAATGGTACAACGTATTTTGACCACAGTAAGATTGAGTTTTGAAATCCCGTCTTATTCCGGCTGATTTCAAAGTTGGTGGTAGTGGTTATATGGCACATGTGACTCTGAGAGTAATATGAGTGGAATATTTATTACAGTTTTGGTTAACGTAATTTCGGCTTACATTCATCTTGATGGCTAGCAATGGGATCCAGGATGCACATTTCGTCCCATCCAGGGCTCGTTAGTTGGATGTACCAGTACCCCAGTGAGTGGTGTTGCTCACACGGAGACTTGAAACCAGGACCCATAGCTTCAAACGCCAAAGCATTATCTACTACGGCACTGGGGCCTGGGAGCCAACTCTTGTGTTGTCGTCTGATACTTGTAATCTCTCATTCTTATACTCGGCTGAATTACTCGACCTGTGTTGGCAGATGGGCTTCTACGCGGATTCTTCGATACTGCCTGACATTCCTCACGTTGTATTCATCTAGGCGATTTTTGGCTTCAGCAAAAATATTGATAGTGTGGACAGAACTTCTGAGACTGAACTTGAAACACTGACATCTGAATCAACACATCAGAGCTACACCATTACAGTTACAATGTTGCACCGTCGAACATATCTCATCACCTACATTTAATTCATTTGCGTTGAAAGAGGAAGACCAATCTGAGCAGTTCATATAACAGTATTTTCATACATAAGTGAGTTTTATCCACCTGATATCAATGTATGACAATCAATGATCTAAAAAAATTAGCTGACTGGAATAAAGCATCAACCGAGATTCCCTTTCTACTTGGACAACCATCCTTCATTATTTCAATATGTCCAGTAGCTTCCATAAAAAGATGTCAATAATGAAACTTATTCATGGGAAATGTGATTTCCAGTCAAGTCTAGAACAGTTTATCTGTCAACAGCCTTAATATTCATGATTAACACACTAACGTCCTATGAATTCATAACTGACTTCATAATGAGCTAAAAGGCAGTGAAGAAAAACGTTGTGATTGTAATATTTTACCTAATTCAAACTTACTACTAGGTAGCGTTTTAAGTAGGCAGCTTTTTAGGGTGAATATTGAGGGAACATTGAATATGATAGCCCTTGAATCAATAGTTAATATAGTTTATCAGAACCCATGAGGAAATGTTTCTAAAAATAGGAAATTCTTTTCTTCATATGGTAATATATTTCGTCGTTAGGCTGAGCACTCTGAGGTGAAATATCACTGCATGAGTTACGTTATAACTGAAGGAATAGTTCATTATGGAGTATTGTTAATCATAAAATCTAGTTTTGGTATCAGTCACTGGTTGTATATGAAAACAGAAAACTAGTTAAACTATACCTTATTTTTATAGACTTTAAGATAAAAGTTTGATCTAATACAGTTCAATAGGTTGAGCATTGGGCAAATGGATCATAAATGAGACATATTTGTAAAATCTCAATAAAGTAGAAAAATAAATTTCTGATGTTCTGCTACTTCGTGGAAATCGCTTCTTCAAAGAATAAAACCTTTACAGACTGTCACATGCCTAAATAGTGAATGTTGATAAATCAGATCACGTTGTTCATACATGATAATAGTAATCTACAGATGTTGGATAGTTAGGCCTTCCTTTCTGTTGAGTACATTACGATTCAACATAGTGTGAAATGCCTCAGGCATCCTTCTCTCCTAACTTGAAAATCCTCTTTGAATAATTTTAGTATTTTTAATTATCACTTTTGTGACTATGATAGTTAGGATAAACAAATGTTACCGATTCGGTTTATAAATTCTCCAGTTATACAGGATTATCTGGAGGTCCTTCTGTGTAACTTAAATATTCTTTAGCATGAATGAAGATATCATGGGGTGGTTCCCTCATGTATTAGGTTTCACAATCAACATAATCCAGTCTCTGTGGAGGTAAAAAGGAAAAATTAATCTTTGAAGTGGACTTAAGTGTTGATTGTCTAGTGAAAGTCTCTAATTCAGTGTTTTAAAAAAAGCCCTTCATTCCTTCATAGCTATTCAGTTGTACCTTGGTGGGACGGTAGAACTACTGTACTAATCTAGGACTCACCATTTGATTTTCCTCCTGAACTTTTCTGCCCTTGGTTTTTAATCTTTTGAACTATATTCTCAAGGTAGTGATTAGAATTTAGCATATATGTTATGTTATTTACTTCCGTTTGTCTGTCACCTTTACTTGTAATGAGTTTTGTGGCCGACCTGAATAAGCTGCGAGCAACTAAAAGTGTAACCTCGCCTGGTTAACTAGTACACTAGTTATTAGCCTGTCCTAAGCCCGGGTAAAGAGTGAAGGTTGGGCGTAGGGATAGCAACCCTACCTTGTAAAACAAATCCAACCGCTAAAAAAACTTCAAAGCACAAACTAAAAGTGAAGCATTGAATGGATATGCTAGGTTTAAATCAAGACATCCATATGAATAGGTTAGTTTACGATAAATCGATAAACTTGGGCTTACACTTTCATTCCCTGTAACTTTACAAATCAAATCGGTGAAATCTCTGTTCATGCCAACAATCGTAGTCACAAAATTGACACTGAAAACACTAAAATTATTCAAAAAGGATCTTCAGACTTCAGTCAGAAGGATATCTGAGGCATTTCACGTTATGTTGAATCATAATGTGCTCAACAGAAAGAAAAGCCTAACTATTCAACCAACTTAAACACTATATTCTAAACAATACATCATATACGATAGTCATAGGTAAAGTACATACACAGTTACCAAGATAACGCTAGAATAATTATCATCTCTTTCTGAACATAAGGCGTTTGATGACTTTTGTTTCTGTTAAACAAATATAAATTAAAGGACTGTAGTTGAGGAAATATTTAAAAGGGTGTGTTGTCCTGAGTTAACTAAATGGCGCGTTATTGAACTTGTCAGAGATTTCAAACTGTTCAGTTGCAAGCTGTTTGAAATATGCTAAATAAATAAAAAACGAACACAAGCTCATTTTTCTCTTCTTCCAATACATTTACTTTGACAACTACCCAAATGTATTCACAAATAAGCATCTACTAGTGTAAAAAATCTGTTTTTACTGTTATGATAATTATTATTATCATTATGTTATTATTATTGTGGCAATGATTGTTTTTTAATCTTTTTTACAACTCCAGGATCTTTCTTCTTATAACAGACAAATAAACAAATTAACTCAAAAGTATGTTTTTTCATTTTATCCTATTCTAATCGTGAATTTATTTCAGACTATCTATAGCTGAGGACGAAACCATGAAATAACTATGAACTTTTCAACGACCGGCTGTTGATACTTTTTCGTCTCGACTGTAGGTATTTAGGCAGGTAGATACGTTGTTACAGGGAGTGCGTAGAAAAGTGTAAATTTATTTGTTGCCACGAGAATATGAAAGGGAAAAGAAGAAGAGAAAAAAAGTGAGCGAACAACTTAGCAAGTATAAAAACTCATTTATTCGAAATGTCTTACTAACTAGTAAAAAAGTAACAGTAAACAATTCAGAGGAGATTTTCTTTTTCATGAATCATATTCAAAAGTTGTACAATCTTAAATTTAAAACAAAATGCACATCCGTTAATAGCTGATAAGTTAATCTAGGGTCATCAAAAAAAAGGTCAATAATGTCAGAGGGTGATTATGGTTAGAAGGTCAACACAAATCTTATCAAGAAATTGTTTATAGAAGTAAAATAAATAAGCAATTAAAAAATATCTTATAGAGTCTATAACTAACATAAAATAAGGGACTGAATTTACGTCTTTTGAACGCGGAGGTCAGGCCTTAGTCGATGAATCGCTAAGGCTTCCATGTCTAGGTGGTGAATTCACACTCTCTTAGAAGTATTTGTTCGAGCATTTTAAATGACTTTGAAAGAAGATTTTGGGAAACTAGTTGGAAAGTTTAGATTTCGTTGTTTTATGGAAAAATTATCTTCCCAACTGAAACGAAGAGATCTAACTGGTTATTTTACTGGTTCCTAAGGTAGTTTCCAGAGTCAAGCAATAACTCTGACTCATAGTGGTTATCAGAAAGACGTTCATGACGGTAGGTTGTTGTCAGTCTACAAACTGTGCTACCATTATAACAGAGATAAACTCATATGGTTTATTTCATGTGATTGGTACTAATGATCATAAACAGAAAACCATATAACTATGACTTTCGGTTCGCCTCACTATCTGAATGTTACTCCACTTGCCCACGCTTTAAACTGCGACAATGAGACACTGACTAAATTGAGCACAAGGCAAGATATTTGCAACCACCTTAATAGCAGTCTTTTTTTGTAGAATTTTGATTAATTCATCTATGAACACAGAAAAAAAAATCAACAAAGAACCTTATATTTCTTTGAAGCGGCCTAAGTTACCATACCTCAAGTCAGCACATCAAGCGAGCACGCATTAAGAGGAAAGATCACGAAATAGAGAAGGAAGCTGTCCCAAGTGATAGAAAGTCGTAAAAAGAGGGAGCGGAAGAATGACAGAATACTTAAACTGAGTATGACGATTATGATAAGAAAAATGTGTGAATATATGTGTCATCGACACTGATTCACAGCCATATCACCCAGAGTTTCCAACTAATGGTTTCTCGTGTCGACCGGACCCGAACCAAGAAGTTAACTTTTTCTTTTAGGGCTGAGACCATCAGTCAAAGATTTCATGCACTGATCCCATGCTATAGTCTGATCACTCCTAATCTTTATCCAGCTTCAATCTACAGCAGCTAACATTGTGCGACTAGCCATGAGTAACACGTTCTTTCCTCCCTGAAACCTCTACACCTAACTTGGATATTATTGATATGGTGAAATAACAACGCCACCTATACTATGAAGGCAATGGTGGTCAAACAACTTAATCCTTCTGATTTCTTCTACTTTTAATGATTATGTGCCACAGCCATGTACTAGAACAGACGGAGGAGGGCAGCACACTAGGTCTTTTATAGGCAGTTGGATAATACGGCAGCGCCACAGATGCTGCAAGGTAACGAAAACCAATCGAGCATTTTGTATCGGTGCAGAGATTCCGTCGGTTGCTGATTCGACTTCTTAGTAGCTAAAGCGGTCAACGCCCTCAACCATTTCATTGTCTGTTGTTAGGCGAGGGACCAGTGGAGACCAGTCCGGGATCAAGAATCTACATATGGGTGGCAAGGAATGCGTCCTAAACATTCTCAAATTGCAGCTCATGGTGCATCTTGTCAGCTTCATATCTGTGTCAACTGTATACTCCATGTATCTTGAGGATTTTCTTGTGATAAAATCAATCTCCGTGAAGTCAGACGATGTGAGGAAGACCACTATGAAAATGTCTATAATAAGGTTGAATGAAAATGGAGAGAGTGGACATCATTGTCAGCTACCACGTGTATGGCTTAACTAATAGCTCACTATAGGCTGACACTCCCAAAGACTTTCGAGTACAGAGCCTTCAAAAGAGTAATGTACTTCCTTGGTACTCCCCTCAGTAAGAGACACTCGCACAAGACTTCTCAATCTATGGAGTTAAATACCACCTTTAGATTGAGAAATACAACCAGTGTCGGTAGACAGTGTCTGTTTTTTAAAACCTGACGGAGGGTGAATATCTGGTCAGTTAACCCAAGGCCAGGTCTGAAGCTTGCTTGATTTTCTCGCACTTACTATACTTCAGCTCCATTCAGACGTCAAATGATTACAGAACGTTGAATCTTAGACACTGACTGTCAGGCTGATTCCTCTGAGGTTATCACATGTGAATCTCTTCCCAAGAAACTCAGAACCGAAGCGAACTAGCGACTTCTCAACAATAAACCAAACGTTCGAGTTACGCGTAAATTCCAAAACACAGGATTTGTCTGAAATACGACTTTACATTAATGAACAATATTGAGTAGCAAAATGCAAACGTCGAATCGTGAGGTTTCTGCTGGTTTATCGCTTTCAAAGCACTTGATTAGAATGCGTCAACAATAAAAACAGCAAGGCTGTGTCCAAGCAACCAGAAGGGAATATAAAAGTCGCGCATCAGTTCCCACGATGAGCTATGAACGCAAGAAAAACAAATGTTCAAAGAACAAGGCATGTATCAGCAAAGAAATATTCCTTTTCAACGACTTCATTATCAAGCTGTACAATCGTATTTATACTCGGTAAAGTGATAGATAATTGAACTAAAAAAGGGAGTTGCTCAGTCAATGTGCAAAATGTACAATCGGTGTAGGTGGTCGTACTTGTTCAAGTGAAACAGATAGAAAATGGGTTATTGAAAAAGGAACAAATTGATAACAAATGGTGAGATAAGCGACAAGTGCTGTCAAAGAATTGTAAAACGGTGATAATTTACCTGAAACGTGCAAAATAGGTCAATGATTATGCAATGAATTGATATTAACTAGTGAAATATGGGTCAAATGTTGTCAATGAAGTGAAAATTAGTGATGATGATGATGATAATAATAATAACAAAACAGAATTATACCAAGGTTAAGTGAAATGAAATTGACAAGATCAAGGTAGAGAAAGTGTGGTTTCACAAAACGTTTTGGAATGCAAACTTCCGGTTTTTGTTCATGCATAGCTAATACTTCAGCTATGCATAAGTGGCGGAAACGCAAACCTCTGGAGTAGTTCAATTTATCTTTGTAAGTTATTTTAAAGGATGAATCTCGAGGTGCTGAGTGACCTAACTCAACTAGCTGTTCCCACATGGATGAAGTCATTTTCCTTTGCTCGCCTCTGGTAAGCCAAACCAGGTAGTGTTCAGCAACACTTATTCGGAGGGCCCGCTTACAACGTCCAGTACAGTCAGAAATTACAACAGCATCATGAACGATGAAAAATACTGATGTCTACGAATGTTAAGTGGTGTACAAAATACAATGGAACAGAATGAACAGTCAACATTGTGGGTTAAGCGATATTATAAAGAAACATGAACTATACTACTTGAAAATACTAAGTAGTATGAAAGTGAAGATAAAAAGAGTAGGTAAGGGAACATCTCATACGGCAAACGAGAACACGTAAGAAAGGAATTAACACCATTCCCTCAAAGCCAGCATGGCTTTCTCTAATTACCTACTAGAAATACAGGAATGATATAATTGCTGTTGCCGCAACTGTATCTACAAGTATCGCGGGTTACCTATCATCTAGCCTTTCTAGCAAACTAATTATACGAATATCCCAGCTGTTAGTACTGAATCATTCATGGGAGACGGCACATGTAAACCTTGATGAACAGAGATATTTTCTGCGAACCCGGTGGCACGAAAGGTCAATTCTCAAAATGCACATGTTTATAGCTGTCGAGTTATTTCTGAGTGTAAATTGACATTTTCTGACAACACAGTTGCTAACCCTGTCCGAAAGCTACCAACTAGTGTTGAACGAATGGCGTTCAAACTTACGTATTCGAGCCTCAAGACGATCAGATAGTAGAGAAGTCCTGGAATTCTGACAATATTCGGCTTCACTTGCAAAATCACTGGGAAACTGAGGAGCCTTGGACGATGCAGTCCTGGTCAGATCCTCTTCAGTTACAGATGTATAGGCTCTATTTATAATATCAGAATTGTATAATCTATTTTTAATGCGATCCAAACGTCTGACAGATAAGTCATCACCAGAGCCTTTCGCAGAGGTGTAAGTTATTGGAGGATCGTCACAGAGTCCATGTTTACTGATCAGACTGACATCTTTATTCATTAAGCCCTGTCCATTAGGAACCATAGGATTAGTATTCGTGTTACCCGATCCCATTTTGTCTTCACCACTAGGAATTGAGCTCGACAAGCAAAGCTTAGACTCTGAAATTCCAGATGAAATTTCCAGTTCTAGATGGATTCGACTAGTTCGTTTAGCTAGAAAGTGTGTGTTAGTACTAACCGGAGGGTTATTACTTGTAGGTGCACTTGAAAATTCATAAAAACACACCTTTTGACTACCAGAACGACCAGATTCATCAAAGGAATGATCGGGTATCTTCGAGTCTGTGTTAGCTAAATCTGACTGATGAGCAGTCACCTTTCCTAAAGGTTGCTGAGCAGTAGATACAATAACAGAAGCTTGTCTGCATGTAATTACCGGCGTTTAAAGAAGCCATTTAGGCTTCAAGACGACGACATAGTTAATTGATGATTGCGTTTTGCTTTTCAATATAAGGGCATGATAGAAAAATCAACCAATCTTTGGAAAACTTCTAAAATTGAGTGAATGAATGGATGAATTTCTCTGGAAATGAAGTACAAAGTTTGGTTAAAATATATTTAACTTGATTTTATATCTCCCTTTCTCTGACCTGCTCTGACAGTTACAAAACCACTTTATTCAGTATGATGTCAATTTTGAAATCTCTAGTCAAGAATATTTTAATGGTTTTTGAATCTCTAGATGTTAGTGAACGAATCAAAACATCCGCTGATAAAATTTACCCAACAGAATTCAAAACTCCAGGAAGAAACGATTGACATCGTAATAATGGATTACAAATCGTTTGTTCTTTTTCTGAATATTCTGACTGCAAGTTACAAAGAAAATCTCACCAACCCCGTTGAAAGGCTTCTACTTGCTGTATATCCCCAGTTTTGCACAACTTTATCTGGTGTTTCGCCCGTGACCTTAAAATAACCTGCTCGGCCGTTTGCACACCGTTACTGGCTTTTCTTACCCCTACTCCCAAGGCTCAACTCACATTGGTTGCTAACTGTTTTTATCCATATACGGATTTAGTGTTTTCAAGATCATTTAGAAATGTATATATTCAGCATCGCTATCAACTGTATTGACCGTTGTTGAAACAGTAAAAGCTCTCTGTCAACAGTCTGCCTTCTCTACTTGTCTTCGTGCGTGGATAATATTGTTGTTGTGGTGGTTGAGGTTTTGATTTGTGTTAGAGTCAATTCATTGCGCATTAGGTTCGTATCAGCCGTAGTTTGCTAGGCTCATATCGCTCACACGCTGTTAGATCGTAATGGCCTTCATAGCACTATTCAAGATCACTTGTTTCGTCATACACTAGAGTCAACCACAGTATATCCTGCTATCTTGAATATTAATGTCTCTTTATTTACTGACTGCTGATAAACTCATCAAAATTGATTGGAGCTGTTTTGTTTGCTGTAGTGTTAAGTCCTAGTCAGTCTGGGAGATCAGTCAGTAAAAGAGAGGCCTAGCAACCCAGAGAAAACGATTACTTAGATGTATAGGCTAACAATGTGTTCATGAAAATCTGTATTCATTGGGCGCCGAAAATACTTTAAGTATACTTGTCAATAGCATACACATTTCCTGGCTGGTAAATCACTGTATGGGACTGGAATTCTGAAACTACCGGTGTAAATCTGGTAACGACTGATTAATTCAAGTATCAGTCAGTCATTTTCTCTCCTAGACTCTATTTCATTTGAATTCAAGTCAGAACATCTGGTCTGGTAGCCATTGTAGTTGTGTTCATGTGTGCATGTTTATGCATCTGTATGTGATGGAAAGTGAAGTCTTACATCTTTTTCATAGGTATGGCCCTTAGGAAAGCGTAACCAAAAGAAGTTTACTCATTTAACACTCCACAGAGGTTACTTTATATTTCGTAAGTATCCTGAATAATTCTATTTCTACAGAAAGGTTTCTAGCTAAATTAGTGACTTCTTGTCAGCATCGTGGTCTGGTAGGGTTTATAAACTTTAATTTTACTGCAGGATATTTACAAGTGATAACCTTTTCTGACATCACAGGTAGTGAAATCAAATCGGTAATGACACGATACTACTTCACCTTCTCAGGAAAAACACGCTATGCCGGTGTGGAAGGCAGTATCCATTGATTAGAAGCTCGTGTACCTGTTTATCCGTTGCTCCTTGAGGCCTGACAGGTAGTTGAGAAATATTCCGGTCTTATTCGAGTGAAGGTTGGTGATATATGTGAAGATATTCTCAGTGACTAGTGAGTATCACTACAGAGCCAAAGGGTTTCTTTGGAAACTAGTTGGTTGTTAAGATTCTCTGAGTGACACATCTTTTTAACATTCCCGGTTTCCAATGTTTGTTCAAACGTTATTGATTTTTCATAAGATATAACCATTACTATACTGACTGAAGGAGGCGAAATAGGAGGCTTCAAAAGTATGATCGGTTATAATACTTAAATAAATTTTGCTGGACATTTCTCTTGAACGGTGAACATTAAAAGTAGCAGGTACACCAACAAACAATCAAATAGTTCTGAACATCTTATGAGGTTGCTTGAGTACTGACCATTCACCTACTGATTTCAAGATTCCATCTAGATATTGTTTTCTACTTCTGTATGCACAACGGACTAGCGGCACAAAATAAATTGTCATCGTCCAGTGAAAATGCAATTCTTCATAACTATGTGTATGCTGTTGTTGAGAAAGTATTCAGATGCTATCTATGTAATAAACGGAAAACTATTTGCGGTGGCGTGTTTTCATTCCAATAATTTTGTAGTAACTTTCTTTTAACCATGTTCACATTGCAACTCTTTTAGGACTATTGCTGATGCTCATTCAGAGCACAAAGTGTCTCTGTGAACTTTGTTCAGAATTTGGCTTATCACTGAAACGTTCCTATTCAGGATAACGAAGGGAAAAACGGTGAAGCCATTCGTGGAACATGAGAAAAGGTGATTGAAATGGGGGGAGTAGGGATTGGGCAATAGAGGACAAAACACGGGGTAATTTCCTAAGGCATGGTAACAAACTTGGGGCCAAAAATCCTACTTACTAACTGTGAGCAGCTTAACAGTCCACGCAGAAAAATATGCGGAGAGTTATCGTGACTATTTTACAGCTTCACGGGGTAAAGCTTATCCCCTAAGTTACTACCTCCTGAAGAAACTTCTCAGTATGTCATTTTCGTAATTGTACCTTTCAAGCGGGCCAGCCACAATCGTGAAGCCTTTTAGCTAAACTGGGACCGTTGGCGCGTAACTGGTTTCAAATAGCTATCTTTGTTTCAACAACCTTGATCAGGTCAGAACAGATTCCAGTGCACTACCTTTAAATAATGGGGGATGTGGGAGCCTGTAAACCAGTGTTTCAACTTAATTAAATCTGTCTTCAGATCACGGGGAGAATTTTTCTCCTCGAATCACAATTTACAGTAAACCGAAGAAAGCAGAGGACGACACTAGGAAGAACTGCTTACGTCCAGGTCAAGAAGTAATTTCGGAAGAGGAACTGAGATTTTTAACCGGTGGTAAGCCTCACTTGGTTACCAAATACATTAAAACGCTGAAGATGGATGTGAATTCCTACCGTGGTGCACACACACATATCTCTTACCATTTACAATTTCAGAAGTTCCGGAAAATAACATAACCGAGTTTGTCCTCGATTCCACTTCTATTGGAAGAATGCAGGTGCAGACCACTGATAACCTTGAAGATGAGATGTAACTGGAATTGAGGTAAAATTTGGCAGGTACACTGAAACGGATGCGGAAAATACAATGGGCTGCATAGTATTTTATGTAGCTGCTAAAACCCGTTTGATACAAGATGTATCACTTAAATCTAAGGAGAGAATTGTATAAACTATAATCCAACTGGCACCCAAAATGCCAACAGATCCTCGGACAATATTGAATCAACCGCACAGAAGCTGCCAGGGGAAGTGGGTTGGACCCAGCTTGTCTTTGAATTATTTTGCAGAAGAAGCTGAGTAGACTGATAGGAGGTCACGATACTCAAAGACTTGAAAGACTCTTGAGCTGCAAGTGAGCACTGATAGACAGCCGTTGTGCAACGATTCCGACCAACAACTGTGACTCCCTCTAGATCAAATTTTGCATCCCATTGCAGTAGTTGTATTCTCACCGGCATTACAGCATACCAACATCACATCACTCAACACCCCGATGAGTTATTGGAGAAGTTTCAAATTTGTCGATCAATAATGTTTCAACAACTGTTTTAGAATGCATTGTTCCTGCGAAGTTGGTGGCTGCGGTGTGTGATAACCCAGCAGGTGCACTAGTAAAACCGATATTTGGTAACACCTTGAGAAGGGGTATGAAAGGTGAGAACATATGCCACAAGGAAGGGTTCTTTATGACTTTTCCAGTCACCAACTTAAACTGTTGACATAACCTATCGTTCCTTAAGCAAGATGATGCAGCCTGTAGGGACTGTAACGAAAAAAGTGATTTGAAAATCCCTCCCGAGTACTCTGTTTGACATTACTGATATTTATCTGAATATTTTTACCATCATTATGGATATTGTGCTTTTGACCCCAACCGATGTAGTATTATTTTGCCGTTTGTCTGTCTTCTTTGAATTTACACTCATTATTTATCTTCGTTTGATTGCGACTTATCATGAATGCTTCACGTCGCTGTTGTGTGATGCTGTACTGTCGAAAATATAGCGTTGTTTTACTGCTCCCGACATTTCGTTCCGGCCCAATTTAAGGGTGCGCTACGGTATGACTGCTTATCTTTTGATTGGCTACTGGAAAGCTCTATTCACTGGTTTGATTCTAGCTTTCGGTCCCGTTTCGTCGGGAATATTCTTACTGATTCTCAGCACGTATTCGGGCCAGAGAAGGTTTGGGATGATTGGTTGCCCAACTGCACTGTTTAGACACTTTTGTAATTTTGATATAACTTACTGTTGTTTGATAGAACCAAAGATTAATCACAAGTCTATCGCCGATTTGCTACAAATCGTGTTTGATATTGTTGAACCAATCTTTGACCGGGCGTCACTCATTAAAGTTAGGGAATGAATGCAAGCTGTGAGTCACCGAGTAGCTATGCAACCTCTTCTCGGCAGACAGCAGTGGTAATCTCAGTAGTCAATGAGTTCCGGTGGCCGAAAAGTTATGAAGCGAGAAAATTTAGACGTACACGGATTTTCGCTCTCCGATAGGCTATTTTCTTCGAGTTAGCACGATGATTACCACACTGGCCATTCGCCAGAATCCTACTGTTCGAGTGGGTTGGATTACCTAGTATTTTGTGAGGCGTTATCAAGCCACCACGTGATTTTCGGCAACCAAGGGGGTACAACCCTGGGCCTTTCAGTCTGTCCTCATAGAGTTTTCGCCACATTCCCACTACACTCTTCATTGCTCACCTCTGAATTTTCTGCATGAGGTTCACATCTCTTTCCGGGTATCCCGGTGCAATGAAGTTGTACGCATCTGAGTGAGGTCGTATGGAGATCTCAACGGAATTCAGAAAGAGTTTCAGAGCGAGGGAAGCTAGTTGTGTCAGCATAAAGGGCGTTGTCGGGTAGGCTCTGGAGGTGTCTCCAGTATAATTGGACCTGGTCTCTAACTTTTTAGTTGGTATTGGTCTCAGATCTTTCTGCATTGGATGACGCACATCACAGACATAGTAGGGTGTTTTGGTGAGCCGGAAGTGCTGAAAAACATGTTCCATATTTATCCAGGCTAAATGCCGTTGTCATTCACCCACTTTGTAAGCAGTCCTAGGTTACTTTGTAGTGCTCCTAAACCCGTTTCGGACGTTCCAGCTCCCAGTAACTTCATGTCATTGAGTAAGGTGTGAGGTAGAACAGCGGGTGATAGCGTTCTCTAGGCCGCACAAACCCTGCTAGCCTTTGTGCAGAATTCTCTGCCCTATGAATTATCCCCTAACCAAGAAAAAACCTGACCTCTGGTTTCCAACCTTGATTTTTGTGTGTAAGAATGGTGTGTGAGACTGTGTCAGAGGTCTTGTAAAATCCAGGAGGATCAGATGAACAGGGACTTGGAGATCCCAGAATGACGTCCAGTTGTCGCCGGTTGTCAGAAGAGCCGGGGAAAAGCATCCATCCTTTCGAAAACCATGTTGAGTGTCCCTTGGGACTCGCTCCTCCTTTGTTCAGGTACTCTCTGGCATGAGCGTCTGTCAGGCTCTCTGTCACCTTCGACAACACTGGTAGAAACGCTATAGGTTGGCAGCGTTGTGAGTCCTACTTGTCTCCTCCTTTGAAAATATGGGAGAGAACAGCACGTTTCTAACCTCATGGAGGCATAGCTTTGGTGAGGGGGGTAAAGATTCAGGTTACAGGGTGGGCCAGATAAGACAGTGGGGCGCTGTTTCAATGCAGACGACCGAATATCACCACGTCACGGTGGTTCTTCTGCGCGGAGCATCAATTGTTCCTCGGTGGCCATCGCACGGGTTACTTTCATTCCATATGGCGCCTCTACCTTCGGAAGTGGGGTATATTGCCGAGGCAGTTGGCCATCTTGGTTGGATGACGGGGTGCTAAGTTGTGCGTCGAAAGTAGAGCTAAACGTCTCCGGAACCTCCACTCCGGAGAGACTCTTTTCGTTCGAACCTTTCATAAGGTAGTCTCTCAGGGTAACGGATTCCCTCTCAGTCATGAATCAATACAAGTTTTGGAGTTTGGTTCAAGCTTCTGGACGAGGTTTTTCTGGAACAACTCCCAGCTTCCCACACTTTGATATTGATTGCATCGAAACCTTCTAGCCATATATGCGCTACGACATGACTGTCCTCCAGTGGTCCTCCATTTACACCGTGCTTTCCTCTTCGCCTTCAGGGGACCATCACAGCCTGGGTTCGGCGTAAGTTCCGCTTTACAGGTACTGTTGTCACCACTGAGTTGCCTTCGGAGGTAGTCCCCTTAATAATGTCGCTCAGTGGTTTTTGGTGATTGAAAATTGGTACAGTGTTTCAGAACTGGGTCCATGGTGCCATGAATAGGTATTTGTCCATCTTTCTTCAGCGAAGATAAGGGCAGGATTCCTCCCGTGATGGCTATTCACTTAAAGCCAGTTCAGACACTAACATACTGTGGTCGCTGCTGCCGGCACGGGTTTCAACCTGAACACCACTTGCTGGAAAGTGGTCGCCAGTAAGAAGATTGTCGAGCTTGGATGGTTTTCTCCTCGGCCCCCAACAAGTGTCATCTCCAATCTCTCCGATCATCCCAGTCCATTTGATGGTGTTAAATCGGTTCTAGTTAGGCTGCCTTTCTCTGCTCAAGGTTGAGAGTTGAGGAATTAAAACACCCAGCAAGGTAGGCCTAGCCATACCCCATAGTTATCACTGCAGATGCCACTTGCTGCAGCTGTCCATACTGTTAATATGATATGCCTAACAAACACAATACCTATTGGTTCTTGTAGTTTCCACTGAATAAAATATACTTTACATGGATTTCGAACGAAATCGACACCCTTATCCTGAGTATTCTCAGCAAGTGAAGTTAGTTTAGTAGGCGAATCACTAGTTGATACCCAGTCCCTAGAAAAGTACATCCTTGATAAAAATGGATAATTTGCAGTTTGGATCACGAAAATCGAAACAGTCGCTACAGGGGGCCGTGTAACGCATTTGAAATCTCTCCCACTTACTTTCCGGTTTCGATTCCTAGACTGCCTTACTCCTACGTCGCCAAGCTCTATTTTTCATCAATTATCCTTTATCGTTAAATGTAAATACTTATTCAGTCGTCGGCTCACGGTCTTCTCCTTTTTTCCCCTCATGATTCTCGTGATCACCACTAAACTCATACTCTTATAAACAAATAAATATTTTATCCTCAACGTAAGAATTTAACATGAGAGAAGTCAGTATACAGGCATCATCAAATTGATAATGGTGAAGAAATCTCCAGTAGTTAGACTGTCCTGAATGATACAGAAGGTATCGCATCACGGTTTATCATGATACCAAAAGTGACTGCAGGTTATGCAAAGAACAAAAAAATCACCTCACAGTACATACAAGTTGTCTATGAGTCTCCACTCACCATTCTTTTTTCACAATAAAGCGATGCCGAAATCGTACAATATTCGACGTTTGCGTTACATGTAACTTAGATGGTTAACCTGGCGGTATAGTTCCGTGTTTCGTCGGATTAACGTTCATTTTAACATCAGTTCACGTTTATATTATCGTTGGCCAACGAAGACTCACTTCATTGGTTTCAGGTAACGGTAAGTGTTAGCATAACCATGTAATCCATGTGAATATACGTCCTCACACTTCCTACTCGTAGTGTGGTCTTGCTCGGCAATAGAGATGTAATCCATCAGAATTAGTTGTTCCTGTACAAAGAAATAAACATTTGAAAGACCATTATCCAGTGATGATGGAGTTCTGCATATCGAATTCACACTGAGGCATACAGCATTATCAAGGAGGTATGTTAACTGCTAATTGTCTCCTATGAAATGTAGTCAAATGAAGTGAAGTACTGGAGAAGTTCGTTCGGGAACATGTCTCACTTTGAGTCGCCAGGTGAGTCTACTTCTTAGACTTGGTTGTTTGTCCAGATTTTCGCTGCCATTACAACCGTCCGGAAGCCTTAGATAGTTTATTGTAGTTGGGTTTTCGTAGTTGGTTGCATCTAGGATGTTGGTAACTGGGCGAGTTTGCCTGAAAATCAATAAGGGAAGCAATATGTTCAGTAGGTTTACAATTTCAGTCAAAATTATGCTCTGGGTTTTCTACTCGAAAATAAGCTGGAAAGAGAAGAAGAAAAGGAAACCCCGGGCAGAGACCGGAGAGTGGCATACCACACAAGACGAAGTTGGGAAGAGAGAAGTTCCTATCTTCTTAGAGTCATTCCAGCTATGTGTGCACTTTAATTTATGCATATAAAAATGACTCTTATGATTTTCTTGGGTAAAATTCGTGCAAGTTTTCGGGTATACCGTTTTTACTGGTAGACATACCGGGAAAACTGACTCTCCATCAAAGTGACATATGCTTTGCCAACGTGTACTTTACTGACTACACAGCCTAAGCTAGTGGAATAGCTGTGAGATTGGTGACAGCCTTAATTCACACGTCCAGGGGTTTTAGTACGTATATATAGTGCCCAAACGAGTGATAGACTGATCATCTGTGAGGAGCTTATTAGTTGGGGGGCGAGAGACAGAAGATGAGCCTGCAGTACGTATTTCCTCAGGAAGTCTATTCTAGTGAGAGAACTTACTGAGGAAGAAATCACCTCGCACACCGATCTTACAGCACTCAGTTTTAGCTGATTGTTTGTGATTACGTATATTGTAAATAGATGTTAGAACTATTTGAATTCTTGGACCGCATGAGTACATTTGCCTACAAAGTGGTTCATAGTAAAGTGCAAGATTCATTGTAGGTCGCCTCTTTCAGGCAGGTTCTAGTCGTAGCATGTTGCATCTGGAGATGTAGTCGAGGTTGCAGTCAGCTCTTAGTGTTCTTAATGTAAAACGGCGTGTACCCCTTCGATTTCTGGTTTGTCGTCTGTTCAAAAGCTGCTGATAACAAATGAACAGTATTCTAGAATTAAACGTATGCATACTTTGTAGAGTAGGAACTTAGATTCAGTACCATAAAAATTGTAGCGTCATACACTTCCCCAAAATCAATAGCCTAGGGTTTGACGACTTTCGACATTGATGCTGACCTTGATAGTTTAACTGGACTCGCTAAGCTGAAGGCACCCGGTCAAGCATCCTCGCCATTTGGCACGCTGTCGTGTTACGTTGCATTGCTCGTATTCGACTCTCTAGCCAGTTAGTTGGAACGCATCGGTATTTTGGCATAACCATCCAAATATACTATTCCATCCGACTACGCTATCGTGTTCTTCCTTGGTCTCGTATTCGTGGGTATATAACAAGTTCGAATAATTAGTGATTGGTCTTTGCGTCTGTCAAGTTCGCACCAGGACAAATCCTAAATTGGTGAGCCCGACGTGATCATATATCCCGACCAATAACAAGTATTGAATTGGTGAGCCTGTTCCATTTTATATTTGTTTATTGTTTTCATTTCGATAACATTTATATATCCATTTACTACACTTTCTCATGTCCGACCACACTCCCAAGCTTATTCGTATTAAGCCGACTACGAACACGATCCAACTCGTGCCATATTGGCCAGACAATGCAGAAACATGGTTTCTGTATGCCGAGGCAGATTTTCGAGAACAGGGTGTCTCAGATCCTCAATCTCGATTTCTTGCTGTCATACGTTCACTACCGCGAGAATTAAACAGGTATGTTACAGCAAACATGTTTAATCCTGAAGTAAGTGACCCTTATGCACTTCTAAAGGCCGCACTCTTGAAGAAAAGCGATCTCACAGATCGCCAACGTCTAGACGAATTGCTTCGTAACATCGAGCTAGGCAGCCACTCAGCTACTGAAGTCCTCGCACGCATGCGAGAAGTAATCGGTGCACGAACATTTGACGATGGTTTCTTCCGAGAACTATTTCTCTCGAAACTACCACAACCGGTGCAAACCGTGTTGGTGACACTCCAGTCAGTCCCACTCGACGACCTGGCAGCCTCAGCAGATAAAATACTGGAGATATCCAGCAGACCCGTCTCCAACGTATATTCTATCTGCGACAAACAGAGCGCCAGGATTCAGAGGTGACCAAGTTGTGCAACTCTGTTAAACGGTTGCTACGATCTCGAAGTCCTAGATCACGTAGCACTTCACAGAAACGCACCTTGGCGCATCGCAGCAAGTCGTGGTAGCCCTAAAACGAAACCCAACAGGGTGGAAAACCCTGAATGGTGCTGGTTTCATAACACTTACGGGGATGAAGCCAGAAAATGTCGTAAACCATGCCGTTTTAAGAAGGACACAAACTCGGGAAACGGTCACGCCGGCACGTGCTCACGGCAACCGTAGCCGGCGGAAAAAGCCGTTTGCTCTACGTCACCGACGTTAAAACGAAAGTCCGCTACCTCGTCGACACCGGCGCAGAAGTTAGCGTTCTTCCAGCAACGACAAAGGAGCGTCATCTTGACCCATCCTTCAATCTTCAAGCAGCCAACGGCAAGGCAATCGCGACATTCGGGAGACGGTATGCCTACCTCAACTTAGGTTTACGCAAACCTATTCACTGGATCTTCCTCCTTGCTGACGTCTCTATGCCCATCATTGGCATAGATTTGCTAAACCATTACGATCTACTCGTAGATGCTCGCCGTCGACGACTGATAGATAACAGCACAAAGTTATCTATTGGCGGCACCACCTATGTAGGTCCGAGTTTAGCCATCGTTAGGACTAAACAATCAAGCGACACGAGAAATCCTATATTATTGAGCGAGACGGACGTGAAGATACTGTCAGTATCGACCGTTTGAAACCAGCTTATTTCGAAGGTAACCCCCTTATTAGTGATGTTTCAGATCGCTACATCCGACCGACGGATGACTCAATTATCGAGATTCTCGACGATGTGCCTGGTAATGCACAGCTGCAACAACCATCGGCGCAACAAAAAACACGATCAGGTCAAACCGTCAGGTTCCCAGAGTATCTGAAGTCATATTCAACTTAGCTGTGTGTGTGCCAACCATTTTTTTTCTTTTTTTTCGAGGCACTATTTTTCTCATTTACCGGCAATGCACAAACCCTCGTACACTTTCCTTTTTATATCAATTTTTATTACCATGTAATAAAAACTAAAAAAACCGGCGAAGATAAGCGTAAATTTTTATTTTTCGATATGTTTATATATAAATAATTCCCACTTTTACGAAACGTTTTTGTGGTATTAAAGACTTTTATTTATATTCCAGGTGCAACGAGCACTGGACGGAACGTCGAAAGGAACAGATGACCGCGACCGACGTACAATTTCATTTATTGTATTTTATTTATTTAGTCGCCACGATACCCTAGAATAAGGTTCAGACAACTGGGGGCTACCTCACGCAGTGAGCCCATCGGAAGGGTTTTACCAGTGGAGAAACCACCGGGTTTTTACTTCCGGCTGGCATCGTCTTAGGGTCCTCACGAACCCACTAGGGGGGAGTGATCTGTAGCGTCATACACTTCCCCAAAATCAATAGCCTAGGGTTTGACGACTTTCGACATTGATGCTGACCTTGATAGTTTAACTGGACTCGCTAAGCTGAAGGCACCCGGTCAAGCATCCTCGCCATTTGGCACGCTGTCGTGTTACGTTGCACTGCTCGTATTCGACTCTCTAGCCAGTTAGTTGGAACGCATCGGTATTTTGGCATAACCATCCAAATATACTATTCCATCCGACTACGCTATCGTGTTCTTCCTTGGTCTCGTATTCGTGGGTATATAACAAGTCCGAATAATTAGTGATTGGTCTTTTCGTCTGTCAAGTACTCACCAGGACAAATCCTAAAAACTTACGAATGATGCATCCTAGGAATCTGTGCGACTCAGTTTCGCTGTACGCTGCCTGCTCGCAGAAATTCAAGTCACTGGAGTATTTTCTCCCGGGGTCAGAGACAGAACTGAGTTTTGGTAACTTTTGTTCGCATACTTTAAATGCCAAGTCTAGGTCACTGTTACCAGCGCAGATCCATCCGCACTTGTTGGTGTTGAACTATGGAAGGGTATCACCATACCAAGAAGAAAGCTTTTCTAGTTCATGTCGATTAGCAGTCATAGTGTCACCCAGCTAATGGCTATAACATGAGCAAACAACTTTTAGGTCGCTGGCTAATAGAAAGGCGTCGCCTATGGCAAAGCAGTTGCAAACACTGTTACTGTAGATAGTAAACGAAAGAGGCCTGAGGACGCTACCTTGCACAACTGCACTTGTGATGTATCTTAGAGTAGACAGAGCTGAATTGATTTTTGTTATTTGAGTGCGATCACTAAGAAATGATTTCAGCCAGCTTAGCAAAGGGTTGCTAATACCTAGCGCGTTTGACTCTTCGAGTGGTATATTATGCGAAACCACGTCAGATGCCTTCGACATATCGAAGTACAGTACAAGGACCATTTTGCGTGCTTCACGTCTACTGGTAATGAGGTTGGAGAAACCAAAATGACACGTGACGCATGATCTGCTTTTCATAAAGGCGTGCTCAGACTTTGTTGTAAAATCTTCTGCACGTAGGTATTCAGACATACTGTCTTTCGCAGCTCTTCTACGTACCCCTTGACAACTTCCCTATGGGCTAAGCAAAAACTTATCAACGACCAGTCGTTGCAGTAAAGGCCGCTGGGAGCAAACAAGGGTAACAACTGGGTAGGTGGGTGACAGAATCTATGAAACATTAGTGTCCAATGCAGGATTTTGAGTGAGTGGGATGTTCACCGAGTGGAAACAGTACTGGTAGGTAAGATATGATGGTATCAGATGACGGCATATTGGAATTTTTTCTGGTTATCATACAAACAAAATGACTGGAGATATTCTTGAGTGAAGTAAAACTTCCGTATTTGATGATGTATTACTGGCGAAAGAGAAGACATACTTCGAAGAGTAACGCTCATTCCTACTGAGTGGTACCAGCGGAAGAAGAGAATATGGTTGCCACAATGGCTGAGCCGACAGCAGCTACTATGAGGGAAGAGAAGTGAGAAGAGGTAACGGGTGAAGGTTAGAAAAAATTAAAGGTGATCAACTACTCAGAATTATAAGCCAATTAAGTTGATGAAGTCAAGTTTGTATTGTTTAACAGACGGCAATTTATGATAACTACATATACAGCACTCTTTTCTTGTCCAAATAATACCGAAGCATTTCTACGTTGTTTTACTCAATTGCGTGGAAAAAAGAACATTCCATAGGTGGTTAGGCATTAGGTTTGCGCGCGGTGTGGAATGTCGGCTGCACCTGAACATCCTTTGAACAAAGGTTTCCGCAAAGGCAACTGATGGGTTGCACCTGACTTTGGACGGGCAGCAGCGGCCGGCGCCTCGTCGGTAGCGCTGATAAAAGTGTAGAAGCAAACATGACAAGGAACCGCTAGGTTGGGGATAAGGCACAGAGTGACTGTTTGGATTTGAGGGCCAAATAATAGGTGACAAAGATAGCAAGAAACCAAAAGCACGATGGACCTTGGGAATCGAAATGGAATATACGTACACATATACACAGGAAGTCGTAAAACCACATACATAGACGTAATTACTGAACTATGCCAGGATTTTATATTTCACAACAACCATAGAAACAAGTGTACTTCGATCGGCAATCACAGAATATGTAGTCTGGTTCAACTCCAGTTATGTGAGCATAGATAAAAGATTTGCTTCCCACAGCGATGTTTCATCCAAGTAGTTGCAGAACCAAAGACGGAAATTTCTGCAGAGTATGTATAGGGCTTTAAAATGCGAAAACCAATAATGTCAGTTTTTATGCTGTTTCTGCGGGGGAAAATAAATAAAACATTTGACAGGTCAAGTATTGCATAGGTTTCCTATTTAATTAGTAATTGTTTACTCCCATCACTATCTTTAAGGAATTGAGATAAAAAAAGCTTAACTGAAGGGTATATGTAACTTATGTGTTGAGTTCAAACAGAAGCCACACAGTGTCCCTGGTCCTTAGTTTGCTACAACTCACTTCTAATTCACATTCTTTTGGGCCTCTTTGGAAAGTGCAGAAAGAGCTGAAGTACGGCGCTATTTCTGACAGTGGAATGAAGGCACCTCCGACTAACAGTGTATTCCATAGTAAAGAAGTCTGAGCTGCGGCAATGGGATGTTTTAACGGTGGGAGCTTGGCGTCTTAGGTTGTATTTTGTGGCTGACTCAGAAACAAGGCCATTTAAAACGCTATCGTCGTAGTAAAAGCGTCTCCTGTATAAATCTCGGCACCCACAATGACTACCAGCACTAGTGGCCTTTAGCTAAGAGCCAGATTAACTTACATAACTGGTTCCTCTCCTGCCGGGTTTATAGGGCGATGGCCAGAAGGGACTTAAGGGATGATCCATTTCTCCAGTTTAGACTAACCAACTTGGGGGCGAGTTACGATGCAAATGTTTGAAAGGCTGCTTGGAATAATCCGAAATAGGATCATTTCCCAAGATACCTATGTGTGATTTCCCAAATCTTCGAACCAATGGGGCTTCGTTTGGGCAGTAAACCGGACTTACAATACCAACTTGTTTGTGCATGCCTACCCACGAGCTACTCAGTTTCGAGTAGCGTGATTTCACTGCCGTATACCGCATGCGATTACTGCCCCCTCTGCCCATTAGGGCAGTATGTTTTTATGTGCCAAAAAATGTTCACACCACGAGAAGTATTGTTAAGGTTCGGGGGATAAGTTGCGCTGGGACGACACACAGTGATGGATTTGATCCCTTGAGTGGATACACTGATGGAATTTTTGTTTCTTTGGGATAGCAGCTTGCTGGGAAATTCTAGACAATCATTAGGATTTGAAGATATTGTTCCTTGTACTCAGTGATTCTGTTTCATTTCGGCTAATTATGAGTCGACACAATGTCTGTCCGCTGTGAATTTCATTCGCTTAAATTGAGTGCATTTTGGGAACACTTTCGATTACTGCTGACGTTTACGGATTCGGTTGCTTGGCTAAACCGGAATATTATGTTTCAGCACATATAATGTATTGCTTTGCGTAGTCTTGGGTAGATACACAAGGAGTTTGACACACTATAGAAGTTTAGTGATGCTTTTTTACATTTTTGAAAGGCACTGTGTATGGCATGTTCACGACTATGGCGTTTTGAACGTGCTCTATCCCCTTGGCTACTTCACGCAAGACGCAGTCAACCAGTCTCAGTATGTAGAGGCACTCGATTGAGTTTTTACATCATTGCTAGGTATTCGGTTTTTGGAAAAGGTGTGCCATATCAAGTTTGCTTGCCTATTTGTTTTGCTGCAGTGTCTCTCTTACTAGTTGGGTTGCCATTACAGATGTCTCCGGTGACATTATGCACCAAAAAGCACCTAAAGCTGATTGACGCCAATAATTATTGGACTGCTCCCACTCTTTCACAAATTCTGGACCATCTTCAAGATTAACTCACCTACTGGTCATGATTCTTCTTGAGACGAACCGTCCGATCATCCCCAACAGTATTAGTAACAGAGACATTCTGAACAGATGATTAGACCGAAAAACAATTTACATATTGGCTCAGAACATCACTTACCTGCAGTGGCTCCACACTACACATTTTCTAGTACTCGGTACGAAGAGATCTTTTCATATGAAACTTACTATGCATCAGATACACTTCTCGAATGACGCCGCCTGCGCTAATACAAAAGATACCCGAAGTCTAGGCATAAATACTGCCACTTGGACTACTGACTGTTTCAACATCTATTTCCATCCAATACAGCAACTATTCCCGGCAGAATTAATCTAGATTAGCTCTAAACGTAGCGTGTGACCTGGAAATACACTTATGATGGGGTTGGCTTCGGAATAAGCTGCTTTCAAACGGCCGATACTAACTGTATCTTCACATCCGCTTCGCTCGATCACATAGAATTTCTCATGTAGCTTAAATGGCCCGTCGTAAGGTGGTTCAAGTGGTCGACGAACGGCGTCGTGGCGAATAAACACGTGTGATGTCTTTCGTAAAATGAGGTGAACGAATACATCAGTCGTTTGAGGTCTAACCGGGGAAGGCCTAACCGAGCGCATTGCGTTTGTAAGCATAGTCACTCAAGATGCCCTGTCGGAAACACGTTTGAAAATTGAAGGGGAAACAAATTCACCCGGTGGGCGAAAAGTGGTCCCCAAGACCAGTTCTGCAGAGGTGCATCCGGCATCAACTTTCAGGGCGTTACGAATACCTAGTAGGACTAGAGGCAGAGCCTCGGGCCACCTAGGTGTGTTTGCAGCTGAAAAGGAAGCTTTCAGCTGTCGATGGAAGCGTTCTACCATGCCATTTGCTCGTGAAATGATCCACACTAGAATTGGAGCCCACGGTCGGTTGTGACGTAAGATGGACATCCGAAGTTCGCGACCCATCTTTCCACGAAAACATGATCTACAGTTTCAGCAGTAATATCCTCAGTAGGTACTGCTTCTGACCATCTCGTAAAACGATCCACGCAAGTGAAAAGGTGAACACATCCATTAGATTCTGGTAGAGGTCCTACAATGCCCATATAGGTGTGGTCGAAACGCATGCCTGGGGCTAGAAAAGAACCTAAAGGGCTTTTCGTGTGTCGTGTGACTTTGCACTTCTGACAAGCTAAGCGCGACTGAGCCCACTCCTTAACGCCTTTGTTCATTCCCACCAAGCAGGAACGTTGTGCATTAAGCTTGATGGTAGCTCATGCACCTTGATGGGACAGTTTGTGCAACGTATTGAAGGCGTTGCGTCGACAACTCTTCGGAACTGTTGGACATGGTTGACTGGCAGATTTAGCATAAAATTGTATCATTGCCTGATCCTACTGGACACAGTCGTAGCTTGAGAGTTGTGGAAGACAGATCATGATGCAGCCCAAGGTATTCTTTTTGACACCGAGCTAGTTCAAGGAGATCAGCGCCCTCGATAGGGTTTATCGAAGCTATTCCAGATGGTGCATCGGCTACGGAGTTATTTGCTCCAGAAATTTGGCTGACTTCAGACGTGAACTGGGAAATGTAATCCAGTAAAAGCGAGTCACGAAGGGAATATTTGTCAGATGCCGAGCTAAGAGAGAGTTAACGGCTTATGGTCTGTGAAAATAATGAAGTAATGACCTTCTACTGAACGTCGAAAATGGCGTACAGAACAGTACATAGCTAGGAGTCCCCTACCAAATGTACTGTACCTTGTTTCCATATCTTGCAGCTGCCTCGAGAAAAAGGCTGAAGGTTGTCACTTGTTGTCAGTCAACTGTTGCAAAACTGCTCCACTTGCTGAGTCAGATGCACCAACAGCAATACTCAAAGGAGCATTGGGGTCATGATGCATAAGCATGGTTGCGTTCGAAATGGCTTCCTTGACTTTAGAAAAAGCAAGTCTAGCCACGTTGTCCAGAGACACGAACCTCGTAGTTCCTCGAAGTAGATCTGTTAGTGGTCTCATGACAGAGGCACAGTTAGGGATAAACCTTCGGTAATAACTTACCAGGCCGTTGAAAGTGCGTGGATGTTTCACAGTGGTCGGCTCTGGATAGTTTGTGATGGCCGCCACTTTATCTCTCAATGGGCACATACCTTTGTTGTAGATGATATGCCCAAGGAAGCTAAGTGATTCAACTCCTATTTCACACTTCTGCAAGCTGACTGTGATGCTATGTTTTCTGAACCTGCCGAATACGAGCTTCAAATGTCTAAGGTGAGTTTCCTTATCTGGACTCGCAATGAGACAGTCATCGATGTCGACGTGGACAAAGTTTAGGCCGCGGAAGACATCGTCCATAAAGCGCTGGGATGTTTGTGCTGCATTCCGAAGACCGAACGGCATGCTCAGGAATTCAAAAAGGCCTAAGGGAGTGATAATAGCTGTTTTCAAGATACCTTCCACTGCCATGATAATCTGATTGTACGCTTTAACCGGATAGATTTTGGAGAAAATGCTCATGAGGGGAGATCCAACCACTTGGGGTTGGCCAAACTAAATCTGACCATATGTCTTTCGGGTGAAAACTCAAATTAATCTGAGAGCATACGTCACAGGGATGAAGACAGGGTGTTCCTCTCTGCACCTGTCATTCTTTGGAGGTTCATAAGATCTCCCAGAAAAGTAGCGCTAAAGATGCGCTCTGGCTTAGTTGTAAATGCTCTAAAGGTCCCTGTCTGGTTTGGATTTTATGCGGCCTCCAGGAGTCATGGCTATCTTAAATAAGATGATGCACCCTGTTTAAGGGGCTCCGGACTTGGACCTTTCTCGGGTCTTCACTGTGGAAGGTTTTAACTTCCCTCAGCTCTTCTCTACTGGACGCCTATCTACTGTTTCAAAAGAATTTCGGGAATCACTGTTGGAAGGCTTCTTGAATGAATATATTTCTCAGTGCGGTCTCTGGGGTTTGACGGCAAAGCGTCCTGACTTGAGTCAGTTCATTGGAGTAACCAGCTTAAATGTTTTTAGCCCTTTCGGACTGCGTGGCAACACACTTGTTCCCTCCAGCATTTCTACGTCTAAGTCATCTTACATGGATATGCGTAATAGATGTACGACGGAAATCAGGAAGGGTGAATTAAACTACCGGATATATGCGTACAACTCTGAACGGGAATCAAGGGATACTGAACCCATTGATGAAACAGAAGATTAACATTTCACTCCGCACAGGGGAGTAGCTTGGAGGCTCCCCGCACTAACTCGGGGCAGCGAACTTGATAGCTGAGGAATCCCAAACAACTGCTTTCCATCCGGAGGGGCAATAGCATATTTGTCGGACACCCATATTATCGAGGGGTTGATTAATACTGGGTTTAAACCTCCAGCAGTTAAGGGAATCTTGATTAACTTGAATCAGAATGTCCTCAGAAATTGATGGCATTCAGCCGAGTGTACACAGCGTGCCAATGTTCTGAGTGCCCCTCTAGGAGATTTCTTCATGTGTTCTTTTCTGGAGGGCAGAGTACCCTGCGACTGGGCATGGGTTACTGTGGTCGCAATATATAAAGGTGGGAACAAACTAGCTGCCTCTAGCTGCAGACCAATCCTCCTGGTTTCTTCATTTGTGAAGGCCATGGAGAGAGTAATAAACAACTCGCGTCGTGGTTACCTGCTTGTGAATTCAGTCTCAAGCTGTTCTCAACACGGGTTTCTATCCGGAAGGTCATTTAACGTCTGGTTGTTGATAGCCTGAAATATCTGGACTCTCTGTTGAGTGGGAATAGCCCGTTCGTATAGGTGTGCCTGACTTTCCTAAGGCATTTAACAGGGTAAACCGCGATATTCTGCGTAAACACTTCAGTTTATGGGTGCTTATGTGTTGGGCTGACAGGCTATTTTGACACGAGGTTGCGTTCAGTTGGAGTTGGCTCGGTGGTGTACTTCAGGGTTTTACTCTTGCTTCTTTCAATGATCTACCAGGATCCCTCACTTCTCACTCACTGTTGTATGCCGATGGATATTCTGGCTGTTGGTGAGAACCTGTCAAAAATCCTAAATTGAACTGGCAAATATAGAAATAGTTTTAGTTCTCATTCGCTGAGTGGGATAAGTATCTGTCACTCATGCGTTGAAAAAGATCCAGGAGTTACTTTAAGTGACACGTCTGAAGCTTATACGCGTTGTCACCTAATAGCCAACGGGACCTGCATAATCCTGGAGTTTCTTTTGAGAAATTTAAGGAGCTTATACCCAGCCGTCTTCACGACAGCACATCAACTTTATATTCGTCCTCATCTTGGAAAAACCCACTTGTGATGTCCCATACCCGAAGAGGAATACAGCCACCCTGGAACGGATTCGCAGAAAAGCTACGAAGAAAATGGTCGGGTTATGGTACGAAACGTACCTGGATCGCTCAGCGGCTCTCAAGCTGCATCCAGTACAACACCGGAGGATCAGAGGGTATTGTTACAGACCAATTCCCTGATAATTTCAAAATGAGGCTAGATGAGCACCTAGATTCTTGTGGGATCGGTGAGATATGCTAGAGAAGCTTTCCGTCATCTATTGATCAGGAGCAGTAATACTACCTTGAAACCAGATTAATGATTATCGATTACCTCTATCCTTTCAGGGTTTTGGAATCAGGAAGACAAATGTTTCCATTCTGGACCTAAGGCATAATCCAGTAAGACAAAAGTAGAACTCAAGGAACCATCTTTCACCAATCCCAAAGCACGGAGATTGCAGTTCGTTGTTGTAGTGTTGCGTGTCTAAGGGCGCAATATACCGTTGGCGACGCTACCGTCCTGTCACGTAGCGCCTTCAGAACTTTACTCACTCACTCTCCGGTTTTGATTTCTATGCTGTCTTACCCCTATTTTGTCCAGCTCTACAGTTTACCAATTATCCTTTATCATTAAGTGTAAGTAAATCCAGTATACTTGTTGAGTCCTCGGCTCATGGTCTTCGCTTTTTCTTTTCTCTTCAAGATTCTCGTGATCACCACTAAACTCATACTCTTCTACGTGCCCCTTGTCTACTTATCTACGGGCTAAACAAAAACTTAACAACTAGTCTTTAAATCCAGTGTCGCGGGACCTAAAAGAAAACGTAATCGCACATTCAAATGACAATCAGCTTGATGGTGTGGGAAAGATAGGCTAGGTTTTTGGAATTGAGTATGATTTTGTGGTTGAATGGTTTGTGTTCTTTTGTACTGTTGTTGGTGAGGTCATTCTGAAGTTGAATATGTGTTTTTCACTTGATAGTAGGCAACATCGTTCGCCTTGTTGGTTATTTTGAGCGTTGTTATAACAATGAGCCTGGCAAGATGTAGCTTGTTGCCAGAGGGAACCTTGGGATGATTGAGTATGAAATCACGGGCACCTATCACAACTTTAACTCTGTGTGACTGCACAAGTCCACACCGTGCCGTTTCTGTTTCAGCGCACTTTCAATATGGCCCCAGGGGTTGATTAGCTGAATGCTCCCAGTTGGGCAAATGAACGTGTACAAAGGGGTGCATCTCGCCCTCTAAGCCACGCTGCAGTTTCGACGTCTGAAGACGAGTAGCTGTCAGAGGATGATCCTATGTCCTTATGACTTCCTAATACAGGAGACACTGGTTGGCCTCACACATTTATAGCAACGTTCATCTCCCCCAACAGAAGGCATCACGCCAGTAAAACGCTGAGATCGCACTACCACAAAATGAATTGGTTACAGCAATTCTAGTCTCATTACAGACAGCCCTACAACTATTTTGTGATTGTCCGTCACCAAAGCCCTCGTTGGAACCAAAAGTATCGGAATCATACGGCCTGAGAAATTTGCACCCGACCAATCCTTCACTCTATGTGAAGACCAGTGCCATCGCTACTTGCAGCAGTCGTCCGCCGGACAGCCAGCCACTGCTCTAGTAAGTGTGCTATTTCTAGAAGCATGAAAAAGCCTTAAGTTGGCAAGAGTTAATTTGATTTCGAAAGATAATGTGGAGCTGTTTGTAAATATACGGACAGCATTTGCCTCACGACTTCACGTTGTAAAACACATGTCACGCCTGTCATCATTTAGACGGTAAAACTACGAAGGAATATATGGCAACTTCAAGAGCTGGCTTATTTGGCATTCCTAGATAATTCACTTAGCTTAGTTGAAGTTCGTGTTCTACAGCAGTTTAAAGAGGGCTTACATCATGATGAAGTATGTGAGAGAATTCTTGAACGTCATGCAACATGTAGGACTAAAGCATTACGATTAGCTAGAGAGTAAGAATTCTTGTTGAAAGCACACCGAAACAGGTGGCACGATATGTCGTTACACGGAATCGGACCAACCAGTCCTGAAAATGAAGCGTTGGACCTATACCGTACTGATGTTGCAACCTGGGCATATGCAGGGTAAGGGCAGACTGCACTTGGTCCAGGCATAGAGTAACAGCAACAAGTTGGACGACCCTAACTTACTATCAACACCCATCTGGATCGTCTAAGTGGTTGGTGAGACAACCGAACAACGACTCTGAAGAGAATCTGGGTGAGTTGCCTTTTGTTATTACCCATGTTGTGTCTGGTATTACTAAGGTGCATGATTACCTACCTACTGTTTGCGTTTGTGTACAAGGAGTGATGGTGGTTGGCTTGATCAGTACTGATATAGCTTGCATTCTATCACCTAAAGGAGTAGTACCATGTGCAACAAGCCACTGTCAAACTTGAAGCTGCAAGTGGTGCAGGTGTGAGAGTGATGGGTGGACTAGACGTGCTTTGGACAGGCACAAATGTCTGTTTGTGTTTACGTAATAGTGGATGGCCCAGCATGGTAGCAGATAGCTGATTTGCTACGTCAGTGCTTGGGACAGATTAATAGTCGGAATCATGTCTATGTATTAGGTACCAATATAGAGCTGGGAACAATCAGCGAAATTACTCCTTTGTGGTTGTGTGAACGTATTAGAAACATTTACCAACAAGGACGTACTGAATTATGTTTCCATAGGACATGGGATTACAATTCAAAAGGTCCCTCCCTAGAGATTATAGATACCATAGTTTGGAGATTAGAGGAGTTGATATTGACCACAATGTTAGGACCTAGAGTCGATGTAGCTGAGTCCGTACTGTTAAGACAAGCACCTCGCCGCGTGCCTACAGAGTTACAACCTCAGCTTGCGAACATGATTAGAGAGATGTTGCAAGCAAGAATCATGCCTTGCCATTCTTCATCGGGTTCCCCTGTTGTTTTAGTTGAGAAATAGGGTAAAGGACCCTGTCTGTGTAGACTACAGAAAGTTGAACACTGTCACCCGCAAATAGTTCCCGTTGCTGTGCATCGATGAAGCTCTGACAAAAAGACAAAAAATCAAGGTGGAACCTCGAACACAAATGCACCGGCTCAAGTTGTCTCACTTCTCAGGAGAAATTCGGCAAATGCTGAACGACCCTTCTGTATTCAAGCTGAGATTATGTTAGCAACCAGCCCGTTGGGGCTGATGCAACTGCCCAAGTAAGTGAAGCAGTCGACATGTTGAACCACTTTACTTTCTACCATTGAAACGGGAGTACTTGCAAGAGACCAGTAGTGCAACATCGTCCTACATTTCACAGCTGCGAAATGCATCCCAGTCATACTCAGATTTCCTCTCAAAAGTTAGCAAGACCCTGGATTTTATCAGCATCTTCACCTCGTAATACAATACCATCTGCATACTCCAAGCGGAACCGTAGATGGGGTAGATCAAAACTTCAGACCTCAAAAGTACATAAGATTTCGTCAAATCGTGTGTCCACAACCAAGTTAAGAGAAAAAACCGACAGAGCGCGTTGCCACGGACACCCCAAGTTCTCGTGACCTAACATGATACTCAAGTCCTCAAACGTCTCTCGTAACTATATCGGAGAGTCATATGTGTCTGAGCTGAATGTGGGTGATTGGTTTGTTTGTAGGAGGTGTGTGTTGAAGGTGGGAGGTGATTTGTTGTGGGTAGTTGTTTGTGCTGTGTGTTTGTGTGTTATGTTTGTTGTTTTTGATGAGATGATAGTGTGTTGGTTATATTTATTTGTTTTGTTATTCATGAGATATGATGAGGTTGAATTCACGACGGTCTGTTGACGGTCATATGATAAAGTTGTGAACACTGAGTTGTTATTGTTTGTTTGTGATGAATTGTGTGTGTTGGTGTAATTTTGGTGTTTAGTGTTGATGGTGTATGTTTTTTTCCATTGCAGGTTGTTTATGTAGTCATGGTTGTGAGTGGCGTGAGTCGTCGTGTGGTATGATGTGGTTGAAGTTGAGGAGGCTATTCTGTGTTGGTGTTTGAAGTGAGGTGAGTAATTGTGTGGAGTAGTATTGTGTAGTGTAGTGTAGTTGTTGTTGTTGTTGCGTGTGTGTGTGTGTGTCAGTGTAGATATATGTGTATATATATATATATATATATATATATATATGTATGTATATATATGTAGTAGTAATTATTTGAGTGTATGTGTATCTGGTGATGTGATTCCAGCTCACATCGACCCATATGGTATGAGAGTGACTTGTATTATCTGATGGATGTGACAAGACCGACTATATAGTGGTCTATATTTTGATGTTTGACGAGTGTATATTGTTTCAGTTTGTCTGATTCGATGTTGTTTTGTTTTGTTTTTTTCTGTTAATTGCAGTTGGGTGTTCAATCGTTTGTAGGGTGTATATGAGGGATACGGTTGAGTTTTGTGTTAGTACGTGTTTTGTGATTGGAGGTGATGATGATGTAGCTGTGACGTTGATGAATATTTTGATTTCTGGTAAGTGTTTTTTATTTGTTGGTGTTATGTGATGGTATGGTGTGGTATGGTATGGTATGGTGTTGTATGGTTTGTGTATTGTGTGAGTGAGTATTGTTGATTAGTTGTGTGTTGTATGAAATGTTGGTATAGAGTGTTGGTGTTTGTTGTTGTTAAGTGTTGTTTTGTTTGTGTTGTGTTGTGTTGTGTTGTGTTGTGTTGTGTTGTGTTGTGTTTTGTGAAGTGTTTAGAGGAGGTTTTTTGTGTTTGTTGTGTATGTTGTTGTGGATTGTTTTGTGTTTAGTTTTTGTGATGAAGCGTGTGAGTGTGTGTTTTTGAGGCGATGAGGATTGTGTTGGTGGTGTTGATGGTTGTTTAGTAGTGTGTTTGTTTGGGAAGGCAAGGGGTGTGTTTTATGTTTGTTGTGTGTATGTTGGTGGTGTGTGTGTTTGAGGTTGTGAAGGTGACAGAAGGCGTGGTTGCGGTGATAGTGGGATGCAGTGAGGCAGGCAGTGAAAGTGTGATTGGTGTAGGAGAGTGTGATTGGGGCGAAGGTGTTGGTTGAGAGTGAGTGTTATGACTATGTTGGAGAGTTGTATGTGTCTGAGCTGAATGTGGGTGATTGGTTTGTTTGTAGGAGGTGTGTGTTGAAGGTGGGAGGTGATTTGTTGTGGGTAGTTGTTTGTGCTGTGTGTTTGTGTGTTATGTTTGTTGTTTTTGATGAGATGATAGTGTGTTGGTTATATTTATTTGTTTTGTTATTCATGAGATATGATGAGGTTGAATTCACGACGGTCTGTTGACGGTCATATGATAAAGTTGTGAACACTGAGTTGTTATTGTTTGTTTGTGATGAATTGTGTGTGTTGGTGTAATTTTGGTGTTTAGTGTTGATGGTGTATGTTTTTTTCCATTGCAGGTTGTTTATGTAGTCATGGTTGTGAGTGGCGTGAGTCGTCGTGTGGTATGATGTGGTTGAAGTTGAGGAGGCTATTCTGTGTTGGTGTTTGAAGTGAGGTGAGTAATTGTGTGGAGTAGTATTGTGTAGTGTAGTGTAGTTGTTGTTGTTGTTGCGTGTGTGTGTGTGTGTCAGTGTAGATATATGTGTATATATATATATATGTATATGTATGTATATATATGTAGTAGTAATTATTTGAGTGTATGTGTATCTGGTGATGTGATTCCAGCTCACATCGACCCATATGGTATGAGAGTGACTTGTATTATCTGATGGATGTGACAAGACCGACTATATAGTGGTCTATATTTTGATGTTTGACGAGTGTATATTGTTTCAGTTTGTCTGATTCGATGTTGTTTTGTTTTGTTTTTTTCTGTTAATTGCAGTTGGGTGTTCAATCGTTTGTAGGGTGTATATGAGGGATACGGTTGAGTTTTGTGTTAGTACGTGTTTTGTGATTGGAGGTGATGATGATGTAGCTGTGACGTTGATGAATATTTTGATTTCTGGTAAGTGTTTTTTTATTTGTTGGTGTTATGTGATGTGATGGTATGGTGTGGTATGGTATGGTATGGTGTTGTATGGTTTGTGTATTGTGTGAGTGAGTATTGTTGATTAGTTGTGTGTTGTATGAAATGTTGGTATAGAGTGTTGGTGTTTGTTGTTGTTAAGTGTTGTTTTGTGTTGTGTTGTGTTGTGTTGTGTTTTGTGAAGTGTTTAGAGGTTTTTTGTGTTTGTTGTGTATGTTGTTGTGGATTGTTTTGTGTTTAGTTTTTGTGATGAAGCGTGTGAGTGTGTGTTTTTGAGGCGATGAGGATTGTGTTGGTGGTGTTGATGGTTGTTTAGTAGTGTGTTTGTTTGGGAAGGCAAGGGGTGTGTTTTATGTTTGTTGTGTGTATGTTGGTGGTGTGTGTGTTTGAGGTTGTGAAGGTGACAGAAGGCGTGGTTGCGGTGATAGTGGGATGCAGTGAGGCAGGCAGTGAAAGTGTGATTGGTGTAGGAGAGTGTGATTGGGGCGAAGGTGTTGGTTGAGAGTGAGTGTTATGACTATGTTGGAGAGTTGTATGTGTCTTTGCTGAATGTGGGTGATTGGTTTGTTTGTAGGAGGTGTGTGTTGAAGGTGGGAGGTGATTTGTTGTGGGTAGTTGTTTGTGCTGTGTGTTTGTGTGTTATGTTTGTTGTTTTTGATGAGATGATAGTGTGTTGGTTATATTTATTTGTTTTGTTATTCATGAGATATGATGAGGTTGAATTCACGACGGTCTGTTGACGGTCATATGATAAAGTTGTGAACACTGAGTTGTTATTGTTTGTTTGTGATGAATTGTGTGTGTTGGTGTAATTTTGGTGTTTAGTGTTGATGGTGTATGTTTTTTTCCATTGCAGGTTGTTTATGTAGTCATGGTTGTGAGTGACGTGAGTCGTCGTGTGGTATGATGTGGTTGAAGTTGAGGAGGCTATTCTGTGTTGGTGTTTGAGGTGAGGTGAGTAATTGTGTGGAGTAGTATTGTGTAGTGTAGTGTAGTTGTTGTTGTTGTTGTTTGTGTGTGTGTCAGTGTAGATATATGTGTATATATATATGTATATATGCGTACATAAATATATATATATATATATATCCATGTATGTAGTAGTAATTATTTGAGTGTATGTGTATCTGGTGATGTGATTCCAGCTCACATCGACCCATATGGTATGAGAGTGACTTGTATTATCTGATGGATGTGACAAGACCGACTATTTAGTGGTCTATATTTTGATGTTTGACGAGTGTATATTGTTTCAGTTTGTCTGATTCGATGTTGTTTTGTTTTGTTTTTTTCTGTTAATTGCAGTTGGGTGTTCAATCGTTTGTAGGGTGTATATGAAGGATGCGGTGGAGTTTTGTGATTGGAGGTGATGATGATGTAGCTGTGACGTTGATGAATATTTTGATTTCTGGTAAGTGTTTTTTTGTTTGTTGGTGTTATGTGATGTGATGGTGTGGTGTGGTATGGTATGGTATGGTGTTGTATGGTTTGTGTATTGTGTGAGTGATTATTGTTGATTAGTTGTGTGTAGAATAGTGTGTTGTATGAGATGTTGGTATAGAGTGTTGGTGTTTGTTGTTGTTAAGTGTTGTTTTGTGTTGTGTTGTGTTGTGTTGTGTGTGTGTGTGTGTGTGTGTCAGTGTAGATATATGTGTGTATATATATGTATATATGCGTACATAAATATATATATATATATATATATATATATATATATATATATATCCATGTATGTAGTAGTAATTATTTGAGTGTATGTGTATCTGGTGATGTGATTCAGCTCACATCGACCCATATGGTATGAGAGTGACTTGTATTATCTGATGGATGTGACAAGACCGACTATATAGTGGTCTATATTT